>JAZKJV010000740.1:0-570000 GCA_037367405.1 Ottelia alismoides | reverse complement strand
CGGATCCCTTGATCTGTGCAAGATCAAGGGTGGAGTAAGTGATATAGAGAGCGTAGAAGCGATGGCAAAGGATATGGGATGGTCAGGGAGTTAAAACCGTGAGTTGAAGGCGATGAACAGAAGCCAGAGCCTAGTGCTCCGATGTACATAATTTTTTTTGGATTTTTATTAATCAACGTGAAATCCAATGAATTAAATACAAAACTAAGATACAAAATAAAACAGAAAGGTAATTGACTAGATAAAAAGAGCTTTCTTGACCTGTATAGTCAGGGAGCAAGAACAGCTATAGGAGACCTATGATGATGGTTGAATCAGCCTCGATTCACCTCCCCCTCACCTTGGATCGATAGGCTAACCTCTTGTCACATGGGAGACACTCCATATTCTCAATCCTAGGGGTTTCGGTGTATCAAGATTGATTAGGTTTGAATCGAAGCTCGGAGCTATTGTTTTATAACAGAATAGAAAGCTAATTTTATATGCGAAAACTCAAAACATGAAAAGCGTTCCTTATTTTTGAAACTATTTTATAGTGATTTTTATTTATTTTTATAAATTTATTTAATAGGAAATATTATTTATATATTATTATTTATATGTATTTATTTATATAAATGGTATTTGTATTTTATTATTTTTATACATAATACTATATTTACATATTTTATTTATTTACAATATTATTTAATACATATTTACATATTTATTTAGGATTTGTTTTCATTTTATTTACATGTTCTAATAAATACAGATAATTTATAACATATGTACATTATACCTATTTATTTAAATATATTAATTATTTTGGGTATTTTTAAGGTATTTTATTTATATTTTTATTTTTACCAGTTGTTATATAATATGTACACTTATTTAAAAAAAATAAAGATATTAAAAATACGTACAATAAATAAATATATCTAAAAATATAGATGTACAAGTACCCAAATGGCCCAATTATCCGCTTTTGTATCTTAACTCCGATTCAGATAAAACCACCTTCATTTGAAAGATAATTTTAATTTAGAATAGAATGGAGGTGAGTTTGATTCAATTTGGATTCATATAGAACATATATTGATTAGTAAAGTTTATTTTACGACATTTTCAATTAGGTATACAGATGACTTGTACATGATTTATTTTTACCGATCTTTTTATTATTTTTTATACATTAATATGTATAAGTTTCATGTTGAACACATATTTATTTGAAGTGTGTATACTGTTAAATAAAATAGTAGAAGTTTGAGCTATTTTTACAATATCTTGTACTTAATTTAATTAGGGTTTTCTTGGTATTTTTGCATGTTATTTCACCCTATCTCCTCCTACTTTATTCCTGGTAGACCTGGTCAATACTTGACTTGGTCTCAGGGTTCACGGTCAGTCAGTATCTTTGATACTTCATTTATTTTCTCTCTTTATTCCCTTATTTTGGGTATTTATACACTATTTGTACACTAATGTCAGTATGTTACTTCATGCATGTTAGTGATATTTACAAGCATTTAACTAGAATTTTAAAGGTAGTATGAAATAATAAAGGTGATGGAATGGGGATTCATCGCCCCCATACTTACCTTAGTTAGTCCCTAGCAAACACTTATTAGAAAAGGATAAAAGAAAGGAAAAGTAAAGAACTTTGACTGATTATGATTCTTGAACTTTTCTTCATAAAATCAAAGTTTGGAGCTTAGTCAAACCTTTGAATTGTTAGTATGGCAAAACCTTTCTGGGAATAGGATTGAAACTTAACAACCCTTCACGTCCATAATTCTCTGTTCAGTTCACCTCAATAGCTAGGCCAGAACAAGTCGCTTCACAGGAAAACTCTTATAACTATGAGTCTTCCTTGTACAGTGAATGTGAAATGTAGTTCCCCATATCTGAAGTGGAAAGAAATGGTCTTCTCCAACATGGTAACCCTAATTCCCCGATCTAGCAACTCTTTCCTCAAGGAGTGAGTTATTTCCTTCTAAGTTCAAGTGCAACTGGCTCAAGAAGATGAGCTAGAGATGAGAATATATTATGACTAATGTAGCCACATATCCAGTGGAGCTTGGCTAGTGTAGCCAAGTTTCTGGCTATATGCACCATGTAATTTTTGACTTTGAAGCATAAGCCCTGGTTATTGATACATAACTCTGACGAGAATTTATTTTTTATTAACTTTTGCTCGTCTAACTTTTTTGGAGTTTTTATTTCACACTTCTTTTATAAATGTACATAATGGTAGCATTTACATAAGGAGTTTTTCTTCTTGAGCCAGTAGACTATCCCTCTTTTGAAGCTTTATTGCAACCCACAACTTTCTGTCTTTAGACATCAGTGCCACTAGATTAGGTTGGGGTGCACTGGCCTCCTATTAGGGTGGCAAATGTTTCCATCCACATGCTTCTCATGCTAAAGAATCTTGACCTCCACCACCTCATATGAGTTGAGCTATGTGTAGAGAGCTTTGTCTAAGTTAGGTCACTGTTGACAAGAGTCATGTGTGCATCTCAAAATATTCTTCTTAGGCTGATCAAGATGACATGTGAACACTGTCTTATGGACTCAAATAATTTAGTCAAGTCGACCTGAGAAGTCTAAACTCCAATTCCTATAAGGTTCCTATGGAATTAAGTGGATTAAAATCTTAAGCAAGATCTAATATTCAGATTTTATTCCATACTAGTTCAATAAACATCATTCCAAAAAATGCAAACGGAAATGCAAGAACTTTTGGTGAAATACATTTTATGGTTTTAAATTTTTTAGGGATTTGAAGAATATTACATACTTTTATGGAGTTTTGAAAGTTTTTAATTTTTTCAGGGATTTTCAAGGGATTAGTGAATTGCATATAATTATAAATAATTTTATACAAGTATATACAAGTATCTCAAAACTATTTAAAAATATTTTTGCAAAACAATTTACAAACATTTTGAAAACTTATTTTGCAAACAAATTTTGCAATCTTTTTACACAAAGAGATCTTTTCAAAGGTTTGCAAATATTTCACAAAGATTTTCTAAGGATTTTCAAAAGATTTTTTAAATATGTTTGCAAATATTTTACAAAGATTTTCTAAGGGTTTTCAAAAGATTTTTCAAAATATTTTACAATCATTTTTAAAATCATTTGAAAAACAGTTTCAAAATAATATATACAAATATTTTACAACAAATTTAAATGCATTTACAAGAATTTTTATATATTTTTATTGATTACCCTTTCCCATTATTTTAAAAATTCAAGAAAGTACGAGTTATGGCTAAAGTGTATACACTATAAATACGACCCCTATACTTAGCGCGAATTATGTCCTCATAGTGACCAAGGAACAAAAAGGAAGACATAAATTGTGCTAAGTATGGATGAATAATATTCTACAATGACTAAATTAAAGAATAAGAAGTTGATCATCCTCCCTATGCTTAATATTAACTAATCCTAAGCATGGCAGACTGTACACTGAGTGGGGATGATCAGGGGTTAGAATTTATGAAATCAACTACTCAATTTGTCTTCCCCTATACTTAGGGTAAAGGTTCCCAAAGTATAAAACATAATATCAACATGTTAGAAGACAAGCAAGAGAATAATAAGGAAAAACTCGAGTCACTTATCCCTTCTATACTTAGGATCTAGTCATTTTAAGTATAACGCTGATGAGAGGGATGAATGAATAAAACATAATAAGAAATAGAAATAAAAAAAATGAAACATAAGGAAAAGAAAGAAAAGATGTTTTTGTGAGCTCAGGTGTCTAAATCCTCTATTGTAGTGAGCTCTTCTTGAAATACCACATCTATTGAATCAACGAGTGATAGGAATGTATCATGCTCTAGATACGGCTTCAACAACTGTCCATCAACTATAAATGGATGTATGTTAGACGACAATCCTGATATGATGATGTTACCATCGTTGTCACACACATTTCTAACTAAAAACGACCCTATTCATTTGCTATTCAGCTTCCCTGAAAATATCTTTAACTATACATCAAACAACCAAACCTTCTGATCAGGATCGAAAGTCTTTCTTCTGATGTGCTTGTTGTGCCTTCTTTTGACTTTTGTACATCATACTGTTGTCGTATGCATAGTCTCGAAATTCCAATAGTCTGTTTAGATCAACCTTTCTATTCTGGAGGCATTTTCTCTGAATCCAAGTTACACACATTGATTGCCCACAAAGATTTTGAATGAGTTCCACTGGTAAGTGACACGGCTTACCGTATCCCAAATGATAAGGAGAAATACACAAGGGAAACTTGTACGCTACACGATAAACCCATAGAACCGAGTCAAGAAACTAATACCGATTCTTCCTATCAGGACGAACAAGTTTCTGTAGAATTGTCTTTATCTACCTATTAGAAATTTTAGCTAAGCCCTTGGTCTATAGGTGGTGAGGAGATGTGACACGATGTTCAATGTTGTATTCCTTCACAAGCTTCTTAACTTCTTCATTGATAAAATGGCTTCCCTCATCTGAATGAGAATCTTTGAAATCCCAAATTATTATATGAAGTTGTCCCTGAGAAAGCGAAATACAATATGACTGTCTACAGATCGAACAGAGATAGCTTCCACCCAAGGACTACCATATTCCACAACAAGCAGATATACTCAAATCCATGACTATTAGGAAACAAGCCCATGAAGTCAATGCCCTATGCATCAAAAACATTTGATATTTGAATATACTTGAGAGGCATTGTATCCTTTAAGCTGATTGCACACCCGATTTCTAGCAGTCAGTACAACCTTTTACATACACTCTTGCATCCTTAAAAAGAGTCAGCCACCAAAGGTCACACTGAAGTACTTTTACTATCGTATGCTTCCCAGAATGGTGTCCTACTTTTAATTTATGACAATGATCCAGGACCCTATCATACTCCTCTTGAGGAATGCAACCTCCTCAAGATGCAATCCGAATCCTCGTGAAATAAGTACATATCCTCCCATTAGTAAAAATGTATTTCTAACAAGAACTTGTCAACTCTTTAGCTTCAGCCAATCTTGTGGAACTCTCTTGGAGACAAGATAGTTTACACTATCGGCGTACCATGGGAGTGAGATGATAGAAAGAATCACCTCATATGGGAAAGTCTCTGTAATAGGCAAAATGGTATGGCTAGGAGTTTCCACATCTGAAATACTGTAAAGGTGATCTGCCACAACATTTTTAATTCCAGGTTTACCTCGTAATTTTAAGCCAAACTCCTGGAGTAGAAGGATCAAACGTATGAGATGAGGTTTAGCATCCTTCTTATTTTGTAAGTATCTGGTGGTAGAGTGGTCCGTATAAACAATAACCTTGAATCCTAGCAAATGTGATCTGAATTTTTCCATAGCAAACAAAACTGCCAACAACTTTTCTTTGTAAATGTGTAATTCCTCTGGGCCTTATCTAATGTTCTGCTAGCATTATGAATCGTAAATAGGGATCCATCCCTTCTCTTCCCCAAGGCAGCCCCAATTAGGGCTGGCTATCAATCCCAACAAGCCGAGCCAGTCCCTAGCTCGGGCTCAGGCTTGATAAGCCCAGCTGGGCTCGGGCTCGAGCTCGGGCTCGTTCGAGCCTAGCTGAGCTGGCTCGGGCTCCGGCTCAATGATATCGAGCCCTTATTGAGCTGGCTCAGGCTCAAGCTCGATGATATCAAGCCCTTATTGAGCTGGCATAGGCTCGATAAATCTTGAGTCGAGCCCCTTATCGAGCCCGAGCCCCTTATCGAGCCCGGTCTGGGTTCGATCCCAAGGCAAGCTCGTTAAGGAAAATGGGTACTTTTTGGTGGAAAAGTGTTTTGCATGGGTTCGAACTCGAGACCTGCTCTATCTAAGACTGTGTTTCATACCAGTATGCCACTATCCAAGTTGTGTACAAAATCTTAATTATAATATATATTGTAACATTCTATTCGCTTATAAAAAAAAGTAATAATTTTCTAATGCGTGGGCCGGGGCCAAATGTGTGGGCGGGAACATGATTTTGAGAATTGGGTCATGACTCGTGGCTCGGGGGGGGGGGGGGGCAAAGTTAGTGGAGGAAAAATTGCAAAGAGCTACTTTTATTTTGTTTGTATTATATATAAATATTATATGTATATATATTCCTTATCGAGTCCCTTATTGAGTTATCGAGCCGAGTGAGGCTCGGCTCGGGCTAGTCTTGTTAAGCTATCGAGCCCAAATTTCTGGCTCGGGCTCGGTTCAATAGCTCAATGAGCCAGGCTCACGAGCCCTTATCGAGCCGAGCCCGAGCCTGGCTCATCGAGCCATGACTCAATAGCCAGCCCTAGCCCCAATAGCATAATCTGAAGCATTGGTCATGATTTTGAATGGAAGTGACTAATCTGGTGGTTGTAGGACATGTGCATGAGTAAGTAAATCTTCCAACTAATTGATGGTATGGAGAACTTTGTTGTCTATGATAAAATCAGTCTCTTTGTTGAGAAGCTCAATTAAAGGTCGAACAATTTTCTGAAGTCCTTGATGAATCGTCTGTACAATCCAACATGCCCCCAAAAGACCTTAACTGCTTCAATGTCGTCGGTGGCTTGAGTTTGGCAACCATATCCATCTTTGCTGGGTCAACCTCCATGCCACGCTTGGAGACGACATGACCCAACACAATTTCTTCAGTCATCATGAAGTGACTCTTCTTCTACGCGAGCACTAAATTAACTTCACAACATCTTTGAAGTAGTTGGTCCAAATAAGAAAGACATGTATCAAAGCTATCTCCATAGACTGAGAAATCCTCCATGAAAACCTCAAGGAAACTACCCACCATGTCAGCGAGAACGACCAACATATACCTTTGGAATGTAGCAGGGACATTGCACAATCCAAAGGGCATGCGTTGAAATGCGCAAGTCCTAAACGAACAAGTAAAGGTAGTCTTCTATTAGTCTTTAGAAGCGATTCCAACCTGATTGTATACAGAGTGCCCACCCAAGAAACAAAAACTCTCTTTCGTTGCTAGTCTTTTAACTATCTGATCAATAAATGAAAGCAGAAAATGATCTTTCTTTGTAGCTGAGTTCAAGCATCTACAATCTACACAGACACACCAAGAAGTAGGTACTCGGGTCAGAATCGTCTCTCCCTTATCATTCGTTACAGTCGTAATTTCGTATTTCTTTGGAACCTCATGTAATAGACTTACCAATTTTTAATTAGAGATGGGATATATGAAACTTGTGTCGCACCATTTCGTTATTTCTTTCATAACAACATCCCAAAGATTAGGATTTAAATGAGGCTAAAATTCTTGGGATAGTTTTCTACCATCTTCTACGTAGATGTGATGCGAGCATAATGATGGGTTTATTCCACGGAGATCCGAAATCTTCCAGCCTAACCTTGTGGTTTCTTTCTAGACCCTGAAGTAAACGAGATTCTTGATCTTCAATCAACTGTGCACTGATAATGACTTGAACCATGTTTGGCTCGCATGCGAGGAAGGCATACTTTAGGGTTGATGGTAATGGTTTTCTCTAGTGGGGCCTGAATCACCTCTATAATAATATTTGAAATTGCACTAGTGGTCCGTGTCTTATCTGTCAACTATGTACTGTCCATCATGGTTACTTTCGGCTCTATATAATATATATCACAAAGATATGCAACAAATTATTCTTATTTTGATTGGGATGGATGATCATCAAATAATTCGGTTATCTCATCAGCAAACAACTTTTCCCCAATGACAGGGGAAAACTCGACCGTGCTTTCCAGGCCTTCCTCCTTGGAGAGAAATTCTTAGGTCTCAAAATCATATAAGAATAATGTTGTGTCTCTGATATCTGCAAGAAAATCATAGTATTTTGTTTTAGGTGGTGCAATCTCACTCTCATCTTATATGAACTCTGCTGGTTTCGGTTCTGGAACCATCTCTATCATAACTTTGTCACTCTTGGAGCAGAAGGTAATATCTCCAGTGCCATAATCAACCACTACTTCGGCTGTTTGAAGGAATGATTGTCCAAGTATGACCGGGGTATGGAGGAATGGTGTAGAGGTATCCATTTCTTGGATGATGAAATCCACAAGAAATTGCATTCCTTGCATTGTGACAACAACATCCTACAAAATGACTTTATGCTACTTAATTGATCAATCCACAGACTGCAGAATCATCTTCGTTGACTTGTGGTCCTAACCCAAATTCTTTTAGTAGCGATGAAGGCAACAAATTAATAGAGGATACACTATAAAGAAGTATATGGTTAGAGTCTTGGTTAAATTCTCGCATCTGATGAGAGGTGCTCCCTTATCTTTCTTTTTGATTGGGAGATTACTAATGGCATTCACAGTAGACATGGTTAAAATGTGCTTCTCGGTTCTCTTGTGTCCGCTCTTGCATGGTTGACGCTTCAACGTACATGCCTATTTCAATCTTTTCTTCACAATAGGCATGTATTCCATGGCTTTCAACACAAGACATTTCAAGCATCATATTTTGTAATATTTCAATAATGCTAGAATCAACCAAAGCTGTTTTTAATTTTTAACTATTTTCTTTTTATAGCTTTAAGAAACATAATATTTACATCATAAGAACAATATTATGACTAATGTTCGAATCAGCTTGTATAAATGGATGATTATGAGGGATACGATCATCCATTACACGGGGAAAGCAAAGAGGTGTAGAATTGGCTCCATCGACTAGCACATGATCAGCTGTTGGTGCTGGCGTTTCCTTAGCTGGCATGGCGTCGCCTAGGCTGTTATTGTCTTTTTTGTCTTTTGTGTTTTCTTCATTTTTTGTATTTTCTTATCTGGTGTTGCTGCTTGTTCCTTCTTTTCCGAACTCAATGCAAGACTAGATGACGATTATCCCTCTGAAGATTTATTCTTTCTCTTCGCAGTGTCCTACCACTCCTAAGAGTCACAAAGTTAGATAACTTAAATGCATCATTCATACATGACTCAGGTAGGATCGGGGCATTACAATCTACCCGCTCCTTACAATAGAAATTATTCGGATTGGCCTCAACCGTTTCTGGGATGACGATCTTTGTAGTAGTGAGGTCATCCAAGTTCTAGCTCATGTCATCATATTTTTCACCAACTAGGCCATGCACTCGAGTGCGGGATTAACTAGTGCTGCCTGATATGGCTCAGCATCTTGGGATCGCTGAGGCTGATAATACTGTTGAGGTTGATGCCGATTCTTATAAAAATACGGTTAAGGAGGATACTATAGATAATATGGATGAGGACTTAACCGATTCTGATGGTGAACATCGGGCTGCTCCTAATGAAACCGTTGTTGACAGTACGTCGGTTGCTGGCAGTTTTGTCTCCATGTATGTGCTTGCTGCGGAGATTGATAATGAGACTGGTATTGAGATTTGTTCTGTTGGACATTCCGTCTACCATGGTGCTAGTTGAATGGATTGGTCGCCAAGTTCCGACCCTGGTTTTGCCCACCAGGACATGCCATATTTTGTTCGTTGGCCCGTGTGGAATTCACCTCCTGAATATGTGGGGGAGGTGAAGAGAATGGTTCGATATATGTCGGGGCCTTAGGGTGGTACATGACCATCTACATCTGTGGTGACTGTAATACTTGATCAGGTACCTACATGTAGTATACGTGCTAAACGGACTAGGGTTGCCTAGGACTCTGCTGTAGTGACAGTTCTTTGGGCTCGACAGAAGTCTCGACTTATACTTTTACAGACTAGAAAGTGTTGATGGCATTCACCAGAAGCTCTGGTTCTTTGTTCGATCACATTTAGTTTCTCAAGATCTTATGATTGCTTCTCGACTATATCAACCTTGAATAGGTGGCTCCAGAATGATGCTGAGATTGGAACTTTCATTCCTATCCTCTTCATATTGAGATGTCATCATATTCATAGGCTTATGAATGTCTGAAGGAGTCTTCTGGAATACAATGGATGAAGATAAGATTGCTGAGTGACGAACCCGTAAATGTCCTAGTTAATAGTGTCGAATTGTTATAGTATTTGGGCAATCAGGATATATCAAGACATGCACTTAAATTAATTATCCAATTAAAGTGGGCGGTCAATTTATTTTTTTACTTGGGCAAGCCCAAATTCAAAATCAGGGAGACAACTGTATCCTCAGATTAATTATTAGGTGATCTAGAAAGTAGGCTTTCAAAGAGGTATTTTTTATAATTTTTATGAAATTAAAAATGTCATGCACATTTAGGCTAGTTTAGGGACTAAAAAGCAAATTTCAATCAAACGATGTCCAAAAATCCTAAAACTTAACCACAATGTGTATGACTGCAAAATTAAGCTACTGTAAAATTTTTTGAATTTTTTGATGCAAAATAAACTACTTATGAATTAATGATGCATGTACGGTGATTTTTCGCAAATAAATTTGAATAAAGAGCAACCCAATTTATTTCTTGGAAATAAAATTACCATAAATGAGTGTATGTGAGAGCTATCCAGGAAAAATGTTAGATTCTAAAAATATTGGAGGTAAGATCTATTAAAAATTAATTATTTAAATCACCATTTAATTTATTGCGACCTCGACATGCGTCCAAATCCATGAAATTCAAGTACAATGTAGAACACACTAAAAACTAATTACTATGAATTTTTGATAATTTTTGGAGCAACGATTAATTTAATATTAATTTCAGATCACATAGTGGGTAAAATATGCTATTTTCCAAAAAAATAACTATATTAAATAACCGTGGCTCATAAAAATTAAATGATCATCCACAATGATAAAAAAATTAGTAGTTCTACAATATGCAATTTTTAGAATAAAAATATGATGACAAAATGACTCAAAAAATGTGACACAAACAAAGGGTTCTAAATGCAAAATATAAATAAATAATTGAAATAAAAATAGCGCAATAAATGTGTTTCTTTAATTACCAATTCCCGCTGGGGTTTTTGTACACTTTTTGGAGCATGTGGGTAGCATGCGACTTTTAGCTCCAAGGACCTCTCTGTGATTCGCGGAGAATGGGGGGGGGGGGTCTGGCGCAATTATCCACGGAGGACACACACATGACACATGCTTTTAGATGCTAGGGAGCTTCTTCTATAATCTGGAACTCTGGGGGTGGAATGCAAATTTTCCCCTCTCCATATGTTGTACACGTGAAGAGGAGGGCTGGAAGCCTCGGGCGACTGAGGAGACTCGGGACAACCAAACTTACACATGGCCACTATAGGAGGCTCAGTTAGCCCGAGCCCCAAGCTTAGACAGAGGATCGACAGTGCAGGGATCGAGGCTATCGGGGTTGTCAAAGTGGAGCTTCTGCAGGCGTAGTAAAAAATGAGGCGATGGTCGATTCGATGGAGCTACTACTGCCCTTGACGATATGACAAAGGTAAGGCAAAGCTAGTGCGGTCGAGGCAATGGCGAGAGGAGCTTCAGCTGGCCGAGGCACGAATGGGCAGAGGAGTGGGGGGTTTGAGGTGGTGGTGGAGATGGAGATGTGACACACGACGATCGAGGAGTTCCATTGGTGGCCACCTCCGTTGACACATGATTGGAGGTAGAGAAGCTGCTTGGTGGTGAAGAGGGTAGTGAGGATGGTTACATGAGCGGGTGGGCGAGCGTGAGGTGTTGCGCCACATGGGCCGAGGGCGACACACACCCAACAGTGATGATGCGACTCCAGGCATGAAGGTCGGTGGTGCTCAAAGCAGAAGCGGTGATGATGTAGGCGACTGGTCGAGGGAGTGTGGGTGAAGATGAACGTCCCGCTGAGCGAAGCAGAGTTGGAGGTAGTGACAATGATCGGGGCATCCTTAGGAGGCGGCGTTGCGGGTGTGGCTTTGGTCGAAGAAGGGTGATTGAGGGTGAGATGATGGTGCGATCGTGGATCTCCTTCCTTCGCATGGAATATGGGTGGAAGATGGAGGTGATAGTCAGGGGAGGGTGGATAGTGAGTGACAGAGGTGAAGATGGGTAGAAAGGAATCGACAGTGGAGATGTGGTGAACGGCAGTTGCAGGAGGTAGAAGAAACACATGGGACCATGGGAAGAAGTAGTGAGAAGAAAAGAAAAAGGAGTTACCTGGAGGAGGTGACTGAATGCTTGGGAATTGAGGCTCTTGGTGGAGCCCCTGTCATCACTCTAAGGCCGACAGATGCCTGAGGTCGAGCAACACCACGGGTTGGGCTGGAACAAGGCTAGTTGGAGCCTTGGATCATGCTTGGAGTGTAGGAGGACCGTCGCTCCACTTTGGGGCACCTTAGTTGTCACCCGGGGTGGGTAGGGGCTCTCTCCTACTTTGTGAAATGGCTGATGAGGATGACTGGAGGCAGAGGAGCCCCTTTATGGGCAGTTGAACTGGAGGCCGAGATGGCCAGAGGTGATAGCGACGGGTGTGGGTCGTGCACATGAGGTTGGGAGAGAAGATGGAGGGGAGAGAGAGAGGGCTGAGGACACGAGGGTAGTTGGGGAGCGTGCGACGGTTGCGCAGGCCCTACATGGAGTGAGATAGAGATGAGGAAGTGGCATGCAGTTACAGGTCGTACGCAGGAGATGCACAATCGTAGGAGGAGAGGAGAGGGTGGTGGACGATCGACGATGGTTATCCTGAGGGGTATGAGGGAGGAGATGGTCTGTGGTTACGCGCCGCTACGAGATGCTGGCAACGGTTGCACTGGTACACGGAAAGGGAAGGAGGGGGCGCCACATGGCGCATGTAGGGGCGGTCACATGGCGAGTTAGAAAAATTGAAATTAAAAATCAAATTTAAAATAAATAATAAATAATAAATAAATGAAATAAAGAAATAATAATAATGTATTAATTAAAATAAATTAATTAAAATAATAAATAAATAAATAAATAATAAAATAGACTAACGAAAAAAATAAAAAATTGCAGTGGGTGTGGTAAGTCATTACTAATCATGCTTTGGAAAATAACACTGGAATGCAACGAAGAACATTTTCAAGTATCTAAGATGAACTCAAAATTATACCTTGGTCTATGGATATGGTGATCTCCAAGTATTGGAATATAGAGATTCAGACTTCCAATCGGATATTGATGATCGAAAGTCGGTATCAAGGTTTGTGTTCCTATTGAACGATGATGCTATGAGCTAGAGAAGCAAGAAGCATTACACTATATCAGATTCGACAACAGAAGCTGACTACATTCTCAGATGGATCCTTTGCCTCTAGAAATTTGATTTGGAAATAAGGGATAAACCTAGAGTTAAGAACGTGGAAGCATATCACCTGTCCAGAATAGAAGTGTCAAAGACTCTACTAAGCCATGTGTCGATTAATGAGACCTTTCCCAATGAATTGATTCTCAGTATTACTTCTCTCCCCTAGTATGACAATATTGTGAGCTATCTCATTTTTGAGAAAGTTCCACAAGAGGACAAGAGTAAAGAAGGATAATTTTTTTATTCGGTATTCATTTCTACCACTGGGAAGATACATACATTTTCAGGAAATGTGAGGATTGCATTTGGTTCGGTGCATTCTCTTTTGTAGTACACCAATGTCCTCGAATCATAAGCTCAAATCTGGAGGACACCATTATGGAAGCAAGATGATAATGAAAATATTGTAGTGTGGCCTCTGGTGGTCTACACTATTGATGAATATGTGATTCATCACACTAAAAATTGAAAATAGAGCTTCGTTATCGAATAATTATCTGCATTTCATCTTTTATTCTGTATTTTTACCGTTCATGCACTCATGATTAATATTTGCATTTTAACACTCATAATTACATTCATAATCATCTTCACATTTTCAACTAACTTCATACATTTTTAACTAAATCATGCTAACTTCAATTGACTTCAAACCACCTTCATTGTGTACATATTACTAACAAGATTAAAGAAAAATACAAAAAAATGCTAACTCAAATAATTGTCCCGTGAGACTAAACCCCGATTTCAAAATAAACAGAATAAAATGCACATATCTTGTTCATAGTAGTGTCCGATTTAGGTCTACTCACTTTTAAATTAATATACATTCCAATACCTTCAAAACAAGACCAATTTCATAAAAATCGGAGCTTATATGTGAAAGTTGGGTTTTGGGCATCTTTTGTGCATTTTGTGTTTTAGCAGTTTTTGATCTGATATTTTATAATTAAACCTTTTTCTTTTATTTCTTTTTCATTTATATAATTTTGATGAAAGTACTAATAAAATTTACAAAAATATAAATCCCAAATAAGACCGAAATCAAAGAAACTTACCAAGTCCGAGAGTCCCTTGTAAGTCTATACAAATATCTTCTACTTTCTACTTTATTTTATTCTCCTATTTTCTTAATTATTAAAAATCCAAAAAAATTAGATTAATATGTGAATATTTATCTTTTATTTTATCATTATTTTCCCCTATTTTTCTATTAATTAAAAATCGCTTAAAAAATTACAAAACCTCAAAATATCGGTATTCTATGTACACAGAGCACCTCAAAAATACCATTTTGCACAGATGACCTATTTTTCTCTGGGTCCTTCACGAAAATTGTAGGCCTCAAGCAACTTTGTGAAGAAATCTTTTTGATTCGAGGTTTGTGGCCGCTCCTAGAGCCGCCACATATCACTCACTTTTTACCTCTTTATTTCCTTTATTTTCAAATAAATAAATAAAATAAAACCATGGCACGTGCTGGTCATGTACCTCCATCTGCACGTGCCCAGCACGTGCTGCCCTCATCTCCCCTAACAGAACCCCGCAGGCTTGCTCCCTCCACCTCCTACATCGAGCTCCAGCCACCCGAGTCATCCCAACCACCTGCACAACCTCTGACCCCTTATCTCACACGCCTCCTCCGCGTCCTCCATCATGGACCAGAACCACCTCCCTTGCCTTATCCCGATCCCCCAGCTGCCATCATCCCTCTTCTCCTATAAAAATCTCTCACCACCCATCGTCCAAGAGCATCTAACATGCATGAGAGTTTACTGAGGGAGAGAGAGCTTCAGGCCACCTGGTGACAACACGTGGACCCACCTCTGAGGCGACGACGCTCCCAGCTCCAACGAAGAGATCTGAGGTTCCGTTTAGGACCTCGTAGCTGCAGACAACCCTTGCAACTTGAGCTTCTTCAAGTCTCTCGCCGACTGGAGTTGAGGCGATGATCTGAGCTGCGCCATTGTGATCCAATTTCGGTGAACTCCAGGTAAAAACCCCCTCTTTCTCTTCATCTTCTCTCCTTCTCCCTTGATCTTTCCCCATTCTTTTTTTCCTTTTTTTCTTCATTCCTTGTTCCTGCCCAATTCCCTTGTTTCTTACCTTTCTTCTTATCGCCTACATCTCTACCCCCTTCCTCCACCTTCGCTTCGACTGCAAGCCCTTCTGCTGCTCCCCTCCGCCTTGCTTTATCAGCATGGTCGCTCCAACTCGCCCTGGCTGCAACAGCGATGCCTCCACTCCTCGCCAAGCTACAGAGGACCCTGCGCCATCGAGCTTCACCACCATCACCATCGATCGCCAATGCTTCCACCTCAATAGACACCATCCTAGCATCTTCGGCCACACCTACTTCAATGAGAACAATCGCCCCTCACCGTGCGTTGATTGGGGAGGTTGCCTTGCAGCACCATCGATAACCGGTGCCTCCACACCGCCTATCCACCTGCATTGAGAAGAGAAGACCAGATCTTGGCCTCATCCTCCCATAAACGCCTCCTATCTAATCGCCCGCTCGCTAGTGTCTCCACGCTCATGCACCATCCATCGAGCCTCCGCACCCTCGGCTGCCAACTCCAGCCGCAATAACAGACCAGCAACTGCCCGTGTGCTTCGCCTCCTCCGCCTGCCCCTTCTACTAATTCCCTCCTCACATGCAGAGCACGCGAGGGTGGGGGTAAATCTTATAGCAAAGTCCCTGTAGGACCGTCGTATTCCATCAAGATCCAGCCGCCCAGAGGGCACGTGCGCATCACGTGCCCTATGGAAATTTTGCAAAGTTGCCCCTAGGGCATGGTAATCTCCTTTAGGTCCTTCTCTTGCATTTTCTATTTGCTTTATCTAATTAATGTAATTGCAAAAGACCCCTAGGTTCTAGTTATTTGAACTACAATCTCACATCATTTTATTATTTAAAAATTTGCATTTTAATCTACTATTAATTCTCTACATGTTGGCATACTTGTGACATTTTTGTTCTCTGTGGTTAATTAATAATACTAATTCTTGTGAAAATTTACATATTTTAACCAGTCATCGCTTAGAAATTCATAAATAATTAATTATAACTCCAAAAGTTACCAAAAATTTATGAATCGTTGAATTAATTACTAGTTACATTGTATTAAAAAAGAATTGCATTTGCTTCATATGTTGCTCTATAAAAATAGTTTTGTGTATTTCACTTATTATTTTTTAATTAGTATTAAATTCAATATTTTAGGGTTTGGAAATTTTTGAGATATATTCCTAGTGATATATCTTGAATAATTTAATTTCCTGAAAATAAGTAGATTTAATATTTATTATAATTAATTATTGAAAATCTCATTGTCTACATTCATCTAATCATAGAATATTTATATTGCATCCAAAAATTACAAAAAATAACAGTATCACAATTTCTTCATATTTCATATTCTTGGTAAGTTTGAGGATTCTTGGAATTCATTTGATTGAAATTTGCAATTTAGCCCCTGAACTTCACCAAAATTGCATTTGCCTCATCTATTGCATTTAAAAAATAGAAAATCCCTCCTTGAAAACCTAACCTTGAGATTGACTATAAATCAACCTAAGATGGTAGTTGCCTCCCTAAGTTCAACCTTGGACTTCCCAAGTGAAAAAAGTTGACCGCTCGCTTTAGTTGACATAATAATGAAAATAGTAGTTTTTGATCAATCCTAATTTGCCTGACTGCAACGAAAAATTTAAACATTAATTTTGAGAAATTAACATGGGTAATTTAAGGGGTTTTCAAATGGCATCTTGCCGAAGAGGCATGGCTTAGGTTATTTTTAGAAAATTAAGTTTTTAGGTTTTCCACCCCCGGGTAGTCTGATCCCGGTTTTCTTGTATTTATTTCTCTCTTTATTTTTCTCAGTATTTTTTTTATCTTTGTATATTTTTCTCTAAACATCTCTCTTATATTTGATCTTATATTTTTCGTGCGAGGTACTCAGTGGACTTGGAGCGGTACTCTTGGAAGCTGATGCAACTCGAAGCAACCGAGCACACGAAGAATTTAATTTTTGGAGAGAGAGTGTTTTTCTCTAATTTGTAATTAATTGCTCATTTCCAGCGGTTTCCGATTGGGTTATCATGTGTGTAAAAGAGATTAGACTCTTTGTGGTGTGTCGGGCCTATTTCATTCTCCGGTGAGGGTGGGGCCTGACTTAAGTGGCGAAATTAGGATAGGCACATGGTAGTGTAACTTCAAACTTGTTTGTTCCCTTCGTAATTTAGACCACACATTCACTATAATTATACACACCTTAGATCATTTTCACTTAGTCAAATTCAATTCACTTCTTCCCACTAAGTAGAACTATCTGCTAGGCGTGGTTTCATTGCTTGCATTTCATATAGTATAAAATTTTCAATTCTGTAATGCATACCGTATGAAGAGCATGAGGATCACTATTAGTCTTCTGAACTCAGCATGCATAATAGATTTTATTATTGCATCAGCATTTCTTGACTCTCTTTTTCTTGTTTTTATCACTTAAAGGAAATTGGGACTGCTCGTTAGGCATGCTTTGTGTGGTGGATTAAATCCAATGAAAATCAAGCTTAAAATTAGGACTGCTAATACAACGTAAAAAAATGCATTAAAACTGAAATTGTCTTGGAAGAGTAATCCCCTAATTGTTTGATTTTTCTTGCAAGTGAGAGAGGGACGAACACTAGGATAGAGCCAAGCCAAGATTTTCAGATTGACTATTAATTCTATGAAAATGATTAGCCACTTTTTAGTGAGGATCTGTGGGTAGCCAGTAAACAATCCAGATTTCCATAGCAAAGTGGGAGCTTTAGAGGATACCGTGTAAGGCTCTGTCCTCAAGTAACGTGTAATCGTATTCACACGATTAGTACTTACTATCGTACTGGCTGAAAGTGGGTGCAACTAGTCATAAGAGTCGGGAAAGTCTGTAGGTAAATACATGCGCCTAACATCTCATCAACTCTTTCCAATTTTGCATTTATCACCAACTAAAACAGACAAGATAATTTGGCCGAACCTTCACAGCCTTCACATCGTTGAGTTGGTGAAGTTGGGGTTTGCTTTGTGTTTGCATTTAGGGGGTGTGCGTTCACAGACTACGCTCTTAACGCCCTTCCTATCACTCCTCGTTTCAAATCATGCTCTTGATTGAAAACCTTTTGACATAGAGAATGTTAAATTGGGGTGATTATTGCTCGGACTCCGCGAGCCTCTCACTGAGCTCTCCAAACCGACCATCCTCATAGGTTCCGGGACACTCTTCCCTTGAATTCCCTTGGTTTCATGGACACTCTTCCCATGAGACTAAGGTCAACAATTCATTCTTCATTCTGAAGACTCATACAAACCCTCTCTTCTCTCACCACATCGAGGAAGAATCTCACATCGATGCTTCTAGATCACCTTCTTGCCCAACTACCAACCCTTTGTATTTTGAAGGTGAAGAAGACTAAGGTAGCGAGATGCCTCCCATGAAGGACATGGATGATGAGGGAGGTCATGACATATTAAGGGACATTCTAGCCAGACTTGCACAAGCTGAACAGAGAAATGAACTATTCAGATAGGAACTTGGGCAGTTAAGAAATGAGGGGGGATCGATGAAAGATGCCTACAATCCCAGTGCCATACAGAATGAGAAGAGGCTTAGGTCAGTAGTACCACCAAATGCTGGAGAACTAAGGCCTCACTTCTTGACACTCTTGCCAAAAATTTATGACAATGCAGTAGAGGAACCGTACATGTTCCTGCAAGAGTTTGAAATGGTATGTGACAATCTAGGATGACCTGGTGTAGCACAAGATTACATACGTCTTAGAGCCTTCCCCTTTTCTATAGTAGACAAAGCCACCTATTGGCTAAAGAATTTGGGGAGGGTATTCAACATATGGGCTGCATTGAAGGACCTGTTCCTCAAGAAGTTCTAACAGTTGAGTAGAACTAATCATATAAGGTCCCAGATATCAAGTTTCACGTAGATGTCCCATGAACCTTTCCACGAAGCATGGAAGAGATTCAAGGACCTGATTCAGAAATGCCCAGATCATGATATTGATGGACCAATCTTGGTCCATAACCTGTACGGTGGTCTAACTCCTAAAGTCCAAGGATCATTGAATGTTGCCTGTGGATGTAGCTATCTGAAAAAGGAGCCGGCGCAGTTTGGATGGTTTAGATCAGATGACAGAGACTAGCCGCACCAGATCATCAAGTAGGGCCTATGACAAGCCAACTCCCTCTCGTGTATCTCAGGAGGTGGTAAGAACATCTGTACTTGATCTGTAGAATGACCTACTCCCCAACATTGGGATAAGCAATGATAAGTTAACTAAGGTCGACCAGATCGAGAAGAAGGTGAGCAAAATACACATGCTCACCGAATGGGAGAACCTCGCCAAGGTTCCAAAACAGATGGCGAAATTAGCTCATCGAGTATACAAGATCAAGATACCTACCCCCTCTGCACCTCCTGCTCCCATCTATCGAGTGCATCACATTCAGGAGCAACCCATGCAGGGATCTTACAACACATGGACTCCAGGTTAGCCTGAGGTCCATGAGAGCTAGTTTACGGAGATAACCATAAAAAAATCACTGAGGAGACCCCACAAGTATGGGAGATGAATGTGCTCCGGTACACCAATGATCCCAATGCTACACACCACCACCAGTAGAAGCACCCACAGTACCACCTTCAACCTTAATATCGCCAGTTTCAAGCCCCTCATCAGCAGTAATAACCTCATCAGCAGAACCATTATCGTCAACAGGTCCATCAAGGACCTAAAGGACCGTAGCAGGGTCAACAACAACAGTCCCAGAGGCAGGACCATAGAGCCTCATCTTCGGGTACCTCTGACTTGTAGAGGATCCTTGATTAGCTCAAACTCATCCGCAACGAGCAACATGATCAGAGAGCCGACATCAATCGGCTTTCACATTAGCGTGATGAGATCACCGCACCCAACACCTCCTTCCCAGCACAGGTTCAAGTTAACCTAATAACCTGAACCAAGGATAGAATCGCTAGAAGGATCAGGTATACTATTCCGATTCTTTAGAATCAGATCATGAGAACTATCGCATGGTACTCACCATCTTACTCTCAAGAGCGCTAGGACCGTGTAGATCCCTGATCTGGCACGACAGGGTGGAGTGGAGGATACCGATGAACCAACCCCTGTGGATAGCTCAAAGGAGGAGGATCTTCATCACCAGCAACGTCTTCAGGATCAACAGGGGGATTTGAATCCCCAAAAATCTAAAAAAATCAAAGACCGAGAAAATACAAAAAGAAGAATAAATCAACATCGAGCACGATCGTGAGCACCGAGTCTTCGGGAGATGAGAAGACCACCTGGGAGGCATCACCAATAGTTTTTCCAGCTTCAGTTTCAGTTCTATCTCATGCATGGCATTTGAGTCCTGTTCATAGTCTGAATCTAAGTCAGAGTCATGTACAACCGAATTTTAATTCTAATAAGAACTCAGATGATGATATTTCTATTTCACATCATGAGCCTCCCATCCCTTTCCCTCAAGCTTTATCTAAGAGAAAGAATTTTATTCTCAAAAAAATAATCTTGACATTTTAGAGATGAAAAGGATGTGCAATGAGAATGTTAAAGTTGAAATGCCTTTCCTTCAATTAGTCGATATGGTTCCTGCATTCAAGAAGTACCTAAAGGTGACATGCACACCTATTAGGACAAGCATGAAAAATAACACTCTAATAGTCAAAACATGTGTTGTCCATAGCCACTACTTGTGCGATCCATAATGAGATTCCAAGGAAGAAGAGAGATCTAGGAGCACACATTATCACCAGTCAGATCTCTAACACATAATTTATTTGTACTCTACTCGTTAACGGATCCTTGATCAATTTACGGTCATATTCCCTTCTAGATCATCTAGATTTAGGACCTCTGAAGAAATAGAGAGTACTCCTACAATTTGCAGACCGATCTATTAAGAGGCCTAAGGGAATGTTGAAGGACATTATCCTTGACATTGAGGGGAAGCCATACAAAGTGGATTTAGACATGGAATGTCCTCGAAGATGGCAAGATTCCCAAATCATACTTGGTCGCCTTCTTCTGAGGATGGCCGGAGCTATCTTTGATTATACCCTGGGGAAGATACACTTTCATGCACACGATGAAAGTGTAAAAAGATACAGCAAACGAAGTGGCAGAGACCTGATTCGGAGAGTAGTGCAGAGTATCTCTTGTCAAAAGCCGAATGCTACAGATTTGACTCAGTTGATCACTAGCAGCAACATATAGCTTGGGTTGACAGGTCCCTCTCACCAAGTGAGGACAATGTAGATGAGGCTATTGGACAGATCCTGCAGAATCAAACTTTATCCATGGGAGAAGTTTCTCATGCATCTCCCTATGCCCTCGATGATTCAGAAGATGACTTAGGCTTGTCAAACATGTTCCCTTCAGGTCAATCAGAGGACGATGATGATGAGTCGGATGTGGCTTTTGCCAACTGCTTGGACACTTTTGATGATCCGACTCTAGAGCTAAATCAGTTGGTGTCTAGTACTTTAGAGATAGATACAACCATTATTAGCACATAGCCATAGTTGATTGAGCCAGATGTTCTTGATGACCACACTTTACCTGAGCTCAAACCATTACCCACCACACTCAGATATGTCTTCCTTGCTGGCCCACCTTAGAAGTTTCCGATCATTATCAGTTCTAGCTTGACTGGAGAACAAGAATCTCCCTTGCTAGAGATTCTTGAAAAGAACTGCAAATCCATAGGTAAGAGCACATCCGATCTTCATGGGATTAACCCTACTTTGTGCTCACACCATATTTACCTTGAGGAAGGTGCTAAACCCTCTCGTGAGTTCCAGAGCAGGCTGAATCCAAACTTACGAGATGTGGTCAAGAAGGAAATTGAATAATGGTGTGATGCGGGGTTTATATATCCCATCTCCGATTCAAAGTGGGTGACACCACTTCATGTAGTCCCAAAGAAGGCGGGACTTCAGACAATCACCAACTCGGATGGAGAGGAGATTGCGACACGAGTACTGTGAAACCCCACAATTTTATCTTAAATTATAGAGTGTTTTTAATTCCTAAAAAGTTTAAATGATCAAATTATATCATAGAGCTCGTTGAGGTCTTTCCAATGAGCCCAAGAACGTCGAATTCTGAGCTTCCTAGATCAAGTTATCGATGTTTAAGTATAATAATCAGGACCCATATATGGATCCAAACTGGATCTGGATTTGGATCTATTCCATTAATCCTTCTATAAATAAGTCATGATAGGATACTCTCTCCAAACCCTAGACACCACCACCCTTCTCCTTCATTGGAGCACCACCACCTGGTCGATTTTATCGTCGGAAGGCCGTCATCGTCGTCAGAGAAGTTGCTCCAATCGAAGATCTGCGACCACCATCATGCAGGAGAGCTTGAGGTCATTGTTGTACGCACATTCATTCTCCGATTGAGTGATGGAAAACATCATTTCCGCGTGAAAGGAGATCTTGAGGGAACATCCTCAGAGGTAACGATAAATAGCCCCCTCTTGCTGTTGGTTTTCACATACCTTTGTCCCTATATTCTTAAACATCTCTAAAGCCTTATCTGTTTCTTGAGCATGATTAATATATTATTGTTGCTGCAATATTTGACGAACTATATCTCGTCAATAATATTATCTTGATTTTTTTAGTACCTTGATACAAATATGATTAAAACAAGATATTCGTAACGAATTGTTATCCCTCCTTGTTGTTGATGTCACACGATTGTGGATCCTATGTTTGGAATATTTTTAGAACCTTAAGTATTTTTATACCAATAAATTGTATACTACCCCTTCCCTTTTACTTGTGATTTTCTTAGGATTATTGATCTTATGTTTTTTGCATCATTAGAGACATAAGCACTTCTTTATGCTATGATTCATAGATGGGTATTCATGGGGTATCACGTAAAGGCTTTTTTCATTTATTGAGAAATACTTAATGGATTACGTTATGTCTATTATATCAAGATCAATGACAAGATATATAATGAACGACGTGTTTTATTGTAAAGTATTATCATGTGTTTTCAACTTTCTTTTTCCGTCCATATATGAGGTGTGTAATTGATTGATGCTTTCTATATTCTCATACATTGTGCCACACGTTGGTCTTAGTAATGATATAAATGTAAACTTAAGAATAAGTATAAGTGCGCATGCGTTAGAGGTGAAAAGTATGTGCCGTGAGACTATTAGATAGTGATCATTTTCATAACATATTAATGTGACCATGCACAAAATGTCCTGATGTTTTATGAGTATAATTTGTGATTATGACAACAATCATGATTAGGCATTCACCATTCCAATTGTTACAAGCCTTTTGCAATTCCAGCAAATGTATGTTAATCATATCTAAGTTTTAACATGCCCGTTGGATTTTAATCAAAATTCATGAGCTAACCTCAATATTATTTTTTAAGCTTTACATATATATGTAGTACATTACATTATCCACCTCTGTGGATCATTGTTTATTATTTTGTAATTATCTACACGAGTATGGCATCTATGGTTGATGGTTTAGGTCTATGCTAAGAGGATGCAATGCTTAATAATATACATGAAGTGCTCATCAAAATGACTTCCTATTGAGATATGTGGTGCCTATACTTTAATTAAACCATCAAATCTAAATGTGTATATAAATGATATAATTAGTATACATGTTGTAGATCCGACTACTTTATATACATCCTCCTATCATTATCCTTTAATATCTATAGTATGCATTGTTTATACGACAAGTTTATAGCGAACCCTTTTGTGTCAAAATTATCATATCATTGATGATTAATACGTAATGAAAGTGATATTTTATTTTTGATGAACTCGATAAATAATAGTTGAATGTAGAACTATTATTAGCTATTCTTACAGTTATTAAAGATCACGGGTTATGTTCTTGAGCTACGTTGTGCACGATGTTAAACAAAAAAATAAATCGTTTAACGGGTTTGATTAGAAAAAGAAACAATCATAGCCCGAGTAAACCGACGAGAAATCCCACCATATCGTTATGCATGAGGTAATAGTTGAGGTTTTGTATTTTTCATCTCATGGCTCTAGATCTAATGCTAACTGGGTAGATGGAGTTAGGTGCTTCAAGGGATTCTACATGCACCCTTAGGGCCTCGGAAGATGCCTTGAAGGTCGCAATCCAACGGACGAGTTGGGTGATGCGCTGCACCTAGCATCTCGGTAGCATCTGGAGTCGCTCGACGGAGTTTGTAGGTGGAACGGTTGGTGTTCTTGGTTTCACATTTATACACAATATTAAGATTCGATTTAAATTTAGAAGTGACCGCATCGAATTTGACTTCAAATATTATTATTGTGAGAGGTGTTCCGGATGTGGTTTGAAGTTGCGGAATTTGGGGTTTAGATCTTTTTCTGTTCTAGTTGGACATAGGTACTTGGAGGTTTACTCAAGATGACAAGCTAGTTCCAGTGTAGCGGAGGCCTGCGAGTCGCATACCTATGTGTGCTAAAATAATATGAGAAATGATTAATTATCAGATGTTGGTAATTGTAATTGTATAACATTGTGGACTCTAACCAACTTGTAGAAATATCAAGATCATTGTTGTAGTACTCAAATGATTATGAAATCAATAAATACAATCAGTTGTTATGTAATCCAATGTGAATAAGAATGACTTGATGTTTCCTCATTTTCTACAACATATGCATATGTTTGATAGAGTTGAGTGTAAATTCTTTGCCTACCCCTACATTAGTTATTATAGTGTTTGTCTCGTTACTGGACAATTGCTCATAACGCTACCCCTGTATGAACCCAACAGGTGTAGCTGAGCAGCAGCCGCAACAGTAACGACTTTCGAGAGGTTACATGGTACTTGCATCAAACAAGGTGCATTCTAATTAGAGTAACTTATTTACTTCCACATTATTTTATGTTATATTTGATAGATATTGTAGTGAAATATTTGGAGATCTTTTACAAAATTTATAATTATATGTGGTATCTCATTCCATGGACATGAGCTTGATGATTATTATCAATGAGAATAGATGTTGCATTTTCTTTACATTTCATATTATTCTCCTATTGTTATTTGTATTTCAAACGTTGATCTAATGTGCATATGATAGCATGATGAGTGTCATTGATCATGGGTGTATTTGGACCGTAGGTCTGACACTCTCGTCCTGTCGGTTTCGATAGCCGGAGGGGCGGGACGTCATAGATGGTATCATAGCCTGATACTCCATTCTATCTTTTTCATATTAGATTATTAATGGGATTTGAAATATAAATATAGAGACAAAATCTTCTGACTTTGACATTAGTTTAACTAGAATGATTCAAGTCGTGTCCATTGTCTCTCTAATCATGGAAATAATTTCTAATATAATGATTCTCGCTGGGAATCATGCAGCCTCATGTTGACCCTCATGTTGCACAACAACTAACTTTACTAGTACAAGCGGTGCAGGGTATACAATAACACCAAGAGATATTGGAGAAGAGGCTCCCTCAGCAGGATGACTCCTCTTATCATCCCTCTCATGAGGAAGGGGACATTGTTCATCCTTTGGTGTCTCTTGACCCGAAAGGATCAGAGGACATAAAGGCATTGCAAAAGCATCAGATGACCTATGCAGCATATCAGAGGTCTAAGGTACCCCAATTCTTCGGCACAAGCACAACAAATAAGGCTGAAATATGTATGCATCACGTATCCAAGGTCTTGCAGATGATCCATTCTCATGAAAAGTCTTGGCTTACATTTGTGGAATTTTCACTAGCAGGATATGCTGAACGTTGGTGGTACGCCACCAAGGAACATCTACTTAATCCCCTAACTTGGGAAATATTTCTCGATGAGTTCCGTAGCCAGTTCTACCCTGATAATTTGGTTCAAGATCATAGGAGGTTGTTTGTTAAGCTGAAGTATGGGTCAATGAGAACCCAAGAATACCTCATTCGCTACACTAAACTCTCCTACCACTCATCGGTAACTACTGCTTTCCTTGAGGAGAATTTACAAAAGTTTATCCAGGGATTGTGTGATGATGTGCAACACTAGTTGTCTACATTAGATTTCACTTCCATCAAGGAAGTAGCTGCTAAGGCTACCAAGATGGAGGCAACTCAGAGTCAGCTTCGGGGAGGCCGGTCACAGTTCCAACCGCAACAGTCAGGAAGATCCACTCGTCGAGATTTCTACAGATCCCGTAGAGAGTCATTTCCACCCAGTGGTGACTAGCCCTACTGCTAGCAGGTTTGCCCCTACACCAACTTTGGGGTAGAGCCTGGCGAGTCATGGTACTACCTCTTTATGCTCTTCTACACACTCCCATAGTCGCAAGACATGAGGTGTTAGCCTTGTCTCAGGAGGTTTCTTTTTTCAGTCAGGAGATCGTAGGTGTTTCTACTGCCAGTAGCTAGGCTATTTCAAGGACAAGTATCCCTTACTTGTCAGTGGCTCAGGGGCCATCAACCAAGTGTACAACCGACTTTCTCATCTGCAGAATCACATGTATCAACTTCCCGTTGTGGAGGTCGAGGTTTTCAACATCCTCCACCACGATCAGCTTTCAGTATTGCAGGTTCTAGCATCTCATCACAACCTTAGGGACAGTTGAATGCAATCACATATGAGCAGGCCGACACCTCAGGAGCTGTAGTGCGAGGTATGATTTCAGTGCATGGTATATCCTTACATGATTTATTTGATTTAGGATCCACGTACTCCTTTTCTAGTACATCGGTTAGTATCTAAATTAGATAAAGAGCCAGTATGTGTTCCATCCCCTTACTACATCAAGGGCTCAAGGGGTCAATCATTCATAGTGCGACAGGAAGTGGAGGATGAAGCAGTACAGATTGGCGAACACCTAATGCCCTCATATCTTTTACTTATTCAATTGGAGGATTTCGATGTTGTACTGGGTATGGATTGGCTCGAGCAACATCATGCATACCTTGATTGCTTTGAGAAAATGGCAGTGTTCTGTCTCCCAAGCATACCTGTCTTTCAGTTTGATGGATGTACCACAGATAGTGAGGTCTTGTATGTATCTGGGTTAAAGGCCCAACAGTTTCTCAATCAAGGTTGCATATGTTTTCTCACCTATGTTTTGGAGTTACCTATAAAGGATTAGATGATTGAAGATGTCAGAATGATGCAAGATTTTCCTGACGTATTTCCAGAGGAATTACCTGGACTACCACCAGAGAGGGAGATCGAGTTCAAGATCAAGTTGGTACCTAATACACAACCCATCTCCATACCTCCATATCGAATGACACCAGCCGAACTCGGGGAGATCAAAGTACAATTGCAGGAGTTGTTGGAGAAAGGATTTATTCATCCCAGTACATCACCTTAGGGAGCACCAATCCTCTTCGTAAAGAAGAAGGATGTGTCCAGGCGTTTGTGCATCGACTACATGCAATTGAATAAGAGGACGGTAAAGAAGCGCTATCCGCTCCATCGATTAGACGATCTTTTCGATCAGTTGCAAGGTGCAGCAATATTTTCAAAGATTGACCTACGATCAGGTTATCATCAGTTGAGGATTATGGAAATAGATGTGCTTAAATCTGTTATTCGTACAATATACGACCACTCTGGATTTTTGATCATGCCTTTTGGACTCACGAACACCCCTACCGCATTCATGGACATGACGAATAGAATTTTCTGCCCATACTTGGATCGTTTTGTGGTTGTTTTCATCGATGATATCTTGATCTACTCACATAATGAGCATGAGCACGAGCAACATAATCATACTATTCTGGAGACACTTAGAGAACAAAAGATGTATGCAAAATACAACAAGTGTGAGTTTTTTGGCTTACTGAGGTAGCTTTCCTCGGCCATGTAATTTAAGGGGCATGTTCGGTAGTTGATCCAGCCAAGATAGATGCAGTAATGTCTTGGGAGCAACCAAAGACAGTTACCGAGATACGCAGTTTCTTAGGCCTCGCCAACTACTACATACGTTTTGATAGGGGCTTCTCCCAGTTAGCCCTACCACTTACTCGTCTAACACAGAAAGATGACCCCTTTGTTTGGAGTGACAAGTGTGAACTGAGCTTTTGCACATTGAAGGAGAGATTGACTAGTGCTTCGATTCTCAGCCTTCCTTTAGGCACCTTAGATTTTACAGTGTATACTGATGCATCGAAGGAGGGTTTAGGAGCAGTGTTGATGTAGCATGGTCATGTCATGGCGTACGCATCATGAAAACCCAAAAACCATGAACGGAACTACCCTACTCATGACTTGGAGTTGGTATCTATAGTCTTGGCATTGAAGATATGACATCACTATTTATATGGGGTAACGTTTGAGATTTTTATAGATCACAAGAGTCTCAATTATATCTTTTACCAACGAGAGTTGAATATGAGTCAAAGAAAATGGATGGAACTATTGAAATATTACGACTGCATGATCTCTTATCATCTGAGTAAAGGAAATGTAGTAGCAGATGCTTTGAGTAGGAGAGCACATACTGAGGGCACCATAACATGGCTCCATACTTGGGATATGCTCACGACACTCAGTGAGTGGCACCCATTTGATAGTACTATAGATGTTGTAACTGTACTTGCCAAGTACAATGGATTATGGGACATGATTGTGCATGATCAACAGACAGATCAGAAATTACAAGACTTATTCTATCGATGTCTAAAGGAAGAATTTGATGGATTCAGGTTTATGAGTCCATCGTATGGAAGGGAGACCGTGTCTGTGTCCCTGATGATGATGAGTTGAGAAGAGACATCCTAGATGAGGCTCATTGTTCTAGATTATCTATCCACCCAGTAAGCACCAAGATGTATAGAGAACTCCGTCAGCACTTCTAGTGGGAGGGGATGAAGAGAGATGTTGCAGAACATGTTAGCCGTTGCCTTACTTGTCAATTGGTGAAGGTAGAGCACAAGCATCCTTCTGGCTTATTACAATCACTTCCTATCCCATTGTGGAAATGGGAGAGTATCTTTATGGATTTCGTGACATACTTACCTCGTACAGTATGTGGATATGATGCTATTTGGGTTATTGTGGACAGGTTAACCAAAATCCACACATTTCATTCCAGTGAACATGACTTGCACTCCGAAAGATCTGGCCAAGTTATATATTCAGCATGTTATTCGCTTGCATCAGATTCCCAAAGAAATCGTATCGGATAGAGACTCCCGTTTCACGTCACATTATTGGGGAGAATTCATAAAGGTCCTAAAAACTAAACTGTGTCTTAGCTCAACATATCATATGCAGACAGATGGACAATCAGAGAGGATAATTCAGACTCTTTAGGCCTACTCTGAGCATGTGCCATAGAATGACAGGGATCTTGGAAGGATCACCTTCCCTTGGTGGAGTTTACTTATAATAATAGCTACCATATTAGTATTGGCATGACACCTTTTGACGCATTATATGAGCGAAGATGTACCATTCCCTTGTGTTGACATGAAGTGGGTGATAAATATTTATTCCACTTAAATAATCGAGGACACAATAAGAGTCGTAGAAATCACTAGAAAGAAATTATTGATTGTGCATAGTCATCAGAAGAGCTATGATGATCAGAGGCATCGTGATCTCGAGTTTGAAGTCGGAGATTTTGTCTTCTTGAAAATATCTCCAATGAAGGGTATTCAAATATTTGGTGTTAAGGGAAAGCTGGCACCATGATTTGTTGGCCCTTTCGAGATTTTGCCCGTATTGGGAAGGTAGCATACCGAGTAGCACTTCCCTCGCACTTGAAAAGGGTGCATGATGTATTCCATGTGTCAAACCTGCAGAAGTATATTCGAGACCCTTAGCATGTGATTAGTTATGAGGACCTCATTGTCCGAACCAAATTTGTCCTTTCTTGAGGCACCAGTGCATATCTTGAACCGAGCAGTTATGAAACTACAATGTAAAGACATTTCTTTGGTCAAGGTATTGTGGCAAACTCAAAATGTTGAGGAGGCCACATGGGTTCCTGAGGTAGATATGCGACAGAAATACCCCTATCTTTTTGAAGTATGATAATGAAACTGTAGTTCAATTCTCTTTAAGATTTTTATGGGTTTTTTCTCTTTAAGATTTTTATGCCTGGACCCAAGCCTCATTCAAAACACGTACAATAGATCCTAAGTCTCGAGGACAAGACTTCCTTTAAGATTTTTATGTTGTGAAATCACGTATATTTGTCTTAAATTGTAGAGTATTTTAGTTCTAAAAAATTTAAATGACTGCATCATTCCATAGAGTTCGTTGAGATCTTTCCAACGAGCCCAAGAATGCCAAATTCTAACCTTCCTTGCTCAAGTTATCAAAGTTTTAAGTATAATAGTCAGGACCCATAGATGGATCCGAACTGGATCCGAATTTGGATCCATTTCCATCAACCCTTCTATAAATAAGGCATGGTAGGCTACCCTCTCCAAACCTAGCCACCACTACCCGTATCCTTCATTGGAGCACCACCAGCTTGGTCGATTTTATCGTCGGAAGGCTGCCGTCGTCGTCAGAGAAGTTGCTCCAATCGAAGATCCGCGGCCACCATCATGCAGTGGAGCTCGAGGCTATTGTTGTTCTCACATTTGTTCTTCGATTGAGTGATGCAAAACATAATTTCTGTGTGAGAGGAGATCCGAAGGGAACATCCTCAGAGGTAATGATAAATAGCCCCCTCTTGCTGTTGGTTTCCACATACCTTTGTCCCTATATTCTTGAACATCTCTAAAGCCTTATGTGTTTCTTGTAGCATGATTAATATATTATCATTGCTGCAATATTTCACGAACTATATCTTGTCAATAATATTATCTTGAATTTTTTTAGTACCTTTATACAAAGATGATTAAACCAAGATATTCATAACAAAGTGTTATCCCTACTTGTCGTTGATGTCACACGATTGTGGATCCTATGTTTGGAATATTTTTAGAACCTTTAGGTTTTTTTATACCAATAAATTGTGTACGGTCCCTCCCATTTTACTTACGATTTTGTTGGGATTATTAAACCTGTGTTTTTTTGCATCATTAAAGACATACGCACATATTTATTCTATGATTCGTAAATGGTTATTCATGGGGTATCGTGCAAAGCCTTTTTCATTTATTGGGAAATATTTAATGGATTATGTTATCTTTCTTATTTCAAGATCAATAACTATATATAGAACAAATGACGCGTTTTATTGTAAAGTATTATCATGTGTTTTCAAGTTTCTTTTTCTGTCCATATCCGAGGTGTATAATTGGTTGAGGCTTTCTGTATTCTCATACATCGTGCCACACGTTGGTCTTAATAATGATATAACTGTAAACTTAAGAATTAGTATAAATAAGTGCGCATGTGTTTGAGGTGAAAAGTATGTGCCGTGAGACTATTCGATGGTGATCATTTTCATAACATATTAATGTGACCATGCCCATAACGTCTTGACGTTTTATGAGTATAATTTGTAATTATAACAACAATCATGGTTAGGCATCCACTATTCCAATTGTTACAAGTCTTTGTAAATCGAGCAAACATATGTTAATCATAACTAAATTTTAACTTGCCGCTAGATTTTAATAAAAATTCATTAGCTATCCTCAATATTATTTTTTTAAGCTTTACATAAATATGTAGTACATTGAATTATACACTTCTGTCGATCATTGTTTATTACTTTGAAATTATCTACACGAATATGGCATCTATGGTTGATGGCTTAGGTCTATGCTAAGAGGATGTAATGATTACTAATATACATGGAGTGCTCATCAAAATCACTTCCTATTGTGATATGGGGTACATACACTTTAATTAAATGATCAAATTTAAACATCTATATAAATGATATAATTAGTATACATGTTGTAGATCCGAATAGTTCATGTATGTCCTCATATCATTATCCTTTAATATCTATAGTATGCATTGTTTATCATACGACAAGTTTATAGCAAACCCTTTTGTGTCAAAATTATCGTATCGTTGATGATTAAGACGTAATTAAAGTGATATTTTAATTTTGATGAAATCGATAAAGATCAGTTGAAATTAGAACTGGGCTATTCTTACAGTTATTAAAGATCACGGGTTATGCTATTGAGCTATGGTGTGTACGATGTTAAACAAATAAATACATCAATTAACGTGTTTGATTAAAAAAAAGCAATCATAGGTCGAGTAAATCGACGAGAAATTCCACCATATCATTATGCATGAGGTAATAGTTGAGGTTTTGTATTTTTCATCTCATGGGTTTAGATCTAATGCTACCTGGGTAGATGGTGTTAGGTGCTTCAAGGGATTGGGTATGCACCCTTGGGCCCTGGGAAGATGCCTTGAAGGTCCCAACCCCAACAAACGAGTTGGATGACATGTAGCACATGGCAACCCGGTAGTATTCAGAGTCGCCCAACGGAGTTGGCATGTGGCGTGGTTGGCGTTCTTCGTTTCACATTTATATATGATATTAGGATTCGATTTAAAATTAGATGTGGCCGCATCAAATTTTACTTTGAATATTATTATTGTGAGAGGTGTTCTGGGATGCGGTTTGAAGTTGTAAAATTTGAGGTTTAGATCTTTTCCTATTCTAGTTGGACAGAGGTACTTGGAGGTTTACTCAAGATAACAAACTAGTCCCCGTATAACGGAGGCTTGTGAATCACGTACTTGCGTATGTTAAAATAATATGAGAAATTATTAATTATCGGATTTTAGTACGTTATGGACTCTAGCCAACTTGTAGAAATATCAAGATCATTGTGGTAGTACTCAAATGATTATTAAATCAATAAATAAAATCAGTTGTTATGTAATCCAATGTGAATCATAATGACTTTATGTTTTCTCAATTTATATAATATATGCATATGTCATTTGATAGAGTTGAGTATACATGCTTTGCCTACCCCTACATTAGTTATTAAAGTGTTTTTCTCGTTACTGTACAATTGCTCATAACGTTACCTCTGTGTGATCCCAATAGGTGTAGCTGAGCAACATCCACAACAGTAACAACTTTCGAGGAGATTGGACTTTCTACATCGTACTTACACCAAACAAGGTGCGTTCTACTCAGAGTAACTTATTTATTTCCACATTATTTTATGTTTTATTTTGAGAGATATTGTAGTGAGATATTTGGAGAGCTTCTTCTTTAAAATTTATAATTATACGATGTATCTCATTCTATGGACACGGACTTGATGATTATTATCAATGAGAATGGATGCTGCATTTTCTTTCCATTTTATATTCTTCTCCTATTGTTATTTATATTTCAGATGTTGATCTAATGTACATAAGATGGTTTGGTGAGTATCATAGATCACATTCATATTTGGATCGTAGGTCCGATGCTCTCATCATGTCGGTTTCATTAGCTGGAGGGGCAGGTCATCACAAGTACCCATGTTGTGGCCATGTCTGTGTGGATTACATATGCTTGAATGCTGTGACGAAGAATGATCGTTTCCCCTTGCCCTATATAAACCAGATCCTAGAGAGACTCGCGGGGAAACAATTCTTCTGCTTTTTAGATGGGTACTCGGGCTATAACCAAGTAGCCATCGCTCCAGAGGACCAGGAAAAGATCAGCTTCGGTACGTATGCCTTCAGACGCTTGCCTTTTAGGTTATGTAGTGCACCGAAGACTTTCTAACGATGCGTGATTATAATATTTGCCAAGATGGCGGGTGATTTCCTAGAGGTCTTCATGCATGACTTCTTGGTCCACGACGACTCGTTAGATACTTGTCTATCTCATTTGGATTGAGTACTCCAAAAGTATAGTGAAGTAAATATGGTGCTCTCTTGGGAAAAGAGCCATTTTATGGTTCGAGAAGGCATTGTGTTGGGGCATGTCATCTCCAAGAGGATAATGGAGGTTGACCCTGCCAAGGTGGATGTGATCAAAAAACTTCAACCACCAACCAACATTAAACAAGTGTGGTCATTCCTTGGGCATGTCGATTTTTATCGCAGATTCATAAAGGACTTCTCAAAGATTTCTCGACCTCTAACTGAGCTCTTAGAAAAAGACATGAAGTTCACTGTTGATCCCTTTGAGTTCCTGAGGAGGAAAATCATGGATGCTCCTATCATATAGGCTCCAGATTGGTCTCTTACTTTTGAGATCATGACATATGATTCGGACTTTACCGTTGGGGCCGTATTAGGACAAAGCAGAGAAGGGATTCCTTATGCTGTCCACTATGCAAGCAAAGTACTCGATCATGCTCAAAGGAATTATACCGTCACAGAGAAGGAAATGCTTGTTGTAATGCTCACCTTAGATAAATTCAAGTCACATCTTTTAGGGTCTAAGGTCATAGGCTTTAGATTGGCCTCTTCCTTTCGAGACCATGACATATGCTTCGGACTTTACCATTGGGGCTGTATTAGGACAAAGGAGAAGGCATTTCTTATGTTGTCCGCTATGCAAGGAAAGTACTCGATCATGCTCAAAGGAATTATACTGTCACAAAGAAGGAAATGCTTGTTGTAATATTCGCCTTAGACAAATTTAGATCACATCTTTTTGGGTCTAAGGTCACTGTGTTCACTGATCACACAATCATCAAGTACCTCATGGAAAAGAAGGACATGAAGGCACCTCTTCTTAGGTGTATCCTGTTACTTCAAGAGTTTGATTTGCAGATCAAGGATAAGCCACGAGTGAAGAATGTGGTGGCTGATCACCTCTCCTGCATAGTCACCTAATTCCTCTAAGACTGACATGATCAAGGACTCCTTCCATGACGAGTCGATCTGTTCTGTTGACTCTCTTCCATGGTATGCCAACATGGTGAATTTCTTAGTGTCTAGAATAGTTCCCCATCATTGTCCCAAGAGCAACATTGACCGACTTAAGCTGGAATCTATGAAATACCATTGGGAGGATCCGTTCCTTTTTTTCGAAGGCCCAGATTTTGTCTGGTACGGGTGTATTCCTCGGGAGAATTACAAGAGTGTCCTCACCTACTGCCATTACTTGGATGCAGGAGGACATCACTCCGGGAAGAGGACCACCTAGAAAGTGCTTCATTGTGGCTTATACTGGCCGTCCCTATTCCGTGATGCATATGCATTTGTTATGTCATGTCTAGTATGCTAGAGAATGGGAGGGACTATCGGTCCCAAAGATGAAATGCCCATACAACCGCTCATTATGGTTGATCTTTTCAATGCATGGGGCATAGATTTCATGGGCCCATTCCATAAAAATAATGGCTACGAGTATATCCTCTTGGCGATTGATTATCTCTCAAGGTGGGTGGAAGCTATCCCTACCCGAGATGCAGACAGAAAAACTGTATGCAAGTTCATGAAAGATCATATCATTTCACGGTTTCAGGTTCCCAAAGTCATCATCTCTAACAGGGGTAGTCACTTTGTCAACAGGAAAATGAGAAAGTTAACAAAAAACTATGACATCGAACACCGTGTCGCCAGTCCATACCGCCCACAATCGAATGGCATGGAAGAGGTGTCGAATAGGGAAGTAAGTAACTTTTGCAGAAGCTAGTCCACCCTGACAAGAAGAACTGATCCCAGCTCTTTGACCAAATTCTATGGACATACCGGACTTCTTACAAGATGTCTCTTAGAACTTCCCCATTCAGGATGGTTTATGGAAAGCCATATCATCTGCCTGCTGAGCTAATAAACAAATCCAAATGGGCATTAAAGAGAGTGAACTGGAATATTATAAAGGACAACAAAGCAGAAAGATGGATTTAAACAAGCTTCTAGAAATAAGAAACAAGGAATATGTGTGATTTACAAGGACATAATCAATCATTGGCACGATCAGCACATCAGATGAAATCATTTTGTCTCAGGGCAGAAGTAATGGTTATTTAGTGTCAGGTTGAAGATTTTTCACGGAAAGTTGAAATCCAAATGGACAGGATCCTTCATTGTCAAAGAAGTAAATACAAATGGCAGTGTATGGATTTCAGAGCTTACATATGGTGCACAACCATTCATCATGAATGGATAGATGTTAAAGCATTTTGTAGGATCAGATGAGCAGTTAGTCCAAGTTGAGGACATCTCATTCATGCACATTCCAAAATCCCATGATCTACTCTTAGGGAACACATGAATTCACATCACTTTCAGATATGTATTTTACCCACCCTCATTTTCTCTGTATATTCTTCAGATCTCACCGACCCTTATACTCACTCATGTCCTATACTTAGGATGACCAGAGCCTAAGTATAGGGGCGACCTATGCCCACCATTTATATACTTATCCATTTCTCCTTCTGACCTCGACTACTCCACTTATTGGTCATCTCCTGGACTTAGGCTGACCAAAGCCTAAGTATAGAGGGGCGGTCGACTTCTATACTCCTTTGTATTTTTCACTCTCCTATGCTTAGCATGAGCTATGTCTTTTGTCTCTTCTTGTGCTCTGAGGACATAGCACACACTAAGTATATGGAGGCTTGTATATATTACATATATACTTTACCCATAGCTCATATTTTCATGTATTTTTATATATTGTGCAATAATTACGGGATGGGTAAAAGCCATAAATAAAAAACAAAAATCCCCCCAAAAAATCTTTACTCTTGCATATCATTCTTGCATTCATAAAAAAATCATCATCTTGCACCTCATACGCATCTGCATTTCATTTGCATATGTAGCATATGCAAAGTGAAAAGTTATTGGGTTATGAACTGAGTTATGAATAGAAGAAGAGATTGGTCTTGACTTGGCCACCTAATTTCTAAAGGAACTTCACTGAGAAAGAATATTTTAGAAGCTTCAGGTCTTTTGACTTAATTCTTCGAGTTCCGCATGACAATGTGCATCCATTGACTCTTAGTGTCTAACCTAGTTGCCTAATTCTGGGTATAACTTCTGAGTAAGGAATTAATCCGTTCTCTCTCACTATGTACTTAACTCAGATGGGGTGTTGGAGGACTGTGTGGGTCTCTTTTCTGGTAGCGTGGACATCTAAAGACCGGAGTACGAGTTGAAATAAAGCTTCGGATAAGAGATGGATGGTTGGGCACAATTTTTCTAAGACCCAAAAACATGTACAGAAAAAAATATTCCATATCTGTAGGGGCACAAAAGATCAATACAAAGTCACCAAAAATCCATACCAAAAAGAAGCCAACTACCAAATAAAGATTTGACCAAAAAGGCCCAAGTTTCAAGAAAACTTGCAGATCTTGGTGGAGACTAGGCTAAACTGGTTGACTTCACAAGGAAAGGTGACTACGTTGGTCACCCTCTAGTTCTTTTCCCCTTCTTCTCATCCCCCCTTTTTCGATTGTGAACACAACATGATTGACCTTTGAAGGAAATACCTGACTCCCCGAGGACGAGTTATTGGGAGAGAGGTTTGCATGGTAGTCCGTCATTCTTGATGGAAAGAGCTAAAAACTTTCACACACATGAGACACTTGTTCAATGTTCATGGATATGCTTCGGGAGAAGGATTTATCTAAGATGACTTCTGAGCTGAATCCGTTACAATGACATGTAGAATTAGAAGGCTATTGATTTTAAAATCCTAATTCTCACAGAAGTTCTGCCATACTATTAATCCAAAGGTCGAGTCTAGCTCCATTTTTACCTTTTGTTCATGACCTTGGTATGGAAACCAAAATCATTTGACTTTTGCATTTCCTTTTAGTTGCTCTGGGACGAGCAATGTTTAAGCATAGGATATTGATGAATCCGTGATTCATTACACTAAAAGTTGAAAATAGAGCTTCATTCCTAAGTAATTAGCTACATTTCATCTGTTATTCTGCATTTTTACCGCTCATACACGCATGATTAATATTTGCATTTTAGTACTCATAATTGCATTCATAATCATCTTCACATTTTCACCTAACTTCATGCATTTTTAACTAAATCATGATAACTCAAATTGACCTCAAACCACCTTCATTGTGTACATATTACTAACAAGATTAAAGGAAAAATACGAAAAAAATGCTAACTCAAATAATTGGCCTGTGAGACAAAACCCCAATTTCCTAATAGACAGACTAAAACATACGTATCTTCTTCATACGGTATCCAATTTAGGTATACTCACTTTTAAAGTAATATACATTCACCTTCAAAATAAGACAAATTTCATAAAATTGGAGCTCATATGTGAAAGTTAGGTTTTGGGCCTCTTTTGCGCATTTTGTGTTTTAACAGTTTTTGACCTGATATTTTATAATTAATCTTTTCTTCATTTCTATTATTTGGTGAAAGTTTTAATAAAATTTAAAAAATCCAAAAAAAGACTGAAATCAGAGAAACTCACCAAGTCTGAGTGTCCCTTGTAAGTCTGTACAATAATCTTCCATTTTCTACTTTATTTTATTCTCATATTGCCTTATTTACTAAAAATTTAAAATAGATTAATGTCTAAATATTTATATTTTATTTTATCATTAATTTTACCTATTTTTATCTTAATTAAAAATCACTAAAAAATTACAAAACCTCAAAATATCGGCGGACAAGTGGGTAATGTTGGGGTGAACCAAAAAAGTCACACTGGTACGAAGTCTGCGAGGTACTCAAGGATTTCATCAAATCCCTCTATAAAAACACACCTCACGCTCGGGAGAAAGCATGACGAATAGTAACCGAGCTCATTAGATTTCCCCGGGAACAGAGTCCCCCTCACTCGTCGAGTTCACGCAGAGGCAAACAATCGGACGACTGACACTCAGAGACGTTCCGGACCCTCCACTTCTTCGCCCATCTACCCTGGGGACGAGTAGCCACCGGACGAATCCAGCCAAGCCAGAATTAGGAAGGGACTGACCAGTTGCACTTCAATCCCTGACGAAGCGGGAGCCCTTGACCCAACTTCAACCGAGAAAATCAATATATAATCATTCCAAAGCAGTTAAGAGCAGCAGCCTAATGGTCAGAAGTGGCACCTCCCCATAGGGGGTCAATCTGACGGTCGCAGTTGCTGACGAACTTGGAAAAGAGAGTATTCTATATACACAGAGCACCCCAAAAATACCATTTTGTACAGATGACCTATTTTTCTCTTGGTCCCTTCATGAAATTTGTAGACCTCATCAAGAGAAGCAACTTTGTGAAAAAAATTTTTCGATCCGAGGTTGTTTGCTATTTCCTTTTGATTTATCTCTTTCTTTTTACTTTTGATTTTTCTGGAGTTGACATGTGGCTCCTCCTAGATCCGCCACGTGTCACTCACTTTTACCTCTTTATTACCTTTATTTTCAAAAATAAAATAAAATAAAATAAAACCAAGGCACGTGTTGGTCACGTGCCTCCTTTTGCACGTGCCCAACACATGCCACCCTCATCTCCCCCAACAGATACCCGCTTGACTCGCTCTCTCCACCTCCTACAGTGGGATCTAACCGCCGGAGTCATCCCAACCACCTACGCAACCTTCGTCCCCTTATCTCGTGCGCCTCCTATGTGTCCTACAGTGTGGACCAGAACCATCTCCCTCACCTTATCTCGATCCCACCGGCGGCTATCATCCATCTTCTCCTATAAAAAGCTCTCACCACCCATCGTCCAAGAGCATTCGCCATGCATGAGAGTTTACTGAGGGAGAGAGAGCTTCAGGGCACCTGGTGACATCTCGTGGACCCACCTTCAGGGCGATGACGCTCCCAGCTCTACGTTTAGGACCTTGTAGCTGCATGCACCCCTTGCAACTTGAGATTCTTGGAGTCTCTCACCGACTCGAGTTGAGGAAATGATCAGAGTTGCCCCATCTCGCTCCAATTCTGGAGAACTCCATATAACCCTCTCCTTCCCTTCCTCTTCTCTCCTTCTCCCTTGCTCTTTCCCTGTTCTTCTTCTCCCTTTTTTCTTCATCCCCTATTCCTGCTCAATTCCCCCTTTTCTTCCCTTTCTTCATATCACTTACATCGCTACTTCCTTCCTCCACCATCGCTCCGACCGCAAGCCCTCCCGCTGCTCCGCTCCGCCTTGCTTCATCGCCATGGTCGCTCTGCCTCACCCTGGCCGCAATGGCGATCCCTCCGCTCCTTGCCACTCTGCACCTCGCCAAGTTGCAGAGGACCCTGTGCCATCTGGCTTCACCTCCATCAACATCGACCACTAGCACTTTCGCCTCGAGAGCCACCATCCCAGCGTCTTCGGCCACGCTTGCCCTGACGAGAACAATCACCCCGCATCGTGTGTCGATTGGGGAGGTTGCCTTACAACACCATCAACCACTGGCACAACCACACTGCTTGCCCACCTGCATCAACAAGAGAAGACCTGAGGCTTCGCCTCCTCCACCCATAAACTCCTCCGATCTAATCACCTTCTCTCCAGTGCCTCCACGCACCTAGGCCAACCACCGAGCCTCTGCACCCTCGACCGCCAACTCCAACCATAGTAGCAGACCAGCAGCCGTCCACGTGCTTCGCCTTCTCCGCCCGCCCCTTCTTCTCATTCCCTCCTCACGTGTAGATCACGCGAGGGTAGGGGTAAATCTTGCAGCAAATCCATTGGAGGACCGTCGTAGACCCCTAGGTTCTACTTGTTATTTAAACTACAATCTCGCATCATTTTATTATTTAAAAATTTGCAATTTATTCTACAATTAATTCTCTACATGTTAGCATGCTTGTGACATTTTTATTGTATGTGGGTAATTAGTAATAGTTGTTCTTGTGAAAGTTCGCATCATTTTCTTGCATTTTCTATTTGCTTTATCTAACTAATGTAATTGTAAAAAGACCCCTAGGTTCTACTTGTTATTTAAAATACAATCTTGCATCATTTTATTATTTAAAAAATTGCAATTTGTTCTACAATTAATTCTCTACATGTTGGCATGCTTGTGACATTTTTATTATATGTAGGTAATTAATAATAATTGTTCTTGTGAAAGTTTGCATATTTTACTCTACCAACACTTAGAAATTCGTAAATAATTAACCATAACTCCCTTTACGAAAAATTCATGGATCGTAGAATTAATTGCTAATTACATTGTGCATAAAACGAATTGCATTTGCATGCATATGTTGCTCTATAAAAATCACATTGTGTATTTCACTAATTAATTTTTAATAGGCATTAAATTCAACATTTTTAGGGTTAATATATTATCTACTGATATATCTTGGATAATTTTTTCCTGAAATTAAGTAGATTTAAGAATATTATAATTAATTATTGAAAATCTCATTATCTGCATTCATTTAATCATAGAATATTAATATTGCATCCAAAAATTCCAAAAACATTACAGTAGCCTAACTTCATCATATTTCACATTATGGCCAAATTGAGGATTTTTGGGATTCATTTGATTGAAATTTGCAATTTAGCCCCTAAACTTTGCCAAAATTGCATTTGCCTCATCTATTACATTTTAAAAAATACAAAAATTCCTCGTTGAAAACCTAACCTCAAGATCGACTATAAATCAACCTAAGGAGACAGTTTCCTCCTTAAGTTCGACCTTGGACTTCCCAAGTAAAAAAAGTTGACCGCTCACTTTAATTGATAATTAAAATAGTGGTTTTTGATCAATCCTAATTTTCCCGACTGCAACGAACAATTTAAACCTTAATTTCGACAAATTAACAAGGGTAATTTAAGGGTTCTTAAACTATTCAAGCATTCCACAACTTGTATGAAAGGCTGCATTAATTGTCAGAAAATGGGAGGAACCCTCACTTCCAAAGATTTGACCCCCTCAAATTTATTCAGATCTTAGATGTTTTCAATGTGGGAATATTTCCTAATAGTCAAGGATTTGAATACATCCGACTAGCAGTGGATTACATGAGTCGCTTGGTGGAGACTATTCTTGGTTGATGCCCTGATAGTTGTACCATTTCTCTCTTTCTCAAGGACAACATTATTTTGTAGTTCAGGATTCTTAAAAGATTGATTTCAGAATTGGGTAGCTATTTTATCAATAAAGAATTCAAAAGATAAAGGAGTAAGACATTGATCATCATGTCGCATCTTACTACCACCCACAACAGAATGCTTGACCAAGTTATCCAATAGAGATAAAGACAATCTTACAAAAACATGTCAAGCCAGATGGGAAGAACTGGTCTTAGTTGCTTTACTCTATTCTATGGGCTTATTGGATCTCCTACAAGTCTCCTTTGGGTATGTCTATCATCTTATTTATGGAAAGCCATACCATCTTCTAGTTGAACTGATTCACAAATCTTTATGGGTAGTAAAATATAAAGATAAAAAACAAATAAATGGGACATGTGTACAATATATAATGAGGGGCCCAAAACCCAAGTTTCACATACAAACTCTAATTCCTTTGTTTGAAGGTAATTGAATGTACGTTAATTAAAAAGTGAGTAGGGGTCCATAGATACTGTATGATCGAGATATTCACATTTTAAGGCTCATAGTCTCAAACTAGGGTTCAAGTTTTATTGGTTAATTTTACAAGTTAGTAATTTTTTGGTATTTTTTATTAGTGTTAGTAATATGCACACTATATAGTTGATTTTATTTAATTCTGACTTAGTGAAAAATAAATAAAAATAGGGGAATATGGTGAATATACATGTGATATTTACAAAGGAATTTGACTTCTTATTTAATGCAAATATGCATGCTAAAATGTAGATATTAATTCTTAATGCATTAATGAGAATAATGCAAAATAAATGGAGAAACGTAGCTGATTACTCAAGAACAAAGCTCTATTTTCAACTTTTAGAGTGATGAATCACAGATTCATCAACTCCCTATACTTAAACCTTGCTCGTCCCTGAGAAACTAAAATGAAATGCAAACAGTGAAAAGATTTTGGATTCCCTACCAAGGTCATGAAAAAAAGGTGAAAATGGAGCTCGACTCGACCTTTGTATTAATGATGTGGGAGAACCTTATTAAGAAGAGGATTTATGACATAACAACCATTAAGTTCCACAAATATCTATTCAAATCACCTCAACAGTCAGGTCAGAACAAATCCTCACATAAACTCTGATGATTATGAATCTCACTTGAATTATGTAGTGAAGTATGGCTCTCCACATCAGAAATGGCAAAGAAACAACCTCCGCTGACAAGGTAACCCTAATTCCCCAGTTCGGCAACTCTTTCTTCGAGGAGCAGTGTATTCCCTTCTAAGTTCAAGAGCAAACGGCTCATGAAGAGGGGGTGGAGAAGAGAATGGACTAGGACCAATGTAGTCACATATCTGTGAAGCTTGACCAGTGTAGCCAAGTCTCCTGTTGCATGTTTCCTTGGTATGAGACTTTGAAGCATATGACTTGCCTATTCATATTTTTCTCTAGTGGGAATTTTTATTACTTGTTTTTTCCTGTTTAAATTTTTTGGAGTTTTTCTATTTTTTGAACATGTGCATCAAGTACATAAGGAGTTTTTCTTCTTGGGCCCGTAGACTATCCCTCTTTTGAAGCTTTATTGCAACCCACAACATCTCGTTGTTAGACGTCAGTGCCACTAGATTAGGTTGAGACACATCAGCCACTTATTATGAATGCGTCGTGCTTTTCCCCAAGCTAAAGGATTCTGCCTTCTCACCACCTCATCAATGAATAACTACGTGCAATGTGCTTATCAAAGTTAGGTCATTGTCTAAAAAAAATCATGCGTGTGTATGAAATATTCTACTTAGACCGATCAAGATGACATGTGAACATAGTCTTGTGGACTCGAATTAAGTTGCTCAACCTGAAAAGTCTTAACTCAAGTTACTATAAGGTTCCTATAAAATTAAGCAGATTAAGGTCAAACTAAATCCATTCTGGACTTCTATTTATAACTTGGTTCAGAACTCACTAACTTTCAACTTTGTATATGCTAAGTATGCCAATGAAATGCATGTGTTATGAAATGCATATGAATGAATATGATGATTTTTTTCCTTTTTACGAATGAATACAAGGACGATATGCAAAAGTAAATAAGAATCCTCTTTTTAAGTTTTTTTTATTTTCCGGTATACCTTCTATTTTACAACAAATTTTTTAAAAGTATTATTTACAAGAATTTTACAAATTTATACAAATTATATTGTACAATTTTCTACAGCTTATATACAATATACATATTATACAAGTATACATGTATTTTACAAAGAGATTTTTTACCAAAATTGTTTTAACAATTTTACCCATCTCGTAATTATTGAATAATATATATATATAAATACATGAAAGTACGAGCTTTGGGTAAAGTGTATATGTAATATATACATGCCCCATATACTTAGGATGTGTTATGTTCTCACAACACAAGAAGCGAGCAAAAGACATTGCTCATGCTAAGCTAGGAGAGTGAAAAGAATGGAAGTATAGAAGTCGACCTGCCCCCCTATATTTAGGCTTTGATAAGCCTAAGTATAGATGAAGAGAAAAAATGGGGTGATCGAGGTTAGGACGAGAAATAGATGAACACATATAGGGTGGGCATCGCTCCCCTTATACTTAGATTCTGGTAAACATAAGTATAGGACATGAGTGAGTATGAGAACTGATGAGATTGAGTATTATACAAAGAGAAATGAAAAAGAATAAAATTAGAGACTCATGTCACCCTCCCTTATACTTAGGATCTGATCATCCTAAGCATAGCCATAAAGTGAAACGATATGGAGTCGAGGCGAGTGATACAAATCACTGGAGAGGGAAGGAAAGAAGAAAGAAGAGTATACAAGATGGAGGGAGAATGTACTAGGATCAAGAAGGTTTGTAACAAACCTTCTTGCGTGAATGAGGAGGTGGGAAATATACAAGTGTATCGTTGTCCGAATCGTCCTCAAATGAATAATAATAATGAGGTGAAGGGATCATCCAACGAGGGTCGACACACGACTTCTTGCTCAGATAAGTCTTAAGAAAAACCGAACTAAGGTTACTCATATAAATCACCTCATCCGGATCTGATGAGGGTTCCTCAGAAAATCCCTTCTTTGGTATGTTGAAGGAATCTTTCATTGTCGATTTTATAAAACCTGAAGAATAGAGAGGGAGAGGAGAGTGACACGCCTTGAGGGGTTTGGAGGCCTTGATGAATTAATTCTTGACTTCTTCTCACTAGATAAATGATTAGAGGATGGAGCAACCGTGTTTTTGGGAAGGGTCAATTTGATCTTGGTTGTCTCCTTTGTTGAAGGTCCAGGACGTGGTGCGCTCCTGACCACGGGTTCCTCATCAAATGAGTCACCATATAGATTGTAATATTCTTGAAGGGTCAGTGCATGACTCGAGGAGGTGCTAGTGCTCTTAGTTGTCTTGGCATTGGTAGTGTTTCAAGCATAGAGAGTCATGGATGTATGGGGACTCTGATCTAATGATCGGCTTGGCAATCAAAATTTCAGGTGTAGCAGAGAGGTAGGACTCATCTACCTCTCGATGGTCACGACTGTCACTTGCTTTGTGGGTTACCTTAGAGTATCATATGTCAAAGAATGGGGGAGTTCAGAGTGCTCCCAATGTTGTAAAATCGATCTCCCAAATCTCACAATCTATAGTCGCCTTAGACAATGCTAAGAATGGCTTCTCGAGAATAATTGGAGAATGGATGAACTTTCCTCGACGTTCAATGTCAATGATAATAAATTCTACTTGAAGTAGTGCTCCTTGGAAAGTAATGATGACTGAATGGTTGCTCTCGACCATTTTATGGATCGATCAACCAACTGAATGATCTCTCTTGACTTCTTGATTGGCCCGAGTTTGAGCTTGTTAAATACGAAGGTCAGTAAGGTATTTATCGATAAATCATCATCGATTCTAGCATGGGTGAAGGTAGTATCTTTGATTTCACATTCAACCCTAGGAAACCACTTTACTCTATGACTTTTGGTCTTTCTCCCCATAAGTGGCCATTGATGAATCTTCATTCATGACTCTTTATTCTTTTATTTTAGCTAATTATCTTGGCAAAGCATCATGTAATAAGTTGTAAATACAATAACTTAGCAATAAGCATGCATGGGTTAATACATCATAGTTAGCATGTATTTGAGCAAAAATAAAAGAATAAAGAATAAAGAAAAAGAAGGAAATACTTAGAATAAATATTGAGTGACCCAAACCCAAGAGAGGGCCAAGCATTGGCCTGATCGCCAAATAGAATAAGTAGAGAGAGATAAGGCCACTCTACCTTGTACATATATGCCATATATATATATTTTATTTCTACGAAATAAAAATAAAAAGGTATTTTTATTCCCTTGTACATATTTCTAAAAATAAAACAAAAATTAGAAAAAGAAAAATAAAACTAGAATTAGAATAAAATTCTCTCTCTTTCACTTGTACATAAAACATGTATATGTGCATCTTTCCCTCTTTAATTTACACTTGTAAATAAATAATAAAAATAAAACAAAAATTATTTTATACTCCAAGAATTATGTGTAAATGAATAAAATATAAAATTGGGGTATTTGTGTAAAAATAACAAAATAAAAATAATTGTACAAAATATATAGGTATTTTATGCCTGCATATAATACATTATACTGTATATATCATAATTTATTTTTCATAAAAACAAATAAAAATCACATAAAAATTATTTGAAAAATAACAAAAAATTTTCATTTTATACACTTTTTAATTTAAAATCATTTGCTATTTTTAATTGAATTTATAAATATTTTTCTACATCCTTTTTTCTGATTGGTCCATGGAGGAACGTTGACTCGGGTCAACCCCCTCTTCCAGGGCTTGACTCGACCCGAAAGTTCCACCGGACCCTTTTCTCCTGATTATCCCGATCAGGTCATGCATCCCCTTGCTCCGATTTTCTGCCCATGCCTTCCCCATGGATCCAGGATCCACGCGAATCCCTAGGGAAGCATGGATATTCCTCGGATTGCTTGCCCTGGCCCGTTTCCTCCAGCTACCTGGGATGTTCTATAAAAGATTCACTTGCCTCCCTAGGTCTCCAGCTCGCGCCGCACCCCTTTCTGATACCCTAGATACCTTCTTCGTGGTGACAGTCGTCGGAGGCCACCTTTGGTGCTCAGATTGGTGCCGCGTAGATGCAGCTCACCATTCGTGGCTGGAGAACCGCTGTGAGGATCCTCCTTCGTCGGCTGCAGCGTAGTCGAGGCCACAACCCCGCCGTCCACCTCCCCTGGAGCTCAGGATCCTACTCGGACCTTCATGTATCCCTTAGATCATTCCTAGCTCCGTTGTTCATTTAATCTTTCCACTTATCGACTCTAACTCATCCGCTAAGATCGATACCCACGCTCACCCTTCATCCTCTCCCGCAGCCTGATCACCCTGACTTTCGATCATCGCATCAAGATTAGGAGATAGGTCTCCTCTACCATCTTCGCCGGGGACCCACCCCCCATCCACCGTCGCTTCTCTATTTTTCAGACCTAATAACCCCGATCGGAGAGTAGCTCCGAGTCAGAGATTTCCTTTGCAGGCCTTGACGCGCATGGAGAGTCCCCATTCCCTCTTCGACCATCCTCGCCGTAGTGACCCCAGGTCCCTTGCGCCTCCTCTATGACTTTTGGTCTTTCTCCCCATCAGTGACCATGGACACTAGATGTTTCTCAGTCCTTATCCTCTTATTGCTGGACCTCTTAGGAATCAATTTACTTCTCATAAATCTTTTGAGGTCAGGAAAGTGTTCTATGGCCTTTATTAAGGGAAGCTTAAGAATCAATTACTCAGCAATGGCTTCACTAAAGGAAGGATCCAATTTTTTTAAATCATTTTCATTTTCTATTTTTCTGTGATTTTCTTGTTTTTATTATTGGATCTTTTTGGGATTTTCAATTTTTTTTGTTATTTTTAGGATTTTCGATTTTTTGGTATTTTTAATAAGTGAAGGAGGGGTGGGAGGATGTACAGATTCTAGAATGGAAGGTAAGTGGTTAGTAGAAGAGGGAGGTAGAATGGACTCCAGCTGTACAAAGTGTTTGTGTTTCCTTGTGTCCTCTACATTTTCAACATTGGATCCGCTTATTTCTTTCTCCACTCCCATACCTGAGCTGGAATATAATGAAATTAGTCGATCGATGACATTTCTAAATTTATCCTCGATTAATTCATATCTCTTAATGAACCTAGAAATGTTATCCTCTGAAAATTCCTCATGACAAATCATGGGAGCAGTCTGTTCAGTTGGAGGATACTACTGAGAACTTGAGGTCTTATACTCAACATACATATACTGTGGCATGTATTGCTGGGCCGAGTATAGACCACCCCTGTGGCAGAAATTGGTCAGAGCCTCATGTGCTAGAGTTAATAGACATGGGTTTTGTATATCAAGCTCATGAGTCCAATCACCTTCATGTGAAGGCTCTTCAAATGGGTGGTATGAAGGCCAGTCAATGTGAGTTTGATCATTAAGGTCAATCAAATCCGGAAGATCATAAAGGGCATGCCTCTCTATTCGGCGTGTTTGTTCGACCATGTTATAACCTACGATCAAGTCAGGATGTGGATGCATAATTTCTTGACATGTCCCATCATTTATACAGAATGAAGTATGTGTGGCAGGTAATTCTAACATTTATTCATCTCAACAGTAACTTGCTCTTCAAATGGTTCTTGTATTCCAGCAAGCGACCGACTATGAGGTGAATAGACCCTGGGTGGAAGTGGATATGGGGTGTAAGAAGGTGGAATAGGTGATAAATGCGAAGAAGTGGGGAAGTCAGTTGAAGTTTTGACTTCATACTCGAGGTGGGGTGGAACCAACCATAGGTAAGGGTCTCTCGCGGGTGGTGGAGGATACATGGAAGAAGGAAAGGTGCAGATGAATGGTATATGGTTGAGGGGGAGTGACCAGAGAGGTCAGGGTATCAGGACCAATATCCCGACATATTCAAGAGATGAATGTAAGTGGATGACAGTAAAAAACATGCAATTTCTCAGAAGGATACACACATGGACATACACAAAACAAACATAAGAGAAAACCCTAGTTTCACCAACTGGACACAATGATGGTCGCAAAGTTCCGACCGGTATGTTTTCGATTTTTTTAAGTGATAAACAAGATATGAAGTCATTTACACAAGATTTAGATGTGGGTTTTGGGTATTATCCTAGGGACGCACCCTCACCTCTCAACAATCAATATAAAATGCATACAATGACAGGGTAGTTCTCCCACAAATAAGGGTTATATTTATTCATTTTTTTTGTCAAAGTTGTATTAGCAGTCCTAATTTTAAGTTCTATTATCTGTAAATTTAATCCACCAAACAAGGCACATCTAACTAACATTACTAATTTCCTTTAATCATAAGTTGTAAAACCAAGGGGAAGAGAGTCGAGAAAAGTCAATGCAACGATAAAATCAATGATGCATGCCCAGTTCAGAAGACTTACAGTGATCCTTGTGCTCTACATGCAGGATGCAATATAAATTTGAATATTTTATACTATATGAATTGCAGACGATGAAACCAGGCCTAGTAGACAGTTCTAATTAGCGGGAATAAGTGAATTGAATTTGACTAAGTAAAACGTTCTGTGGTGCGTATTATTAAATGTGTATGTGTGGTCCTAGATTTGACAAGCACAAGCAGATAACAACCTATAAAAAGCTCTAAGAGCAGTGTGTGCAGGTCTAACTACGAGCCACTCTAGGCGAGACCGACCCTCACCGGAGAGTGAAATAAGTCTTGACACACCGCAAAATAATGTCCAAAGTCCAGTTACATACGCAGGATCCCAAAAGGAATCCGCTAAAAATGTGCAATTATTATAAAAATTGAAATGAATGTAGGAAATAGTATCCTAGACTCTATGCTCTCTTAGGACTCGACTCAATCTTAATTTTATGCATCCTTCAGTTGGCTTATTTCCCAAAAAAGTCGGCCTCCAATGCTTTTGAATTGCTTGGCCACCTAAGTGGCTACTCCGTCACGTCGGGTCCCTCACATTAAAAAATAAGATGACAGTCAGATAAAGACAGACACAAAATAAAATAAAGCAAACAAAAAAATAGAATAAAATAAAGAAAGATGAAGAAAATTAAATAGAGTGATAATTACAAGAAAAATCGAGGGTGGAAAACCTAAAAACTAGATTTTCTAAAAATCAACCTAAGTCGTGCCTCCCCGACAACGATGCCATTTGAGAACATGTAAATACCCTAGTTAATAGTGTCGAATTGTTGTAGTATTCTAGTAATCAGGATTTATCAAAATGAGCACTTAAATTAAGCTCAAGGTCGAACTCAGGGAGGTAGCTGCCTCCTTAGGTTATTTATTAAGTGATATAGAAAGTTGGTTTTCAAAGAAGATTTTTTAAAATTTTTATGCAATTTAAAATGTCATGCAAATTCAGTCTATTTTAGGGACTAAAAAGAAAATTTCAATCAAACAATGTCCAAAAATCCTAAACTTAACCAAAATCCGTATGAATGTAAAATTAAGCTACTGTAATTTTTTTGAAATTTTCTGATGCAAAATTAACTAATTACGAATTAATATTGCGCGTAGGGTGATTTTTCACAATTTAACTTAATAAATAGCAAACCAATTTATTTCTCAAAAATAAAATTACTCTAAATGAGTCCATGTGAAGATATCAAAGAAGAATATCAGATAATAAAAATATTGTATGTACAACCTATTAAAAATTTATTATTTAAATCATCTTTTAATTTATTGCGACCTCAACATGTGTGTAAATGTAATGAAATTTGAGCATAATGTAGAATATAGTAAAAACAAATTACCGTTAATTTTTGGAGCAACCATATATTTAATATTAATTCCAGACACGTAGTTGGTAAAATATGTTATTTTATATAAAAAATAATTATATTATTAATCCATAGCTCACAAAAATCAAATGATCATCTACAATGTTAAAGAATTAGTAGTTCTATAGGATGCAATTTTTAGAATAAAAATATGATGATAAAATAACTCACAAAATGTGACACAAACATAAGGTTCTAAATGAAAAAAAGAAATAAATAAATAAACAATAAAAATAGCATAATAAGCATGCTTCTTTAATTATCGATTCCCACCGGGGTTTTTGCGCAACTTTTGCTATGGAGCATGTGAGAAGCACGCAACTTCTGGATGCGGGGACCTCTCTGTGATTCGCAAAGATTGGGGGGGCGGGGGGGGGGGGGGGGGCGGGGTTTGGTGCAATTATCCATAGATGGCACGTGTACGACACATGCTTCTTGAGGCAAGGGATCTTTTGGTATAATCTGGAATACCTGTGGGTGGAATGAAAACACCCCCCTCTCAGGACTACCAAGCTTACACAAGGCTACTGCAGGAGGCTCGGTTCACCCGATCCCCAAGCTTGAACATATGATCGATATTGAGGAGATCGAGGCTACCAGGGTTGTCAAAGCAGAGCTTCTGCGGACGTCATCCAAAGCGAGGCGATGGTCAATTCGGTGGAGCTGCTACTGCCCATGACAATACAACAAAGGCGAGGTGGAGCTAGTGCAGTCGAGTTGATGGAAAGGGGAGCTTTAGCTGGCTGAGGCACAACGGGTCAGATGAGTGGGGGCTTCGAGGCGGTGATGGAGATGCGACACGCAACAATCGAGGAGTTCCGTTGGTGGAGCTAGTGTTCACCTCCATCGACACACAATTGTAGGTGGTGAAGCTGCTTGACAGTGGAGAGACAGTTATGCGAGCATGAGGGGATGTTCCACATGGGCCGAGGGCGACACATGCCTGTTGGTGATGATACAGCTCTAGGCATGAAGGTCGGTGGCGCTCAAGGCGGAAGTGGTGATGATGCTTGCGACCTGTCGAGGGAGTGTGGGTGAAGACAAACAACCTGTTGAGCGAAGCAGAGCTGGAGGCAGTGAAGATAATATGCACAGCCTCACGAGGTGGCACTGTAGGTGTGCCTTTGGTTGAAGAAGGGTGATTGCGGGTGAGATGGTAGTGCGATCGTGAATATCCTTCCTTCGCAAGGAAGAGGGGTGGAGTATGGATGTGATTGTCGGGGGAGGGTGCATAGTGAGTGGCGAGGGTTAAGATGGGTCTGAGGGAATTGACAGTGGAGATGTGGTGAACGGCAGTTACGAGGTACAAGAAACATAGGGAATCATGGAAGAAGTAGGAAGAATAAAATAAAAAGGAGTTACCTGGAAGAGGTTATCGAATTCTTGGGAATCGAGGTTCTAGGTGGAGCCCCTGTCGTCGCTCTAAGGTCGGCAGATGCCTGAGCTCGAGCAACACATCGAGTTGGGATGCAACAATGCTTGTCGGAGCCTTGGATCACGTCTAGAGTGCGGGAGGATCGTCGCTCCACTTCGGGGCACCTCAAATTTCGCCTACGGTGGGGAGGGGCTCGCTCCTACTCCGTGAAATGGCAGATGAGGATGACTAGATGCAGAGGAGTCCCTCTATGGACAGTTGAACTGGAGGCCGAGATGGCCGGAGGTAATGGGCGATGGGTGCGGGTCGTACGCAAGAGGTTGGGCGAGAGAGAGGGTAGAGGATGCGGGGGTGGTTGGTGAGCGTGCAACGGTTGCGTATGTGCTACAGGGAGTAAGATAAAGATGAGGAATTGGTGTGCGGTTACGGGTTGTGCACAGGAGATGCGCAACCACATGAGGGAAAGTAGAGGGTAGTGGACGGCTAGGGACGGTTATCGCTGGGGGGCGAGGGAGGAGATGGCCGGTGGTTGAGTGCACCGCAAGATGTGGGTGGCGGCTGCGCAGGTGCAAGGAAAGGGAAGGAGGGGGCTTCACGTGGTGCACGCAGGGGCGGCCACGTGGTGGGTTAAAAATTGAAATTACAAATTAAAAGAAAAAATAAATAATAATATATAATAAATGAAAGAAAATAAAATAAATAATAATAATAAAATAATTAAAATAATAAATAAATAAATAGAAATAATAAAAAAAATAAAATTACTAAAATAAAAAGTAAATAAAATAAATAAATAATGGGGGTGACATGTGGCAACTCCAGGGGATGCCACATGTCACTAAATCAAAATCTAAATTTAAATAAAATAAAAAAAGAAATAACAAAAAGGGTCAAATTAAAAAGTTGTCAACATGAAAGTTGCTCGTCTCGACGAAACTATAACTTTTGTGAAGGGATTAAAACCAAAATAAATCATCTGTACAAAAAATATTTTTGTGGTATCCTATGGATATAAATACCACATTTTTGTATTTTGCAATTTTTTCCCATTTTTAAAGAAGATAAAAATCACAATAAAATTCGATAAAATATGAAATAAATATTTACAACTTAATCTATTTTTTATTTTTGATATTTAAGAAAAATAAAAAGATAAAATATATAAAATAAATGGGACATATGTACAATATACAATGTGGGGCCCAAACTCAAGTTTCACATACGAACTCCGATTCCTTTTATTTTGGTCTTGTTTTTAAGGTAATTGAATGTAAATTAATTCAAAAGTGAGTAGAGGTCCATAAGACCCTTTATGAGAGAGACATTCACATTTTAAGGCTCTTAGTCTCAAACTTGGTTTAGGGTTTTATTGGTCAATTTTGCAAGTTAGTATTTTTATGGTATTTTTTATTTATTAGTTTTAGTAGTATGTACAATATAGAATTACTTTTATTCAATTCTGATTTAGTGAAAAATAAATAAAAATATGGAAAATATAATGAATATACATGTGATATTTACAAAGGAATTTGGCTTCTTATTTAATGCAATTATACATGCTAAAATGCAGATACTAATTCTAAATGCATGAATGAGAATAATGCAAAATAAATGGAGAAATGCAGCTAATTACTCGAGAACAAAGCTCCATTTTCAACTTTTAAAATGATGAATCATAGATTTATCAACCCTTTATACTTAAGCCTTGCTCATCCCTGAGCAACTAAAATGAAATGCAAAAAGTGAAATCATTTTGGGTTTCCTACCAAGGTCATGAACAAAAGGTGAAAATGGAGCTCGACTCGACCTTTGGATTAATGATGTGACAGAACCTTATTGAGAAGAGGGCTTAAGACCTAACAACCTTTAAGTTCCACGAATATCTATTCAAATCACCTCAACAATCAGGCCAGAATAAATCCTCATACACAAGTTCTGATGACCATGAATCTTACTTGCACTGTGTAAGTGAAATATAGCTCTCCTCATCAGAAATGGCAAAGAAACAATCTCCTCTAACAAGGTAACCCTAATTCCCTGGTCTAGCATATCTTTCCTCGAGGAGCAAGGTATTCCCTTCTAAGCTTCAAGTGCAACCAGATCAAGAAGAGGGGGTAGAGAAGAGAATGAAATGTAACCAATGTAGTCACATATCCATGGAGCTTGACCAGTGTAACCAAGTCTCTAGTTGCAGGCTTCCATGGTATGAAACTTTGAAGCATATGCCTTGCTTATTCATATTTTTATTCGATGAGAATTTTTATTTATTTACTTTTGCCTATCTAACTTTTTTTTGGAAATTTTCTTTTTTTTTGAACATGTGCAACATGTACGTAAGGATCTTTTCTTCTTGAGCCAGTATATTAGGGTCAATCTTGAACTTTATTTGAATTAGAGTAGTAAGTGGAGATTGGTCGATCTCCACTAGGAAATAACATAATTCTTGATGACATTCATCCTGGGCTCCACATGAAGAAACGATCGGGGAGTCCAGAAATAGGTTCGCAAAGGCTGAACAGATCTATTTGACATCACTCCGAATTATTGGAGATATCAGCATCAAGGAATCGATGAGGGTGTTTGCGAAGTTCCAACAAAACTTTCCCACATCCGACATCTTGAAAATAAAAAAGAAGTGTGATGATGATAGAATGGAGTGCGGAAATGAAGAAGAAATGTAGAAAAAGAAGTGGAGGCTCAAAGTGAGTGTGTAAAATAATTGATAGAAGAAATGGATCGATGAAAAGGTGTAAATGTGTGATGTTTTTGTTCTTGACCAAATTCAAACCAATCAATCACCTAAAAGCAACGGTGGATTCACCAACTCAAATCATAAAACTATGAAGTTTCGACTGTTTATCTTGGTAGTTTTTATTGTTGTTTTCAAGCAATCTGATCAATCTTAGTCATTAGCGCTGACCCTATAAGAGAGTGTGTACTACCCATGGTTCTAAATCTCACGAAATTTTGGTGAAATATCACCAAAATTTTGATTTCGATGAGTTGGATATATAGAAACCTCTATACATGTCAATTTCCCAGGTTTCGCCCAAAATCTTGCGAGATATCGGCAAGATTTCGGGTCATCTCTCCATCTCACCCAAAATAATGAATCTGGAATTTAAAAACCCCAACTTTGTGGAGATAGACCGAAATGTTGATACAAATTTTCCAATTTCGACCCACATTCGGTTGCTTTGCTTATCCAAGGTCTTATTTCACCTTTTTCTTCAAGGTAATCCAAAATTGGTATCCAAAATTGGTCAAATCTTCATCAATTTCTTCAATTTCTTTGGGTTTTTTGTTCCTAAGATGATGTTCTCGCTTGGTGGTGTTTTTTGAGAGATTTTGAATACGTAGCTTGATTTTTGGAGACCCAAATTAGGAGTTTTGTGTTATAATGCTCAATAATGATGAGTTATGAATGTATTTACTTGGATTTCATATATAACATGTAGTAAAATGTACTTTGAAAATAATTTATGAGATACATAGAAGATAAAAGTGGGGCTTTTGTGTTTTAATGTGGAATCATGACGAGTTCTTCAAGGATAAACTCAGATCTTAAGTTTTGGACATGGGAAACATGTTTTGTATTTTTTTTTGGTAAATGAAGTTTTAAAATTGATTAATTCCGAAAATCAAACCTTAGATCTATGTGTTATTTTACATGTTTTGTGCCTCTTAGGTTCTTTTTCTCAAAAATGGTCTCCTAGTTGTTAGATCTAAGACCCTAATGTATAGATGTAAGGTATTTTTTGTGAAAATCTGAATATTAGGAGTATACTTTCAATTTCAAACACCAAGTTTTTACAAGTTTGTGCATATTAGGTATTAGAAAATTTTAAAAATATTAATTCCGAAAATAAAAACACAAAAGAATTAGCTAATTCTTAATTGTTCGCATCATATGGCTCATGAATGATTGTTCTTTAATTTTCTCATAGGTTTCAGTGATCATCATAATGCCACATTCCGGATCATGATCTGATAGTTTTGAGGATCAGAGGGGTGATTTCATTGGGGACATTGGTTGGAGGTATGCCTCCGCTCCTAAAGACATAGCCAAACCACAATGCAATTTCTGTAGGAAGAAGTTAGGAGGAGAGGGGTCATAAGTATGAAGAAACATCTTGTTAGCAATAACATAAATGTCATCAAGTGCACGCACTTTCCCAAAGATCTAAGGGACAAGGTGAAGGATAACTAGGATGGGAAGAAGGATAGGGATATAAAGAGGGTATTGAGGGATGAACAATTCAAAGAGTTCATGTTTGAGAAAGAATTCAATGTCATCTCATATTCAGACAATAATAACTTTGTCTACCCGCTGACATTCAGACTACAACGGAGAGGAGGGCATATAGGAGGGAAACAAAAGAATAAATGAGGAGCGAGTTCGAGAGGAGAGTACTTGGTGGTGCATGAGGCAACTTCTATGGTACATGTGGAAGTGGGAGTGATTCTGGAGGTGCACCAATACCACCACCCACCAGAAAGCACAAGTGGAAGGGAATTGAGCCCTTCTTGACAAGGAGCAGATCCATGCAATAGAAACTAAGCAAGGATCCGATGTAGAAGATGGTGAAGGGCATGTTCAGCAATGCACGAGAGAGGGTGGTAAAGGTCATAGGCAAGATCTTCTTTGGGGAGAGCATTCCTGCCAATGTTACTAGCGGGCCATTTCTCTAACATGCCATTGAAGAGATCGTTGCAGTAGGAATGGGAGTGAAGGCTCCCACATCCTACAAGATAATGAACAAATATCTTGGGATGGAGAAGGGGGAGATGAATGAGTACATCGTCGAGCTAAGGAGGGGATGGCCAGAGTATGGGGTGACATTGGTGAATGATGGGTAGACAAGCTACATGAGGAAGCATATCATCAACAACCTTGTTTACTATGATAGAAAGATTTTTTTTGAAATATGTTGATGCATCTGAACATGTAAAGGACCACAAGTACCTACTGAAGTTGATGAAGGACACCGTCAATGATGTTGGGAAAGAGAAAATTGTCCAGATTGTCCTGAATAATGGCAGCAACTTCAAGAAAGCAGGTGAAACAATAATGAAGTCTAGTAGACATGGTATTTTTTGGACACCATGTGCTGCACACCGTATTGATTTAATTCTAAAGGACTTCAGCAAGCAGAAGCTCATCTCAAGGGTGGTGGAGCAAGCACGAATGATCATTACATTCATTTACAACCCTTCCAAAGTGATGGCATTGGTGAGACAGATGTGCAATGGTGAGCTGGTGAGGCATGATATCACATGCTTTGCAATGAATTTATAGCATTGCAAAGCCTGAAACAACATACGACATGGTTGAAAACCATGTCTTGCCAAGGTGAATGGTTCGAGATACTTGAATCTCGGGCTGAAGGAGGATGGAAAGTGGAGACATTGATCAATGATCTCCACTTTTGGAATGGCGTGACTTGAATCATGAAAATCATGGATCCGATTGTTTTCGCATTGCAGACCGTAGACGGTGATAAGAAGTCTACCATGGGAGTGATCTATAAGGCAATGTGTTTCATGAGAGAGAAGGTTAGAGAAGCAGTTGGAAGATGATTCAAAGCATTGTTGGACATCATATACGAGCGATGGTCCAAGATGCTCTCACATCCTCTTCACAAGGATGGTATGCTAGCATGTATTATGTAATAACCTAATTTATTTTTCATTTTTATAACCCTTTAGAATATGACAATTGTGCGTGTTTGTGTCCCTTTTTATTACTTCAATCTTAAGTACCGGTATAAGAATAGTCTTGGTACAAATGATGACCTTCTAGCAGATATACAAATTGTGGTGGAGAAGCTCGTCAAGGAAGAGAATACACCGACGTTGTGCATGAACGAGGTAATCTTGATTTTGGAGCTATATTGGGACTCGCAAAATATTCTTAAAGAGTTCAACCTATGTGCAGGTAAAGTACTTTAGGGATGACTTGGGTTCTTTTGGTCATATTACTGCGATAAATGGATGGGCCAGTACTCTTTCTGGTAAGGACAAAGATAAAAAGCACATCGAATGTGTAGTGATGTACTACTATTACTGATTCATCTCCACTTGAATTTTTCATAGCCGAATGATGGTTACTATACGGGATGGAGGCTCCCTAGCTATACGGGATGGAGGCTCCCTAGCTACGAAAAGTGACAATGAAAGTATTGTCACAAACCACATCTGCTGGTGATTGTGAGAGGAACTGATACACATTCAACTTGATCCGTTCGAAGAGATGGAACATATTGGGAGCAAAGGCTATGTAATCTTGTCCACGTGCACTAAAACTTGAGGTTGAAGATGAAACATGCAAGGGAGGGCCACGACGAAGAGGACTACACAGACCTTATTGATCTTGCATACATTTTCAAGATGCACGATGACGATGCTGATGAAGATGTTCTCCAGAGGTGGATGGATTCAATGGTGCTCCTGTTCTCGATCAACCGGCTGTAAGATCAAATGAGAATATAAGCTAGCAAATGGGTGCAGATGTAGGTGACTATCTGGCTAGATCTGGCTGGATTACAGACCCTCTTGGAGGGTTGGAGGCTGAGGTTGATGCAGTTGCTGATGAAATTCTCTCCACTAGTTCCAAATCCAAGTCAAAGTCAAAGGATGACAATGGAGATGATGATGATGATGATGATGATGATGATGATATCAGTGATTTTGGTGGTTTCGGTGATGGTGGGAAACATATTCAGGTGTGTCAACAGGGGGGTGGTCATGACCCACAAGATACAATATTCGAGGAAAGGCTCCATGCAGGGCGTGAATATATGGAGCGACAAAGGAACACACATGCACAGTTTGTTCCAAGTCCGAGACCTATGGATTACGACGCATACGACCATGGCCATCATCCAACCAACAACTACATGGACGATTTGATATCATCTGTAGGTACCTTGAGCTCCATGGACATTGACAACCCATATTGTGGAGGAACACCAAGTCCCCTGGGCGGATATGGATCATCACACGATGACAGATCATTTGGCATCTTCCTAGAAATCTTTTATACTCCTCCTCCTGGACATCCTCCCCCTCCTCAAGCATATGCACCTCCATCATATTTATATGTTTACAGTGGGTATGTGAGATATAGTAGTTATAGCGTGAGAACTACCAAGGTATCCAACCTGAGCAGAGCCAGTGCAGCTTCTTTGGCGATGATAATTATAGTTTCTTCCCTGAGTACACTCTAGTGCCTCCTCCTCCTCCTCCTCTACAGAGATCTTCTCCTACTCCGTCATCTTCGTCCCAAGGATCTCAAGCCAGTACTTCACAACCTCATCATGCGACTCATGATACCAGATCTAGTGATGCTTATCCTTGTCTCGGAATACTCATAGGCATCGATGACCACCAATACAAGCAGTATGTGATGGATTACAAGTCCATGTACTCATACATGACATGGGAGAATTATTGTGAGTACATTGAATCTACAATGCCTTATGAGAGACAACAAGGAAGGAGGGACGATTCAAATCCACTTCATAACTCTTGGTTTTGAATGGAACACATCACCAGGTAATATATTTTAATCTTTTATTGTATTAATCATTAACGTGATGTTCTTATTTAGTCTACATGAATATATGTCTTTTCACTTGTTGTAAGACTGCTACTCTGTTATTAAGTATTAAGTAATAACAATGATATGTTCGATATGGTGTGTGGCATACCGTCATAGTCATAGATGATCGATATGTATGCTATAAGCCTATAAGTATATATCTATTGTTTTATTTTTTGAAGTACTCAGATTAACTCCATTTGCAATATCTAACAACTTGTACAATATGACCGATATGATAGATATGGTCGATATGACCGATATGTACATAATAAGGAGTATAGACGAGCAATATGTGTGACATAAATGTGTATTTATAAGTTATTTATTGTTATAATAACTTGGAAGATCTTAATTTACAAAAAAAACTAAAAAATGGCTTTTGAGCCATTTCTGACATTTCCACCAAAATCGTCGAAATTTCTCGAAATTTCGGTAAATTTTGATATACAAGGTCACCGAAATGAAATCGAAATCGACCTTCGTACTACCATACAAGTGTCTTGTACTTTCCAAATCCTTTATAACCTATAGCATGTACTTTTTAAAGGATCCTTGTTATTGTATATGGGCCCACTAATCAACAAAAAAAGTGGGGGAAAGGAAGCTGATATGGCAAATCAAGTACTTCCCCCGGAAGGTACTCGGACATGGCACGATGAGATAGGGACCCACCGTTGCAGTTCCCCTATGCTCACTACTTCAAATTTAATCTACAAGCGAACTCGACCCTACTCGCCCACACATAGATAGAAGCGCTAATGCAAAGATAGAAATGCATACCTTCCTCCAGCACTCTTCATGCAAGGCAATCCACGTATAAATTAAAACTAATCTATATGTAATGCAATCTATGAAATCACCCTAAGCAGGGTTGCTATTATCGTGAAGAGATATTTTATTTGACTAAGTACAAGTGTAGCCGACTATAGGTATATGTAATAGATTAGGCTTTGGACATAGTTACCGAGCAAGCAAATCCTAGATCTAAGGACTCAATCAGAGAAGACGTAAAATGAAAATAAGTGAAAAGCAGAAATCATGAGAAACAAAAAGAAATAAGTAGAAGAATATGGATGAATAAAAGAAGAAGCGACAAAAATGTCCAGAAAGTCGATGAGGTCTCAAAACAGATCTCGAAAACAAGTCAAGTGTCCAAAGTCTAATAGTTTAATTATTACAAAATAAATACTCTCTTTTACCAAAATAAAATAAAAACTAAACTAAGGTAGTTATGCACGACTCTCCCTCCTCCTCTGTGGATCTCTCCTGTCAACTTGGCTGAATAACTGGCCTCCATATCATGTGGGTGATCAGGACCTCCTAAGATATCCTCCCTCACTCCACGGGCCCTCACAGCAAAGCAAAACACAATAGATATGTTAGAACATTTATGAAGGTATAAATAAAAAGAAACAAAACAGATCAACAACAACAAAGCCTTTTCCCACAATTAAATAGGGTCGACTACATGGATTCTTTGCCTCCATTCAGATCTATCTTGGGTCAATCTCGGGCTTATATCCAAAAAATTTAGATCCCTTCATATAGTCTCCTTCCAACACTTCTTGGGTCATCCTCACCCTCTCATAGCTGACTCAACATACCAAAACTCACATCTCCTAACTGGTGCATCAACAGACCTTCTTTGCACATGACCAAACCATCTTAAGAAGTTCTCTTGCATCTTATCCTCAATCAGAGCCACACTAACTTTCCTTATAATTGCATCTTCTGAATCAGATCTTTATGTATGTGTCCACATGTCCACCTTAGCATTTTCATTTCTGCTACAACCATTCTCTGCACATGTATATGGTTCATAGGCCAACATTCAGATCCATAGAGCATAGCAGATCTCATGGCTGCTTTGTAAAACTTTCCTTTGATTTCTAAAGGAATTTTCATATCATAAAGAACAGCAGAGGCTCCTTTCTGCTTTAGCTAGCCTGCATTTATTCTATTAGTAAAATCTCCATCGGTTTCGCCACCATGTTGCAAAATAGATCCCAGTTATCTAAAAGAATCTCTCTTCTGAATGTTATCGTCACCAATCTTCACCCTTATTCCATCACCATTTCCTCCATTAAAGGTGCACTCCATATATTTAGTTTTAACCCTACTTATGCAAAATCCTTTAGTCTCAATTGTATGCCTCCAGACCTCAAGCTTATAATTTATTCCATCTCTAGTCTCATCAATCAACACAATATCATCATCAAATAACATACACCAAGGTATCTGATCCCGAATGTGACTTGTCAACTTGTCCATAATCAAAGTAAAAAGACATGGACTCAAAGCTGAACTTTGATGTAAACCACTTTTGAAGTCAAAATAGCCAGTCTTCTCAGACTGGATCCTTACACAAGATAAAGCCCTATCATACATATCCTTTATGAGGTTAATGTATAGACATGTACTAGTCTCTTCTAAAAAACTCTCCACAATATCTCTCGTGGGACATAATCATAAACCTTCCCCATAACAATAAAATCATATCGAGATTCTTTCTTTTAGTTCTATAAATCTCCATTGTTCTCCTCAGCAAATAGATGGCTTCAACAGTTTAACGACCTTGTATGAATCTAATTTGGTTTTCTTTTACTTTGGAAACTTGCCTCAACCTTCTTTTGATCATGTGTTCCTAAATTTTCATAGTGTGACTCATCATCTTGATACCTCTGTAATTTGAACAATTTTAAATGTCTCCTTTATTCTTATAAAGAGGCGCCACGATACTCCTCCTCCAATCTTCAGGAATTTTCTTGTTATGCCAAATAACATTCAATAGATTTGTAAGTCAAGTCAAACCACGCTTACCTAAAACTCTCCACAATTCTATAGGAATGTCATCCGATCCTACACCTTTCCCAGGTCTCATAACCTTCAAAGCCTCCTCTACTTTCTTTCTTTGTATCCGTCTATAACTTGCACGGTTCAAATAACTTTTACTATTATCTAGATCGCCAAAAGTGGTCTCTCTATCTCCTTCCCCAGTAAAAAGTTTATGGAAATACTGCTCCCATATAGTCTCTATATCCTTTTGAGTAACAAACACGTGACCTTCCTCATCCTTAATGCATCTCACTTGAAAAAGAAACAAAAGATATATAGAAATAAAATATCTAAGACAGAGAAATAGACATGATAATAATATATCTAAGATCCGTTGCTCCCCAGCAACGAAGTCATTTGTTTGGCTAGGAATTTGTCCAGTCTGCTAATCTAACAAGTCAGATAGCAGTCATTATGTGACTGAACTCAAAATCTAAGTCAAGCAAAAATGAACACACAAATAAATAAATAAATAAATCAAAGTGTGAAATGTGAGTAAGAAATTTATTATAACTCTACAAAATATGTGTATAATACAAGTATGAACAGTGTTGAACTCGGGGAGCAAACATGATAGATGTGAATTTACTACTAATTATTGCTAATTAATAATAAGTCCAATTATGCCTTTTTTGTTTTAATATTTTTGTGTGTTGTAAATTATATATAATTTTATATGGTTTTTAATTTGTTTTATATTTTTATGAGTTTTATAATTTCAAATATTTAAATTGATTTTTAAAATAAAATATAGGTAATATATATACGAGAGAGAGAGAGAGATAAAAGACTTATAGAAAGTATTTTTTGGTTTTCAAATAAATTTTAGAAACTTAAAATAAAAAAATAAAATATTTTTGGGTTTTTATATTTTTCAATGTTTTTGGTTATTTTCATGAGATTTTGTAATTTATAATTTAAGAAAATATAAAATAATTCAATCAAAAAAGTTCAAAAGATTGATTTGAGACTAAAATATATCTATCAAATAAATTAGGTCCTTAATCAATTTTCCTATACACTAGATAATATAACAAAAATTCAAGAGTTGAAAACACTATTTCTCATTTTTTGGATTTTTATGATTTTTATAAGGTTGTTCAAATTTTGTGATTTTTGGAGTTTCTGATTTATAGTTTTTTATTGATTTTTGGATATGTGGTAAAATGGGGTATAATAATATATTTTTTTGGAATTGGTTAGGTGACTATTTTAATTTTTGATTTTTAAGTCAAAATAGGTAAAATAAGTGTATCTTTGAATTTTTATAAATAGGTAAATAACTTTAAATACCTTATGAAATATATAAATATATATAGGGTAAAATGGGGCTGCCCCTAGGGGGTAGCTAACTTAACTCCCCCACCCCATTTTCTCTATATTTTTTTTATTTTTTTGAAAAACAAAACCGTGGAATTTCATCACTATATCCTTATATTATGTCATTTAAGTTTCGTGAGAAACAGAGACTTATACAACCTCCATCCAGACAGTCATTTTTTAACGGTCGAAGAATTTTTTATCGACCCTATCTGGATGGAGGTCTTAGGAGTTTCTGTTTCTCATGAAATATGAATGACATAATATAGGGACATAATAATTAATTTACATGGTTTTATTTTTCAAAAAAAAATAAAAATATGGGGAAAATGGGGGTAGGGGAGCCAAGTTAGCTACCCCCTGGGGGCAGCTCCATTTTACCCACATATATACATATGATATAATATAGTGTCAAGTATTTAAAATATTTTTCCTAAGATTTTTAGACTAAGAAAGATAAATAAAATAAATAAAATATATAAAGAAAATATGTAAACACACAGGGACCTAAACGTAATTTCTAGAAACTTAACATACACTTTATAATATAAACAACAAGTCCAGGGGCTCCTCATGAAATTTATCCAATCAAATTTCAATTCAAATAGTGCCTGGAGGGATATGTTGCAATTGATCTAAAGTTTCAGTGTTATCAATAACAAATAAAAGATATCCAGGTCTAAACATGCAATTTAACCACTTGAATATTCTATTTAAAAACAACTGGCAGAGACTGAAATGTAATTCTCTACAAACATCAATGCATTTAATAACTGGTCTAAGAAATATAGAACCAAGCCTGCAATTTGTCCACACAGCACCTCACGTGGGAGACCACATGAGGTGACCTGGCCAGGGACCAAAGTGCAAATATAGAAAGCTAGGTATCCATAGTGCAATTATCCGATTAAATATTATACATCATTTAATATTTACAAAGCTAGATGAGATTGATAAAAGATGGAGGGGGTCTGAGCAATATAATCCTCGAACGGGCGTGCATGGTGTATGCTGAGGATCCAATAACAGAGGGGCACTCACTTAAAGAAACGACGGTTGAGATCACATACCGCTTTGTCTAATCTGATGATGTAGATCGTATCCAATGAGGATCTAATTGTTGACGTTGCTTTGTGGACGAATTGCTGAGATTAGAACTTGAGTGCCCTCCTCATCCAACAACAACTTCTTTTCTCTAACATCAGGGAAGAAAATCTTGATGGTCAAGCTTCTTCCTTCTATTATTCCTCCTCTGACCATCGGAAAGGCTCGCAGATGGCTCAATCGATTCTTGGAGGCCACACGCGGCTTCTCAAGGCGCTAAAAGAGTCCAAGCCTCATCAATGGAGTCCTGGATGTCAAAGATGAGTCGCAACACCTAGAGCTGTGATGCAGGGCAGAATCACCCCCAGATGGGTCTCCTTGTGGCTCTAGACCTGCACAAAATGTCATGGCTCAAGGACGAAGATCATGGCCCTATTATTAGTGGAAATGGATGAGGGATGAGGTGTAGTGGTGGTCTCAGGAGAAACGAGGAGACGCTTTCCAGCACGTTGATGAGACACGTGATTCTTGCAATCCAAGTCAAAGATCCAAGCAATGAATCTCCTGATTTTGTCTCATGAAATCCAACATCTTCTTCACGAGAAGGAGCACGGAATAAGACATAGATCCACAAGCGGTCTAAATAGCATCACAACGGTGCAACATCGACGATGACTCTCTCTAGTATAAGGGGTGAACAAACACTCTTGAGAGGGGGGAGGGAGCGTGATGAGGATGAGAGAGAGAGAGAGAGAAATTTCTCTTGCATTTGTGTAGTAAAAAGGAGCTACAGTTGCCTCTTCTTTATAATAGTTTGGAAGTCCATGGATCATAAGCCTTGTGTAACACAAAATCAACGGTTGAGATTGTTTTGTGTTTTTAATTAATGGCTGTGATTTTGTTGCATAAAATATGATGACATGGAAGTGTCATGGTTATATAATCATTTATGATGACATCACCCTCAAGTATTCCTAATACCCGTATGTTCCGCATACTGGAAGACATAGAATAAACCTAAAGTTTTAGATCACTTTTTGACTGTCTTCTTCAAAGTTTTATCATTAAGTTTCTCATTTTGTCATTAGGAGTTGGCATCAATCATATGCTTTCCAAAAGCATATATTATACCTACAAATTCTTGTCATGCTTCCAAAGCAACACAATCATGCATGGAATTTGATCGGTCCCAATACCTCATGAGTGAGCTCATGTCTTCTGATTCAGTAGTGAATCTTTATTATCCTTTTGAGAGATCGTATTACTCATATGCTCATGTTCACACTAGCTCACCGATGTATAGACTTTGATTAGGTTATCAACCTATCAGTATCCCAAGTGAACATACTAGGACATATGGTAATTCATCTACCTCTGGTCAGAGGATGCATGACTATATCAACAATATACGCCACATGTCTTGGTTATATCGATATCGTTAAGTCACCTCTTTGACCTAACTTATTTTACACTTCTGACTCTCTATTTCTATGCAGGGGAACCACATCAAGAGGTCGGTCAAATATCATCCTTTAGAGAAGGATTTTCGTCTCCTTCTTAGGCTGGAGATCATCTCTTAACAGTCATTTGATGGTGCTTGGTCAGTCCTCATTATAACTCTTTAGATATCATCCAAGCACCAGCCTTTATATTTCAACCATTGAATCAATAGTCATATGATCATTAAGATGACTATGGTATATAACCCAAATTTTAATAAGGGACCTTATAAGTGCATTCATTCATTTAGTCTCAGATATGGAGTGAAATAAATCAATAACCTTTATTGATATGTCAAAGATCAAACAAAATTAATTGTAGAAATGGTTCATCTCGGGTTCACATGGATAATGATCTCCCACAAACCCTCAGAACCATTCAAGTTAATATTTAAACCCATTCTCATTACGTGTTGGTCAAAAAACTTTTGTGTCAAAGGTTTGCTAAGAGGATCAGCAACGTCGTCGGCATAGGCCACCTCGATGATGACGATATCACCATACTTTTGAATCTCCTAAATGATGTGGTAGTTCCTTTCCACGTTCTTGCTCTTTTGATGCCATATGGATTCCTTCGCCTGAGATATGACTCCCATGTTATCGCAGAGTAGCATGATGGGAGTATTAGAGGAAACTACACCAAATTCCAGAATAAACTTGCGCAACCACACCGCCTCCTTTGCAGCATCCGATGCAGCGATGTATTTAACTTTTGTTGTTGAATCAGTTATAGTGTCCTTCTTCTTGCTTCTCCAACTCACAGCACTGCCGTTCAATAAGATTACAAACCCTAAAGTAGACTTGCAGTCATCTATATCAGATTGGAAGTCTGAATATGTAGATCCTAAGACTTGGAGATCACCATCCCCATAGAACAAGATGTAATCTTGCATATGTATTAGATGCTTAGAGATGTTCTTCACTGCATTCCAGTGTTGTTCTCCATAGCATGATTGGTAACAGCTTACCTCTCCCACTGCATGACAGATATCTGACCTTGTGCACATCATGGCATACATTACGCTTCTCACATCTGATGAGTAAGGTCATCCAGCCATGACATTCTTATCCTTAACACTTTGAGGATCCATCCCTTTAGATAGGTGGATACCATGTCATAAGGGAAGGAAGCCTTTCTTAGAATTATCCATATGGAAATGCTCCAAGATCTTCTTAATGTACCCATGTTGTGACAATCCCAAACTCATATTTTCTCTATTTTTGAATAGCTTCGGACCCAAGATATAATAGGCTTCTCCAAGATCTTTCATGTCGAAGGTATGGAATAGACAAATCTTAACACCGGCCATCATCCATGTATCATTTCTAATGATAAGGATGCCATCTATGTAAAGCACGATGAACACAATGGCTCTCCCACTAAGCCTCTTGTACATACATGGTTCATCAAGATTCTGAACAAAATCACAACTCTTTATGGTTTTGTCAAATATGATGTTCCAGCTACGAGAAACTTGCTTGAGCCCATAGATGGATTTATACAACTTGCATACGTTGCCTTCCTCAGTTATAAAGCCTTGGGGCTGCTCTATATAGATATCCTCCTTGAGATATCCATTGAGGAATGTCATCTTGACATCCATATGCCATATGTCGTAGTCAAGATATACAACTATAGCTAGCAGTGCCCTAATGGATTTAAGCAAAGCTACATGAGAGAATGTCTCATCATATTCGATGCCTTCTGTCTGTGTCTAGCCCATGACTACGAGCCATGATTTGAAGGTCTCTACCTTTCCATCAGGTCTCCTTTTTCATTTGAAGATCCATTTATACCCAATGGGTTTTACCCCTCTAGATGGAGGGTCCATACACCATTCTTGTACATGGAGTCTATTTCATACTTCATTGCTAGCATCCATCTATCCATGTCATGATCCCCGAGTACCTCATTAAATGAAGTTGGATCGTTGTTAGTTTCACCTAACACATGTAATCCATACCTTTCAGGTGGTGCAACTACCCTCGAACTCCATCGAAGAGGTATGGGTGTTTCATCCTTATGTACATCACCAGTTTCTGGTTCAGGAAGCTCAACATCCTCAGGGAATTCAATGAGTTCCTTTACTTCATTTTTGTCTTGAATATTAAGGAAGTCATATTTCAGAAAATTTACATCTCTAGAGGCAAAAACCTTAGGAGTCTCTGGGTCATAAAGTTGGTATCCAATACCATCCTCTACATACCCAATGAAGTAGCACTCTCAAGTGCGAGATTCTAGCTTACTTGCATGCACGTTCTTCTTATGGACCAAGAAACCCTAATTCCTCAAGTGTCTTACACTGGGTTTGGTACCATACCAAGTCTCATGAGGAGTTTTGGGAACATATTTGCTAGGAATATTGTTTAGGATAGGATATATACTACAATCTCCACTGCATATCCCTAGAAACTAAGAGGCAAATATGCTTTACTCATCATTGAATGGACCATGTACATGATGGTCATGTTGCTTCTTTCAGCAACACCATTAAGCTGGGGAATTCTAGGAGAAGTGAGATTGGAGACAATTCCATTCTCTTTGAGGTATTCCTTAAATTCATCTGACATGTACTCGCCACCTCAGTCAGATCGAATCTGTTTAATCTTCCTTTCGGTTTGGTTCTCAACCCAATCCATGAACTCCTTGAACTTATCAAAGGTTCCATATTTGTGATGTAATAGGAAGACAAACCCGTATCACACATTATCATCAATAAATATCAAATAATATTGATTTCCATTTTAGATCGCGCTATTGAAGAGACCACATACATCGGTATGTATTAAGTCAAGAATACCCTCACATCGTGTAACCTTCTTACAAAAAAGCATCCTGGTCATTTTACCTCGAATACATTGTTCACAAGTACACATTGTTTGGACATGTAGAAAATCTAAGGGTCCTCCTTATCAATCTATTGATTCAATCAGTAGATAAATAACCAAGACTTTGATGACAAATCATGTTTGAATGATATCCATCCTCTCTTGTTCTTTTAGCATTTTTACTATTGGTAGTAACATTTATGATAGATTCATCAATACACAATTCATAGAGTCTACCAGAATTTAGAACATCATATGTAATATATTTATCATAATGACTTATGACAAGTTTATTACAAAATAAGAAAGAACGTCCATTTCTAACAATCTTAGACATAATATAAGGTTCCTTCTAACACCTAAAATATAAAGACACTCTTTAAGTATAAGGACTCCCCCACTAGATAACGACAGTTTGCAGGTCCCGACGATGACTGCTGCAACAATTACATCATATCCCTTCTGGATGACTATCTCCCCTTCATCAAGATTCCTAATTACTTGAAATAAATGCAACAAATCGCATACATGAATATAAGCACAAGAATCAATGATCAAACTACATTCTCGTCCTACGAGAAAATTGATTTCAATGATGAAAGTAGATTTTATACCTGTTGAGACTCTATCTTTTTCTACAAATTTAAGGTATTCTGGGTAGTTACGCTTCCAGTGCCCCAGCTTCTTGCAGTGATTGTAGACATCGATCTTCTTCAATGCTATCCGTGTAGAAGCATTAGAAGATGAGATAACATCTTGTCTCTTCTTCTTTTTCTTCTGGACCATACCCTTCCCGGCCCTATACTTCCGATAGTGCTTCCCTTTGTCCTGTGCAACCATTGCACTGCCAGTGGGATTTTCTTTCTTTATTAAATCTTCTATAGATTTTGGTGAAGCTATTAACTCACCAATAGTCAAGTTTAACTTGTTCATGTGGTACGATACCGCATAGTTATTGAAATACTTGGGAAGAGATAACCTAATGAAGTCGGACTGTATTTCTTCATCCATCTCAGCCCTGAGAGTTTTCGGTTCAGAGAAATAAACAAACATTTTGATTACATGCTCTCTAACAGAAGTCCTTTCTTGCATTTTGCAGCGAACAAGTTCTTACATAACATTATAACGTTGAGTGCGGTTGACATCACGGAACATCTATTTTAGATTCAGCATTATATCCTGACAAGAATCCATATCCACATGTTACTTCTGAAGCACATGGATAATGTTCCTGGAATATAACACCTAGCTAATGTATGATCTTTATGATATTTTTCATTGAACTTTATTTCTTACTGTGTAGTAGGGTTTGTGTACTTGTTCTTAAAGAGCACACAAGATATGCGATCTGCCTAAAGAGCAAGATCCAAATCACAGATCTAATCTGAATAATTTAGTTGGTCAATTGGTTGACCTCTAGAAGCATGGTGAGTGGGTTCATGGATTTCATGTCTGAAATTAGGAATGCACTATATTAGAACATATAAATAATTATATATTCAAAAATTAAATTATTTGATTAAGGTTTCTCAATAAAGTATTTTTGCCTCTTAAATTTTGAAAGTCCATTCCCTTATTAATCTTTCAAAGCAAGGGTTATATTTATTATTATATCTCGAGCAAGATCTGGGATCTCCTTTTTACCTTTTTTACATCCCAATAATATGAGAAGTTGTAACTAGGATAAAAAGAAGCAGGAACTCATTCCTCCTTGCAAGTCCAACTTGCATTTCTCAATTTGGTCTTTAACACCCGGGTCCACCACCCCTAAGGTGATGTTGACCTGTTGTTATTTGAATCAACCGTCAACATGAATAAAACTCACTATGCACAATCCAGTCGTTACAATAATATGAGGAACCGATAGTGGGGTCACTATGCATATGACCTTACTCTTTCGAGAAGCAAAGAGCCCGATCCATGGGCACTTGTATGTAGGAGATGTCACTTCGGACATGTATCTCCTACATATAATCCATGGCGACAGAACCCTTCACCTTGACGTGAGACCATGGACGTCATTTATATGACCCTCCATATCTCATTCAAATTTTAATTAATTATTATGAATCATATTTACATAACTAATTCTTCCAAGGAAGTTACAACTCTATTCATAGTAGAGTGTTTATTTTAATTGGATCTAATTAATTTAATCATATTAAATTAATTATCAATCCTATTCAACCAACAAACAATTAGAGTTTTCTTGATATTTCTATACTGTATACACCCTCACAAGTATGTATTATTTTGTATTTTAATAACTAGAGTACAACTTGACTTATTCATATTATTCTTTCCCCAAAAATAGATCCGGCCAGTACACTCGAGTTATGCTGGAAGGGAGCATCTCCTTGACATGCAATGCGCTAATTAAGAAACAAATCCAGTATACCCGGACTAGACATATTCACCATTTCGATTGAGAACAACACAAAATAATGTTAATGTACTTGCGGTTTTATTTGATCAACTTTGACGATCGACATTATACAATATAGTATTAACTTAGAAATCTTAGGCATCTTAAAATATTTTTTGAGATGCTAAATTTCTAAGCAGCAACCAAGTTTTGCATGTAAACGTTGTCCTACAACTATTATAGGATAAACTAGGATTTTTGTCATGAAACATACATTCAATGGCCATTGATGTTTAATCAACTATTTTCACAAATGTTATGCATCAATTTAATCATAGAAAATTCATAATTTCCATGATTTTCATTGAATGATAAACACATTTTGCAAGAATACTTAATTATCTAATCATTATCTGACCCATCACCACTAAATATCGAATATCTAGAGCAAACGGAGTCGGAATCATGCACAATAAATTCGTTGGTTTGATGGTTTATTTATACCCTTAATTATGGTGTTTATTTCATGTTTCACCATGGGAAAACAATAAGTAAAAAATAATTTCTTATAGATCCATGAATATATGCAAAAATAATTTCATTGCAGGAACTTTTCAAATTTTTATTCTATGCTCTTTTGGTCACAACAACTGGATACTATTTTTGGGACATATTTAGACATTCTAAATATACTTTATTAACTAAAAAACACACCCAAACAATTCATAAACATGGGGTTTTTATCTTAGCAAAAAAACAATTCGAAACTTGCATCTCATGCAAAACAACGAGTCCCTGCGCATACGATATACAAAATATCATTACACTAGGATTTTGGATCATATCCAAGACTTTGACCAAGGCTCTGATACCACTTGAAGGATAGATTTTATGCCTTAACGCATCACGGAAGCATGATGACCGCATCATATGCGATCAATAACAATTAGTCATACTAGTTTCAGGGCATCCGAAATTAATTTTTTTTAAAGAGATGAAACTACATGACTCGAGAACACTTCTTGAATCATTTCATTAAATCCACAAACAAGATATCGTAATACCTCTTGAATCATCGTTATGATCATTGTATCTAATGGAAGAGACCTCCTGTCTCAAGTCCGACATGACAGAGCAGATGATTGCGAGCGTATTGATGAGACGTTACTTCTCGCAATCCAAGGCAAAGATCTAAGAAATGAATATCCTGATTTTGTCTCACAAAATTTGATGTCTTCTTCACGAGCAAGGAACACCAAAGAAGATGGAGATCCACGAGTGGTCCAAGCGACAACACAACAATGTAGTGACGACGACTCTCTCTAGTACAATGGATAGACGACCACTCTTGACAGAGAGAGGGGGTGTGTAATGAGGATGAGAGAGAGAGAAAGAGTAAGTTTTATTGCAATTGTATAGTAAAAAGATGATCTAGGTTTGCCTCTTATTTTATAATATTTTGGAAGTATATGGATCACAATCCATGTGCAACACAAAATCAATGGTTGAGATTGTTTTGTATTTTTAATCAATGGCTATGATTTTGTTGCATAAAAAATCAACAACAATTAATTTAAAGTGCATTAAACATATTGTATTATCACCAATATCATTTAATTTAATTTAATCAATATACATAAAAGGATTAGGAAGGAGGCTAGCCACCTTTCTAAATTGAAGAGACGACCGCTCTTTGATTTAGTCACAAGGGTGGTTGTCCACCCTCCTAATATGGAAGGTGTTAGCATTTTTCCAATTATGTGAGAATTCATTTCTCACATAATACTTCGTTAATTTGCAACAACTTTTTTTGCAAATTAATCCACAAAAATAATTACAAAATTATTTTGTGAATATTTCAATCATGCCATTGAAAAATGGAATCATACTCACATGTATTTTTTCAATTAATTGTCCAATGTGTTCCAATTCACATCAACATTTAATTTGTAAATACTTTTTACAATTAATTCTATCTAATATATTATAAATCATATTTATAATATATATAATAAATATGGATAGAGATATTCACATTATTCATATTCTTCATGATTAAATCATATTTAATTATCTTGGATCTCCATTCTCATGTATCCAAATAATATAAATCATAATCACATTATTCATGATAATTAAATCACATTTAATTTATCAATTTCCCAATGCTTAAATATATTATTCAACAATGGAATTATTCTTGAACTTTTTGAAGAACGATGAGCTTTCTCCACGGGTACTTGGAGATACGGACATGGTGATTGTACGCTCCACATATAGTGACTTGGATATTTAGATCTCAACTCAAATCCAGATCTCAGGGACCTCTTATGGATCCTTGATTAAATCAAAGCAATAAATCTAATTTTCTCATTGCATATGAATCGTATTCAGATCAATGTCCAACATTTGGACCGAGATTATATCACGTCTCTACTAAGATGAGCCACTAAAATCCAATCCTATTTCATCACTCCCTCAGAACGGAAGTGTCATGGTTATACAATTATTAATGATCACATCACCCTCGAGTATTCCTAATACTTGTACATCTTGCATACTGGAAGACCTAGAATAAACATTAAATTTTAGATCACTTTAGTTTGTTTTCTTCACGGTTTTATCATTAAGTTTCTCATTCGGTCATTGGGAGTTGGTATCAATCATGTCCTTTCCAAAAGCACATATGATACCTAAAAGTTCTTGTCATGCTTCCAAAGAAAGAGGACCATGCATGGAATTATATCGATCCCAATACCTCATGAGTGAGTTCATTTCTTCCGATTCAGTAGTGAACCTGTAACATCCCATTGAGAGATCGTATTACTCATATACCCTTGTATGCACAACAACTCAACTGTGTACAGACCTTGATTAGGTTATCAACCTATCGATCTGCTAATTGAACATACATAAACATATAGAAATACATATGTCTTTGATCAGAGGATGCATTTCATATATCATGACAGTATACGACAAAGGTCTTGGTTGTCTCCGGTCATAGGACTTGCATCAAGAGGTTGGTCAGATATCAGCCTTTAGAGAAGGACTGTCATCTCCTTCTCAGACTGGAGATCTTCTCTTAATAATCATTTGATGCTTGATGAGCCCTCAATCTAACTCTTTAGATATCATCCAAGCATCAACCTCTATGATTCTATCATTGATTCAACAATTATATGATCATTAAGACGGCCATGGTACATAACCCTGGTTGTACTAAGGGACCTTATAAGTGCATTCATTCATTTTATCTCAGATACGAAGTGAAATAAATCAATAACATTTATTGATATATCAAAGATTACAATAACATTTAATGTAGAAATGGTTCGCCTCAGGCTCACATGGCTAATAGTGGAGATCAGATCCCTTGATATGTGCATGATCAAGGGTGGAGGAAGTGATCTGGAGAGTATAGAAGCGATGGGAAAGGATATGGGATGGTCTGGGAGTTGGAACAGTGAGTTGAAGGTGATGAACAGAGTCTGGAGCCTAATGCTCCAACGTACTTAATTTTTTTATGTTTTTAATTAGTCAAGATGAAATCGAATGAATTAATGATAGAACCGAGCTTTAAAATTAAAAATGAAGTTAATTGACTATATAAAAGGAGCTCACATGACTTTTAGTGTTGGGGAGCAAAAACCACTAGAGGAGACCTTCAGCGATTGTTGAATTGGCCTCGATTCACCTCCTCCTCGCCTTGGATTGATGGGCTCACCTCCTGTCACAAGGGAGACACTCCAAATGCTCAATCCTAGGGGTTATAGTGGATCAAGATTAATTACATCTGAATCAAAGCTCGAACGTATCATTTTATAGCAGAACAGAGACGTGTCAAAAACTTTGGGTTTGCGATTCAATCGATGAATCTCTGACAAATCAAGGAGCATGGCGTGATGGTGGATTGTATTATGATGAGGTTTCATGAAGGATTTGAGTTGCATAGAGCAGTTAATCACACGAGAAAAGTTGGCGAAGCTGGGTGGTAGCTGAGCCTCTGACAAGTTAGAGGCTAAGATTGGTATAGTTGACCCGAGGTCAACGTTTGGGTTCTCATGATTGGTCCATGTAGGACACGATAGGGAAAAAAAGAAATAAAAACAGAAAGAAAATTTAAAAAGAAATAGAAACTTATTTTATTTATAAAAGCTCAAAACATGACAAGTTTTCCTTATTTTCTAAACTATTTTATAATGATTTTTATTTATTATTGCCACTTTATTTAATAGGTAATATTATTTATATATTATTATTATATGCATTTATTTATATAATATGCATTTTTATTTTTATTTGTTTAATCTTATACATAATACTATATTTATATATTTTATTTATTTACAATATTATTTTATACATATTTATATATTTACTTAGGATTTTCCATTTTATTTATATGTTTTAATAAATACAGATAATTTATAACTTAGGTAAATTATACCTATTTATTTTATTATATTAATTATTTTGAAATTTAAGGGATTTTTATTTTTATTTGCATTTTTACCAGTTCTTATATATTATGTGAAATTATTTTAAAATATAAAGAGATTAAAAATATGTACAATAAATTAAATAGCTAAATTTACAGATGCACAAGTACCCAAATAGCCCAATTAGTCAGCTTTTGTTTCTTAACTCCGATTCAGTTAAAACCACAACATTTGATAGATATTTTAATTTGGAATACAATGGAGATTAATTTGGTTCAATTTGGATTCATATGGAGCAGATATTGATCTGTGAAGTTTGTTTTACAGCTTTTTCAACAGAGTATACATAGTGACTTGTACATGATTTATTTTTTCCAACATTTTATTATTTTAAAATATTAATATGTACAAGTTTCATGTTGAACACATATTTATTTGAGGTGTGTATAATGATAAATAAAATAGTAGAAGTTTGAGAAATTTACACAGTATCTTGTAGTTAATTTAATTAGGGGTTTCTTGGTATTTTTGCATGTTATTTCACCCTATCTCCCCCACTTTATTCCCGATCGACCTAGTCAATACTTGACTTGGTCTCGGGGTTCAAGGTCAATCGATATCTTTGATGATTCCTTTGTTTTTATTTTTCTCTCTTTTATTCCCTTATTTTGGGTTTAAATACATGTATTTATACACTATCTGCACATTATTATCATAATGTTAATTCATGGAGGTTAATGATATTTACATGTATATAACTAGGGTTTTAAAGTTAATATCAAAGAATAATGGTGATGGAATGGGGATTCATCACATGTGTGTGTACCAATCAGAGAGTAATTTTCTGTCCATGACTAGGTTCTTGTAAAATTCTGAAACATAGTTTAGGAAATCTAAAAACCTTTGAACTTGTTTCTTTTCTTTTATTCTGTCGAGAAATTTGTAAGTGAATTTTATAACTCATTCAATGGGCATGATTGTCCCTTTGTCAATCTTCTATCCTAGAAATTGTATGTGTGTTTGAAATAACTTAATTTTTGGTTGCTGACGCTACTAACCCATTTTTTGGGATTACTCAGAGAAATGTGTTTAGGTGCTTCTAATGTTGGTCATATCTATTTGAAAATATTAGAACATCATCTATATGTACAATACTAAATGTCGAGTAGTTGTTAAATATCTCATTCATGATTTTTTGAAACTCTGATGGGGAATATTTTTTAACCCGATTGGCAAAACATTCCATTCGCAATCCAAATGGGGTGGTAAATGGTGTGTTATATCGATCTTCTTCTTTTATTTATATTTTCCAAAATTCAGATTTCATATCTAATTTAGAGAATATTTTTGCCACATAAATTCTTTTGATAAGATCTTGTCTGCTTGGTATTGAGTATCTATAAAGTAACTGTTGGACATGCGAGCCCACGGTGAGCCATTATGCAATAAATGTTATTGCAAATATCATTCCATGATCTGAAATGAAGAATAAATAATTTGCATAATAGGTCCCTTAGTACAATTAGGGTTATGTACCGTGGCCATCTTGATGATCATACAGATGTTGATTCAAATATTGAATCATAGAGGCTGGTGCTTGGATAAACATCTAAAGAGTTAGATTGATGACTCCTCAAGTACCGTCAAATGATTGTTATGAGATCATCTCCAGCCTGAGTAGGAGATGGTAATCCTTTTTCATTTAGGCTGATATCTAACCGACCTCTTTATGCAGGTCCTCTTCATAGGAATGGAGATTCAGAGGTGTTAGATAAGTTAGGTCAAAGAGTTGACTTAACGAGATCGAGATAACCAAAGTCCTATGACGTATGCTGTCATGATATAGGCATGCATCCTCTGACAGGAGACAGATGTGTTACTATATGTCTGAGTATGTACATTTGGTAGACCAATAGGTTGATGACCTAATCAAGGTCTATACACCAGCGTGCTGGTGTGCATACAAGGGCATATGAGTAATACGATCTCTCAAAGGGATCATACAGGTTCATTACTGAACCAGAAGACATGAGCTCGCTCATAAGATATTGGGAAGAATCAAATTCTGTGCACAGTCGTCTCGCTTTGGAAGCTTGACTGAATTTGTAGGTTTGATATATGCTTTTGTGAAGTATATGATCAAAACCTGGGTATGATATATGCTTTTGGAAAGTATATGATCGATACCAACTCCCAATAGTCAATTGAGAAATTTATGATAAAACCCTGAAGTAAAAAGTGTAAAACTGATCTTATACTTTGGGTTTATTCGAGTCTTACAGTATGCAGGATGTACAGGTATTGAGAATACATGAGGGAGATGTGATCATAAATGATTGTATAACCATGACGCTTCCATTCCTAGGGAGTGATGAAACGGGTCTTGATTTTAGTGAATCCTCTCAGTAGAGAAGTAATCTGATCTTAGTCCAAATGTTAGACATTGATCTGAATGAGATTCATATGCAATGAGAAGATTAGATTTGCGGTCTTGATTTAATCAAGCATCTATGGGAGGCCCGAGATCGGATTTGAGATATGATCTTAATATCCAAGTCACTATACGTGGAACAATACAATCGCCCTGTCCCTATCTCCAAGTATCCACGGAGACATCGCATTATCCTTGCAAGAGTTCAGGACAATTTAATTGTTGATATATGTATCCAAGCATTGAGTAAATTGATAATTAAATGTGATTTAATTATCATGATTAATATGAATTTGATTCATATTATAAAGAGAGTTATCTTAGATAATTAAATGAGATTTTATTATCAAAGATACGAATAATGTGAATGTGATTCATATTATTTGGGAACATGAGAATAGAGATCCAAGATGATTAAATGTGATTTAATTATCATGGATATGAATAATGTGGATTTCACTATCCATATTAATCATATACGTTATAAATGTGTTTTATAATGTATAAGAGAGAGATATTTGTAATTTACATTTGTTTATTAAATGTTAATGTGAATTGGATTCACATTGAACATTAAATTGAAAATGTAATTTACGTTTTATTTTGAGTTGTGAATGTGATTCACAAATTTCCAATGGCAAGATTGCAATATTCACAAAAAAATTATGAATTATTATTTTAGAATAATTTACAACAATTGTTGTTGTAAAATTGGAGATACATGGAATAATGTAATCTAAGAAGATTACATTTGAGAGTCCCCTTCCATATTGGATGGAAGGGATGGCGACCAATTCCTATTAGGAAAGGGTGGCCGCCCACTCCATATAGATGGAAGAAGGCACTCTCCTTTCCATTATCTCCATATATTGTTGATTTAATTTTGGGATTAATTTATATTGATTTATCAGTATATATTTAATCTAAATTAAATTAAATGTTGTTGATTTTTACCAACACAAATCTTAGCCATTAAAAGAAACATAAATCAATGAGAGCCATTGGATTTGTGTTGTCCATGGATTGAGATCCATGGATCCCAAAATATTATAAAAGGAGAGGTACCCCCTTTGCTCTTCTTTACACAAGAGAACATAAGTCTCTCTCTCTCTTTCTCTCTACACACCCACTCTCTCTCTCTCTCTCATATGGCCATCCACCATGGATGCCCTAGAGAGATTCTCTATCACCGCAGCGTCGTCGTTATGTTGCCCGATCGTTTGCTCGTGGATCTCTATCTCCTTCGGTGCGCCTCGCTTGTGAAGAAGATATCAGATCTCGTGTCTCGAGATCAGGAGATCCGCCCCTTGGATCATAACATGGATTGCGAGAAGCACATGTTTCATCAACATGCTCGCAAGTGTCTCCTCCGTCGGATCGGACTTGAGACAGGAGGTCTTTTCGTTTAGAGACTTGATTGCAACCACGCTTAAAGAGGTAATCCTATTACTTGTTTGTGGTTTATACAAAATGATCTGAGAAGTGTTCTTGGATCATGTAGTTTCGTCACATGAAATTTTTTTTAAATTCCGCTGCATCCAACAACTATTGTGACTAGTCGCTCCTGATCGCATTTGACACGATCCACAGACTACTGTTATGCGCTTAAGGATCTCCCCATATCCTTCAAGTTGTATCGGAGCCTTAGGTAGGAGGTTTCGGATACAATCCATAAACCTAGGATGACTTGGGTTCGTTAGGGTTTGCGAAATTTTTATCGCATTTTATTTTCACATCTCTATTTTGTGATTATTTTCGGCCCTGTTTAAATTGTTTAAACATGAAAAAAAATTGGATTTTGCTCCCCATTATATAAGGAAACCATAGGATCTTAGTTTGCATGATTTCAAATCCGTTTGCTCAAGTTATTATCAAATTAGTGAACATGTATTCACTGTTTCGGGGACTGCAAATCTTAACGTAATTAAGAAGTTAATTGCTGTTTAGAAATACCTAGAAATGCGTGAAAATCACTTAGGTTCTGTTGTAAATCAAATTAGCAAATTTTGGAAACTTACTTTGCTTAATTTGATTTTAAATTGATTGAGATATGGTAATTTTGGTAAGTGAGGGTCACTGCTGGAAATTACTTTCCTAATCAAGAACCTTGTGATTGTCATTTAATTAATTAGTGAAATTAATTGATTTAATTTCCTGGAATAATCATGGATAAATATTTGTGAAATATTTGATGATAATTGTTTCCTTAAATTACATTGCCTTAACCAATAATTGATTATATATGATCTAGATCACAATTGGTTACACAATCCACTTTCCAACAAACATGTTGCTTGAATAGGAGATGGGATTTGTTTAGCAAATCTCATAATAATATTAATCAAAATTGTTTTGATTATTATATGTTATAACTTTGGTTGAAGTACCGATTATAATCTCAAGTACACAATGATCAATTTGGCATTATCTTTTCTCAAGGTGGATATGGTGTCTAGTCGGGGAGCATTGGGGTAGAATGTTGTACCGTGTGTGGTCTGCCCCACTCCCGTCGATACTGGCCATGACAGCAGGTAGGGACTTGATAATGCAGGAGAGACCAGGGTGTATTTTTCTAAATTATTAAAATTCAGAATAATACATATTTGAGATAATACCATAATTCAAGTAACAATAAAGATTGTTTATTGGATATTATATGGATCATTAATTTAATATGATTAGATTAATTGGAATCCAATTAAAATTAAAACACTCTATTATGAATAGAGATGTTATTTCTCTTTGAAGAATTAATCACAATGAATATGATTCATGATGATTAATTAGAATTTGAATATGATATGGAGGATCACATAAGTGACATCCACGGTCTCCCGTCAAGGTGGAGGATTACTTCGTCAGGGATTGTAAGTAGGAGACGCCTGTCCGAAGTGATAGCTCCTGTATGCAAGCGCATCTGGATCGGGCTCTTCGCTTCTTGAAAGAGTAAGATGTATGCGTAGTGACCCCAATATCGGGTCCTCAAATTATTGGGGTGATATTGGATTGCGCATAGCGAGTTGTATTCCTGTTGATGGTTGATTCAATTAATGACGGGTCAACATCACCTTAGGGGTGTTGGGCCCGAGTGTTGAAGACCGAATTGGGAGATGCAAGTTGGACTTGCAAGGCGGAATGCGTTCCCGTTTCATTTTATCCGAGTTACAGGTTCTCATATTATTTGGATGTAACAAAGTTAGAAAGGAGATCCCAGATCTTGTTGAGATATAATGGTAAGTATATCTCTTACATTGAAAGTGATTAAGGGAATGAACTTTCAGTGTTGACAAGACAAGACAACTTGATAAAAAATTCCTAAATCAAAGTAAACTGTATATATATATACATTTATATACATTTATGCAAATTTCTTATTTCAGATAGTCCTTCAATAAACCCACTCAATAATATACTCACATGGATTGGATCCATGGTCAAGATATTGTACTTGCAGTTGAACACATAATGTATGTGGTTGCAATATGCAAGTTTCCTCATAATAATGAGGAATGCCAATTATAATAGACAATAGGACTTCGACCCTAGGGTTTGTATGTCTCTATAGTCCTGATCTCTCATCGAATGTACTTTGGAAATGACATGTCGATGATGATCGTAATTGTCAAATAATCCTTATAAAATTCTAGATTCTGGCATACATATGTGCTGTCGACATTTAATCATGAATGACGTGGTTCTCTGCATCATGCAGAATGTTGGCTCTATAAGAGATGATGTATTCAAATTGTTTGTGTACCTAGATGAACCAATGTTTTAAAATCTTAGATGGATGTAGATACGATGAGTGTCATCATTCTACTGTCTATACTCTGGTCATTCATATTATTCATATTGTATGAATTGAATGAAGCATGTATAAATGTTGAAATACTCTTATATTGAAATTTTTTATTTCAACATAAGAGATCCTTTGTCTTGAGCAATGGTTGTTTATAGATAAAGGGAGCACAGTGGAAGCATGGGTTGGACCCAAGTAATAAAGAAAGTCAAATAGTTGACTGTACTTATCTGACTTCCATATGACATCCAAAGAGTTGAATAAATGGCAATACTACAATGAGTTGATGTGTTGATAGTAGACTATCAAATTTATCTAGAATCCTTAGAGAAGGAATCAGATAGTACACCAGAATAATCTACATATAATCATTTAAATTGACTTACTTATTTGATAAGATAAAGTCTAATAATTGTATCTCAATCTTCTAATGACACTTGCAATTGGTTGCATATGTATTAGAATATTAGAAATTTGATCTTAAGGTTTAACGGTCATCCATGTTGGAATTGATGCAATTGTTGCAACAATTTTCACTGGATCAATAGACTTCATATTTTCAGTGGGAGCCCTTAGTCTTAGAGAATGTCTCTGTGACCTGGATATTAGAATACATTCAAGGTTTATTTCTAAATGTTGGGAATAAGCATGAATTCTGGAATAGACCTATCATAAAGAGTTATGATGGATTTCAGATATTAATCTAAAATCTTGTGGACTCTACTAAATTAGAAAATTAAAGAATGGTTCATTAACATTTATAATACTGAAAATTAAACCTTAAAAGATCAATAAGAGGATGAAGATCATTTGTCAATGATCTGGCATCAATCCTTGGATATTTGTTTATTGATGATATCAGTGGACTAGTAAGAGATGAAACTTTAGATTGTCTAAAATTTCAAATCTTACATACTTGTGAATATTGTATTCAAAGTAATAATGTCCAAAGCACCCTTCTCTGAGAATGGATTAAGATGTCAAGGTATTCAATATTTCATACATATTGATGTATGCGGATCATCTATATCATGATAAACATTGATGATATGTGATATCATTCGATGATTATTTGTGATATATGATTTTTTCTCTTCACCTTAAAAACTTTGAAATGTTTAGAGATTTCACAATTTTGGTTTAAAAACCAAACATTGAAGGAAGATGAAATGAATTTGATCTAACCTAGGTAGCTTGTACCTATTAGATGAATTCAAAGGAATACCTTATGTAGAAAGGAATATTATTCCTATCACAATCCTCCTAATGTACTTTAACTAAATAGAGTTGTAGGGAGATACAACTAGATCATGTGTGACATGATATGATCAATGATGAATCTTGGCATAATTACCTCTTAGTTTCCAAGGTATATATGTAGTAGAGACTACGATATATATCGTTAATAAGGTTCCATGCATATAAGCTGGAATCTGGCACTGGAGATTGCTACTTCGTTAGGAAAATAAAGGATGGTATTTGATACCTAATTTATGACCTTGAGATTCTTAAAGGATCTCATCTCTGAGAATGTGATTCTTAGAGGATGAGACTCTTGAGAATCAAGATGAAAATGAAGTGAAGGAACTCATTTAATCTTGAGAAAGATAATGAGGCTCCTAAAATCGAAAACTAAAAGGGACAATTAAAGATGAAACACTAATACCTCTTCAAATGAGTTTGAGGATGGATTCCATGTGTCAGAGAAATCCGACAATAATCGAACTTCATATGATGAAGCTTCTAAAGATCATGACATGGAAAGATGGATGTTAACAATAAAGTCTAAAGTAGACTTCATATATACAAGTGTTATATATGGACCCTCGAGAATCTACCTATATGGCTTAAATCCATTAAGGTGTAAATGGATCTTCAAGAGAAAGAGGGAATCTGATGACAAGATAGTGACCTTCAAAGACAGGTTCGTAGCCATGAGCTGCACACCGAAGAGAAGACATCGCTTGTGATGAGACTTCCTCGTCAGTGACCATGCTTGAACCCATCAGAATATTGCTAACTATAGCCATGCAACTTGACTATGACATCTTCATGATGTGGGTCAAGATTGCATTTCTCCATGATTACCTCTCTGAGGATATTCACATGAAGTAGCCTCAGGGCTTCATGGTTGAGGAAAGCAAGGTATGCAAGCTAAGGAACTCCATCTTTGGACTCAAATAAGCTTCTTGTAGTTGGAACATAAGATTTGATGAAATTATAAATGTTATGATTTCAAATAGAATCTTGATGAACCGTGTGAAGCTTATTGAGAGTACCATTGTGTTCATCGTGCTTAATGTAGATAATATCCTAATCATTTGGAATGATATAAGGATGATAGTAATAACTGTTTTATAATCTGGTTGTCCCATACCTCGAGTATGATCTCAAGGATACCTCTTAAATCTTAGTTCTTAAGTTGTTCAGAAGCAAAAAGAAGAGGAATATTGGGACTATCACATTTGTAGTACACCTTGGACATGTTCCATTCTTGGAAAATTCCAAGAAAGGCTTCTTTCCCTTAAGATATGGTACTGACCTATCTAAAGGGATAGCACCTCAAATGGTTGAGGAAGTGATTGCTAAAAATGGGTTGCCCTTATGCATCAGTTACGAGAAGCAAAGTATATGCTAGATGTGTACAAAAGCCAGATGTCTACCACGCAGTGGGAGTACTAAACTGTTACTTATCCTACTATGGAAATAAAACACTTGGTTGCAATAATAACAATATCTTCAAAGATGACAAGACTTTCGAGATAGTGATCTCTAAGTCTTATCTTCAAGTAATTAAGACTTTTTAAATGGAGATCTAAAAGGTCTTACTACGAATACCTTAGGAGATAGAGATCTCCAGGAATAAGGGTATTCTAATAAGGATAATGGAAATTACATACTGGCTATAATAATTATCGAGGTTTAGTGTAAGGATGCTATGACTGACATGATTGAGTATTGGTTGCATAAGATGCAACATTTGCATTGGATGCGAACAAAGTTACTAGGAGATATGCAAGTGCCGTAAAAGGACTTGGCATAGTCTCTTGGGTACTGATTGACTGATCAACTTACCTAGCTATTTTCTAAATAGCCTATGATTATCACATGAGTGTGGGTTTAAAGATTAGCCCATTAATGGCTCTTTGAGCTAGTGGGAGATTATTGGACATGCAAGCCCACGACGGGCCATCATGCAATAAATGTTATTGCAAATATCATTCTTTGTTCTGAAATGAAGAATAAATAATTTTCATAATAGGTCCCTTATTACAATTAGAGTTATGTACCATGGCCATCTTGATGATCATATAGCTGTTGATTCTAATATTGAATCATTGAGGCTGGTGCTTGGATGAACATCTAAAGAGTTAGATTGAAGACTCATCAAGCACCGTCAAATGATTGTTAAGAGATGATCTCCAGCTCGAGTAGGAGATGTCAATCCTATCTCATTTAGGCTGATATCTAATCGAACTCTTGATGCACATCCTCTGCATAGGAATGGAGTTTCATAGGTGTTAGATAAGTTAGGTCAAAGAGTTGACTTAACGAGATCGAGATAACCAAAGTCCTATGACGTATGTTGTCACGATATAGGCATGCATCCTCTGACCGGAGACAGATGTGTTATTATATGTCCGAGTATATACATTTGGTAGCCAATAGGTTGATGACCTAATCAAGGTCTATACACCGGCACGCTGGTGTGCATATAAAGGCATATGAGTAATACGTTCTCTCAAAGGGATCATACATGTTCATTACTGAACCGGAAGACATGAGCTCACTCATGAATTCTGTGCACGGTCGTCTCGCTTTGGAAGCTTGACTAATTTGTAGGTTTGATATATGCTTTTGTGAAGTATATGATAAACACCTGGGTATGATATATGCTTTTGGAAAGTATATGATCGATACCAACTCCCAATAGTCAATTGAGAAATTTATGATAAAACCCTGAAGTAGACAGTGTAAAATTGATCTTATACTTTGGGTTTATTCTAAGTCTTCCAGTATGCAGGATGTACAGGTATTGGGAATACTGGAGGGTGATGTGATCACAAACGGTTGTATAACCATCACGCTTCCATTCCTAGGAAGTGATGAAACATGTCAAGATTTTAGTGGCTCCTCTCAGTAGAGAAGTAATCTGATCTTAGTCCAAATGATGGAAACCGGACATTGATCTGAATGTGATTCACATGCAATGAGAAGATTAGATTTGCGGTCTAGATATAATCAAGCATCTATGGGAGACCCGAGATCTGGATTTGAGATATGATCTCAATATCCAAGTCACTATACATGGAACAATATAATCGCCCTGTCCTTATCTCCAAGTATCCGTGGAGAAAGCACATTATCCTCGAAAGAGTTCAAGATAATTTCATTGTTGATATATGTATCCAAGCATTAAGTAAATTGATAATTAAATGTGATTTAATTATCATGGTTAATATGAATTTGATTAATATTATAAAGGTTATCTTAGATAATTAAATGAGATTTTATTATCAAAGATATGAATAATGTGAATGTGATTCATATTATTTGGAACATGAGAATAGAGATCCAAGATGATTAAATGTGATTTAGTTATCACAGATATGAATAATGCGGATAGCACTATCCATATTAATCATATATATTATAAATGTGATTTATAATATATAAGAGAGAGCTATTTGTAATTTATATTTGTTAATTAAATGTTAATGTGAATTGGATTCACATTGAACATTAAATTGAAAATGTAATTTACATTTTATTTTGGGTTGTGGATGTGATTCACAAATTTCCAATGGTAAGATTGCAATATTCACAAAATAGTTATGAATTATTTTTGTAGAGTAATTTACAACAATTGTTGTTGTAAAATTGGAGATACATGGAATAATGTAATCTTAGAAGATTACATTTGAGAGTCCTCTTCCATATTGGATGGAAGGGACGGCCACCAATTCCTATTGGGAAAGGGTGGCCGTCCACTCCATATACATGGAAGGAGGCACTTTCCTTTCCATTATCTCCATATGTTGTTGATTTAATTTTGGGATTGATTTATATTGATTTATCAATATATATTTAATCTAAATTAAATTAATTGTTGTTGGTTTGTACCAACACAAATCTTAGCCATTAAAAGAAACACAAATCAATGAGAGCCAATGGATTTGTATTGTCCATGGATTCAGATCCATGGATCCCAAAATATTATAAAAGGAGAGGCACCCTTTTTTCTCTTCTCTATACAAGATAAAATAAGTCTCTCTCTCTCTTTCTTTCTACACGCCCTCTCTCTCTCTCTCATATGGTCGTCGACCGTGGATGCCCTAGAGAGATTCTCCATCGTCGTAGCGTCATCGTTATGCTGCCCGATCGTTTGCTTGTGGATCTTCGTCTCCTTCGGTGTGCCTCGCTCGTGAAGAAACGTCGGATCTCGTGTGTAGAGATCAGGAGATCCACCGCTTGGATCATCAACATGGATTGCGAGAAGCACGTGTTTTATCAACACGCTTGCAAGCATCTCCTCCGTCTGATCGGACTTGAGATAGGAGATCTCTTCGTTTAGAAACTCGATCGCAACCACGCTTCGAGAGGTAATCCTATTACTTGTTTGTGGTTTAGACGAAATAAACCGAGAAGTGTTCTTGGATCATGTGGTTTTGTCACATGAAATTTTTTTAAATTCCACTACATCGAGCAACTAGTGAGACTAGTCGCTCCTGATCGCATTTGACGCGATCCACATGCTTCTGTGATGCGCCTAAGGATCTCCCCATATCCTTGAGTAACTTATTTAATGGTTTGTTTAGTTAATCACTAACCATGGCGATCCTCTTTTAATTTCAGTAGCATTTTCTAAATTAATGACTGCAACTCTAGGGCGATGAGCTTTTTCTTATTAGGCCATTTTTATCTAAATGCTCAGTTTCCTTTTTGCATATTTCTAATAACCCTTTTGTTCATTTGTATTGGTCATGCTTTAATGGAAATTTTTATTTCAAAAAGTTATTGATATAAGGTAAGCTTACTTTGTGCTTTTTCCTATACCAAGACGATGTTGATATTTTGAACAAACATGCTCGATTATTTATTATTTCTGAACAAACATACTCGGTCTTTACTTCATGCTTACTTCTCATTCTTTTAATTTTCTCTTGTGATTCTTTTAAATCTATTATTTTCCTATATTTCCCAATTGTGTTTCTTCGACAAGTTCACATACAATGCGAGTTTTGTATTCTACAGCTGCCTTCATGTTTTTTAGAAGCGTTGGTGTTTTTCGTTTGACAAACTTGAGAAATATATCTATCCCTCTGACTGTGCATTTGATCACATCTTCCTCTATAACGAATGCCATTATCATGTTAAGAAATGAAATGCCTAATATTATTTCTTCAATCAGGCCTTTGACTAATACAAAGGATCATTTTATGCTAACTCCTTGAATGCAAATATGTGCATTAGAGAGTGTATCTGATATCTAAGTTGTGTCCAGATGTAGAGCTTACAATTTGTGAAATTTTTACAAAGTATTTGGTTAGGATTGATCCTTCCCTCACACAATTAACATCTACCCCTAAGTCGATTAAGGCAACATATTTGAACATTGAATTGTAGCTTACCTTCAGCAAGACGCTACAACTCTACCTTTGCTTTTATATTCTTCTTACAAGATTTAAGAATTTTTGTCCTTTGTTCTTAAGGCTTCCCCTTCAAAATATGATTATATATCATCACTATCTCCTTCTACTACAGCTCTACCTTTGCTTTTATATTCTTCTTACAAGATTTAAGAATTCTTTGTCCTTTGTTCCTAAGGCTTACCCTTCAAAATATGATTATATATCGTCACAATCTCCTTCTTTTATTTTCTTTTGAATTTATTTTCTTTAGTAGTTTCCATGATATATATGGGTTGTTCTAAATCATGCCCAAATTGACAACAGAATTCTCCTAATTGTCTTTTCCCTGTGGACTTCTGGGTCTTTAATTGATTCTTCAGCTTCGTGTCATTACATAAGGTTAGTCCTGTTTGGTTTATTTTTTGGATAATTTCACCACATGAAATTATTTTTAAGGGTAGTGTATGGTTGTATTGAGCCATGAGGTTCTCTTTGACTTTTTCAGCAAACAGAGTAGGGTGTCCCGCCACAAAAATTTCTTCCTAAACCGAGTGACTACAAGTGTTCAACTGAAACACTTTTGATAAGAAAACATCTCCATACCATTTGAAGTCTGATAATGTAGGACACTTTATATTGATTAACTGTTGTGTTAGTTTTTCTTGAGTATTTATGGATGGTCCTACAAAGTGTTGCGTAATGTTGAGGATTGTCATATATGAACAATTTTGTATATATTGTCCATCTTCTCTTTTCATTGGTGCTCCCAGTTCGTCTTGCTTTATGGCATAAAAGATATTTTTTTATTCTTATGTGAGATAATAATTCCACCATCTTAATAACTGGCCTGCAAATCTAATTGTTACAATTTATATCGCTTGTTGATTATTCCACTTGTCATGTTTGCTTGGATAAATATGATCTTGTACAGGGTATTCAATATTTGGTATCCGCTAAGTCCATATACATACCATTCTACCAAAGATGTTCCATCATATGTATCTACTATATTTTCTGCATATTGTTATAGTTGGAGATCTAGTGGGGTAGGTTTTCTATAATAGTTTTTCCCTATCTTGTAGTTATATTGTTGTTTTTTGTTATTGGATGTTAGGGCTCTTATTTATGGGATTTCTTCTTCCTCTTCATCTTTGGGACTTGATTCCTTTTTAGAGCTGGTTTCACTTTCAAAATTCTATTCTTCTCAGAGTTATCACTTCTTTGTGTAATCGTATTGACTTTCTTGTCAAGCGATAGTAGAAACCCCTTGAGTCTTTATGTTATCTTCATTACCAAATCTTCATCTATTATATCCTTTTTTACCGTTAGTAGTGGTATCTTCTCCCCCAATTTTAATTTATTCTCTACATTTGTTGCTGGTATTATTGGTGTGAGTTTTTGTATTTTCTTACTTTTGATTAGTTTAAGCATGTTCTCTATCATGTCTATTTCTTCCTCTGAGGTTTGTAGGTTTAATTTGTATAGTTTAGATGCTCAATTATAGATGTTATATGCTCTTGTTTTGTTGGGTTCACATTGTATTCCATTTTCTTGATGGGGGATACTTTCAATCGTTCTGATCCTAATTTTTGGGGGTTGAATGGTGGATGTGCATATTCAAACTCTTCGTCTTTAGCTGTCTTCCAAGTGGTTGTGATTTTTTTATTGTCATAGCATGATCTTCTATAGGAAGATCATCTAACATTTCTCTTATTATTTTTATATAATAATCTTCGTACCATTCAAAAAATGTTATATTCTTTTCTAGTCTCTCTATCTATCCATACCAAATGATTCTAATTTCTTATCTTTCTTCTATATTAAATGTATTAAAGAACCATTCTACTTTTTATTTATTTTCTAGGAATTAAAATCATCTCTTAATACCTTTTATTTATGAGGAATGTCTTAGATTTGGTTATAGTTATAACATTTACTTTAAAGTTAGATTTTATAAATTCGTAGTCTTCATATAAGGTATAAGATAGTCTTGATGGTCATCCTAAGGATTTTGTTCTAGTCATAGGGTCTATTTTTTCTTGTGATGTTACACTAACATGATCCCCTTCATTGTATATGGATTGAGGAGATGTCTAGATCCAATAAATGATATTTTCCCCATGGTGAAACTGATTTGTATGTCTCCACTGTGACGTTCTACTATATCTTGTACTTCATTATTTTGTATGTGCTTTGGTGTGTTGTCTAATGATAGTGTCCAATTTTCTGGAAGTGTTATTTCATTCCATTTTAATAGGTTTAGGATTACAGTGTTATTTTTAATGTTTGTGAGGAATAGTATTGCTACTCCTTTTTCTTGTGATATATCTGATTGAGGTGTTACAATGTTCATTGCATAGAAGCATATCCTATTACAAAAACCTATATTTTCAGAAGTTGGATTCATATCAAAACCATAGGTTTGTATGTTTAAGGTCAATACCTTAAAAAGTCTAGGTCCAAGATGAAAAATTTTGGAAATGCAACAAAGAATACGGGTCTATCACAAAGTTTTGATTCTATGATGTCTATTGGTCTGCAACTTTGATGTCTACATTCTCTAAGGGACACTAGGATGGAAGCATTAATTTCTTTCCATGATGTATCTTTTATTAACAATTGCAGCAGTTCTAGATGTAATAGTGGTATTTGTCATTTTTTCTTATCTCTGATACGTCCCTCATACTAAGTAGTTGGAGGCTATATTTTGTGCATGTTACCGATATAGGTTTTCAATTGTTTTGATTTAATAATTAGAAAGAATCTAAAACCAATGTTAGAATATATTTGTTTTATTGAAACATTAGGCATCTTTCAGTTTTGTATGAACTGCTCAATGTATTTGAAATTAATTTGTTCACCATTTTTAACTGAGATTGACTTTAATACCGCTAACGTTTTGGATGATTCACCCGTGTAGTTTCGTAGTGTATCCGTAAGTAAGCAATTGTGATGGTCAGTCAATAGTAAAAATACTAAGGGTGCGTTTGGTTGACGGGTTAAGGCAGGTTAAACTGGTAGAGGGTAACCCGTTTTTGGATTTTGGTGTTTGGATAGAGGGTTAAACTGGGGGTGGGTTAGAAGTGAGTTTAGGATGATATGATTGTATTGAAGTTTGAAAAAGTGAGTAGTTATTGTGATGTGATTGTATTGAAGTTTGGAAAAGTGAGTAGAATTGGAGTAATTTATAATTTTTATATGATATGATGGTATAATATATTATCTTTTGATAGGATTGATGATGTTAAATTGATTTATTTAATTTTTTAAAAAAGGAATAAAGTGGGGCCCACATGGAGAGATGGGGATGTGGGTTAAGGGAGGTAAACTCCCCTAACCCGCAGGTAACCCGTCATCCAAACGGTACCTAAGTAATTAGCCTTCTTAGCTACGTGAAAGAGCTTGCGGCTGCGACTTTGACTTTCAAATTGCTTATTTACAAACTCACTACCAACTTTTGGCTCTCATATAACATTAGCTTGAAACCACTACTAAGTTTATTTTCTTATATTAGATGAACATTAACCGGTACATAATCAATAAACATAAACTGATGATTCATAAAAATAGATTGTGGATTATATAAAATATTACATAACAAGGATTACATAAACATATTACATAACAAAGATTACATAAACATATTACATAACAATTATTACGTAAACAGAAAGACTTACATGATAACCTTTAGGTAGACAATCATGCTAGATCTTATTCTATACAAAGAGGAGAGCTAGAACACTCACAATAAATATGAAAAAGAGATGGGAAAGAGAGAGCAATATCTTCTCTTGTTGTTTGTTTGCTTGCTCTTCTCCTCTTCATCGCGTTTCATAGAGAGTCTCTGAGTAGGAAGCAAGTCACGGGAACTGAATTGAGAATCTCTCCATAATATGCGTTAATTATCTTAATTCATTGTGTCCTTTCAAGGTTACTTTACATTATATGAAAAGATAAGAGAGAATCTCTTGTTGTGGAGCATCTTTGGTCCTTTGAAATTTCCCTTTCTTTATGATGTTTCAATCTCTTTAATGTCGACTTCTAGTGATCCATGATTACATTCCTGCATAAGGTCATATATGTCCAAGCGTTCACTGTCATCTGCAATATAACAATCTTCATTGTCATCAGCATAATCGATTTATGCATTTTCTGGATCAAGAATCCTCTACTAAGAAAAAATCATCAGGTGGAGTTTTTCATTGATTACATATCGGTGCTTCTCTCTAAGATTCTTATTATGTCCTCTTTCAGCCTCCCAAAATTGTTTGTCTTGGTAATGGTTGACTTTTGATTCGTTGTTATTTTTGGGATGCTTTCCCCTTTAATATTTCATTATATCAAAATTTATCCCACCATATTTAATGGGTCTTGTGCCCATTAGAGTCTTGGTGAGCACCAAACGTAGGCCATCCACATGTATGCTAAAATGAGTTTCTTATTTCAAAGAAAAAAATGATTTTGGAAGTACGCCAAAGCAATCACCATTTTCGTTTCGAATTATACTATTTCCTTAAAAATGGTGTGTTAATTTTGGAAAGAGGAAACATCTATTTAGCGATTTCATGCGAAAAAATGATCATGAAAAGAATTACATCAATGAAATATTACTATTTCATCCGTGTATATTACTTTGTATCTTATATTACTTACTAATTTATGTTAATTTTTACCTTTCTATTATTGTTTTTTTATATAATTTTCCTTCTTAAGTTATTTACGTATTACTTATATCTAATGCCACAAGATCAGTAATTTATATGCATGTATGTATGTATATAACTATCAAGTGAATGATTATTATGAGATCGGTAATACTAGAACAATTGTCAATAATTTACATGTATAGTATTACCTTGTACAGAATACTAGTAATTCAGGGACATTAGTCAAGTAATCTATTAGCATGGAATCTGTAATATATTCTCCTTACTTACGTAACTCAAAATGCTAGCAATTCAAACAATAGGCTTGGATACTTAAATTTGGATTTTGTTAGTAACTAAAAAACAGACGAAGGAAATAATGAGTAATAGGTGTAATGTGTAATAAAAGAAATAATAGCATTGTCGTAGCATTTGTTTTTATGTAAAAAGTAGATAGCAATGAAATATTAGTATATCATCAAATAATATTAGTAAATAGTGAAAAAAATATGAGAATGTAACATTGTTTTGATGTTCCTAAGTAACATATGTATAGAAATATAATAACAAGTGCATCGATAGTAACTGATAGAAAAATATTACTAAATATTTTGCGTAATATATTAACCATTCATGATTGTTACTTATGTAACTGCGGGAAGGGTCAAATTTGGAATTACCATTATGTAGCATGTTATCAGGTTTCTTTACCAGTCCTACAAATAAGGAATCATTAACATCCTACAAACAATCATAAGCACAATAAGGAAACTCTTTTTTAAAAAACGGTAGTTGTTAGATCAAAATCTTATGGATGGTCGTTGTGTGCTTATTAGAGGTTGATGAATACTTATTCATCACTCTTTATTCTTTTATTTTATCTAATTATCTTGGCAAAATACCATGTAGATAGCTGTAAATACAATAAGTTACCAATAAGCATGCAGTAGTTAAATATTAATAATTAGCATGTATTTGTGCAAAAAATAAAAGAATAAAGAATAAAGAAAAAGAAAGAAATATTTAGAATAATTATTGAGTGACCTAAACCCAAGAGAGGGCCCAATATGGGCCTGATCGCCAAATAAAATAAGTAGAGAGAGATAGGTCCACTCTACCTTTTGAATAGTCCTTCTTATATATACATAGTTTATTTTCACAAAAATAAAATAAAAATATGTTTCTATTATCTTGTACATATTTCTAAATAAAACAAAAATTAGAAAAATAAACTAAAAATAAAAATAACATAATTTCTCTCTCAACCTTGACATAGTACATGTATATATGTATCATCACATATTTACATACTTGTAAATAAATAATAAAAATAAAATAAAAAATTTTTTATACTCTAAATTTTATGTTGTAAATAAATAAAATATAAAATTGGGGTATTTGTACAAAAATTAGGAAATAAAAATAAAAATACCTAGGTATTTTATACTTGTATACAATATAATATATTGTATATAGCATAATTTATTTTTCATAAAAATAAATAAAAATCACTAAAAATAGTTTGAAAATTAATAAACATACTTCATTTTGAAAATATTTTAAAATAAAATCATTTTCTATTTTTTATTTATTTTACAAATCTTTTATATTTCCTATTTTCTGATTGGTCGAGAATGGACTGTTGACCCCGATTAACTGTCCCCCCTAGACCACTCCTCGCCCAGATCCGAGTTTAGCCCGACTTTCTCAAATTTTTCCCGAACTGATCCGTTCACTGTTCCTCTCGATTAGAGGCTCCAACTACTAAGGAATGATCCAAGTCACACGCCCGATGATACCTGTAGGGATCCGTTCCTCGGATTGCATGCTTTTGCTCCATACTTGTCGGACCTCGCTGAGTATATAGCCTCCTTGAGCTGCATTTCCTGATCCATCTTCGGCCATTGCCCTTGTTTCCTGGGAGCTCCGTCTTCTTCCTTGAGTGACAGCAAGTGAGGGAGAGTGTTGTAGTGAGGTTTCGAGGTGTCTAGACCTAGGTACGACGAGCTTCATCATCGTGCACTGCCGCAAGGTGGGCTCCATCCTCTGGACGCGTCAATCCAGCGAGGCGAAGACCCCGGAAGGTCTGCGATCTTCAGCCCAGACTGTCTCTCTCACCAACAGCCTCGATAACCGTTAGTTTGCTTTAATTTCGACTTTTTCGATCTCTGGTCAACCAGCATTCCTCGGGTCATCCTTCGTGATCGGACCATCCATTTTCCCTATCGACGATCGCGTCATCTCCATCAGTCCTCTACCGATCTTCTACGCCCCTCCGTTACCCCAAATTCTCCTAGGAACATGACTTAAGCCTTCCCCCGTCGTCGCCTCGCCAGAGGGCTACGCCCCGCCTCATCCTTCACCCCATCGCACGCACTTACGGGTCGAGGCACTTTGCCTTCGACCCAGCAATCATTCTGTGCAAGTCTAGAGCCCAAAGGACATCATATGGGGGTCCGAACATCTATGCACAGTCGCTCTAGGTCCTCAACATCGCTGGGCCGTTTCAGGCACCCTCGGCCTCATCGGAGCCTCGCAGCAGTTGTGGACCGTCGCCAGCAACGTTTCCCCTATCCAAGCAGCTCCGGAGGATGCCCCAGTAGCTCGTATCGATCGAGTGAAGTTAGACGGCGGCGAGTTTGTCGCTGCTCTTCCAAGTGCCTCCTCTACCGTCGGATTGAGACCCCCCTCCAGTTCTAATCGTATCCATTCGCCTTTGGGGAGATCTTGGCTATCTGATCCATCTGAGGATCAGATCCCACACGTCCATCGTCAAATGGGTATCCGAAGAGCTCAGCCGTCCGATCTTAAGTGAAGAACCCTCGACCGTTGGATCGCCACTAATACGGGTATTTGCACTTAGGTCCATCGCACTTTTTGCCTTTATTGTTTAGTCTTGTAAATAGTGTTAACAGTTATTTTTAGTTTGGACATTTTGCACTTAGGACCTTATGTTTTCTGAATTTGCATTTTAGTCCTTCTGTATGTGGAGCACTTGGTACCCCACGTGACATTGGGTTATTTGCATTTCAAATCCTGAACTTTATTGTTGTTATCAAAAGAAGTTTTATAAATAGGAACTGCAATTATATCCCTGCTTGCTTGGTTCACGTGACACCCTTGTGCGGATCTGGATTTTTTTGCATATCTAGCCTCGTACTCTTTCTGTGTGTTATTGTTTGGCTGGATATTTTCCAATAATTGCATATAGGTCCCTGTGTGTTGTGCTTCTTTAATTGGTTGAAATAAATAGTAAATCTAGTCCAAAAATCATGAAATTTTGATACATGGCTCCTGCCATGTTGTAGGAATTTCTCGGAATTTTTGGGTTCATTTTGTTTTTATCTGTTATTTTCAAAAATTCAAAAACCTCAAAATTTTCTTCTGTCCAATTTTAAAATTCAATTAAAAATATTAAAAAACCTCAAAAAAATCCAAAAAAACATTTTTCTTAATTTAAAAATTACAAAAAAAATTAAAAAATATAAAAACCACCTTTTATTTCATTTTCTTTATTTTATTTATATTTTTAACTACTTCATAGGTTTACCATACCATGCTCCTTGTGTTCGACCCTGGTAGCTATACCAGGTAAAATAAAATAGTGAGACCGCTATTTGGCTTGCTTGATTGATTTACTTTTAGTGGTGGTCTTCGATTTTCTTGATTGAGCCTGATCCGAGAGGTTGTGGTCGCAACGACCATTGATACCTTCTTACCTTAGTCACTCGGGTCGCTCATCAGAGTGGCACCATTGTCGGGGAGCACGGCTTAGTAGTCGGCTTTCTTTCGCGGCTTTTCTTTCTTTTTTGGGGTTTTCAGCTTTTCTTTTCCTTTTATTTTATTTGTTTTCTTTTTATTTTTCTTTTTATTTATGCTTGTTTTTTATTTGTGTTTTTATTTCTTTTCTTTATTTTTGTTTTTATTTTTGTATTTTTTTTTATTTTACTTTATTTTTCATTATTATAATAATATGTAGGACTGACACATTTCTATTTGATTTTCTTATGAGGGCCCAACGATCGAGGGTGGCTTTCTTCGGGAAGCTGACGCACCCGCGGGATTCGGAGGCAGCTTTTTTCTACATAGAGATGTAGGAGAGCGTGAGAGAGGAGAGTAGGAGTGTGAGGAGAGTTAGCTTAGAGTTAGTTTAGTTTTTATTTTCTGCAATTATTATTGTTGTAATAATACAGGCAGGACATACTCTTGCACCTGGTGATGCTCGGGGTCTGTTTCTCCGAGCACCGGTGTACTCGGGGGACCTCACCGCAGTTTTTGCCAGTTTTGTGTTTATCGATTTTATTTTTCTTTGATTTCCAAGGATTTTAGCCCTAGCTTAGGATTTTCTATTGCCTTGTGACGTAATTCTTAAGGCCCAACCCTAATTACTTTGCTCGTTCCTATAGATCGAATAATTGGACCTTATTAATTAATTCACTAAAAAAAAGCTAACCTGATCACTTGAGGGGTCACGTGCCGCTAGAGGCCATATACAGCACTGGCAGGATCTGTTCTGGCGGACACCGATCAGCATCAGAGACCGGACCCCGACCCCTCTCATTGACCCGTTAGTTACCGTTCTTCGCATGTAGAAATTTCTGCTTAAGGCCGATTTCCTTGTTGCATCATTTAGATTAGTTTTATTTCTGTCATTTAAATTATGCACGGATCACTTTGCATGTAGAGTGCTGGAGGCAAGGTACGCATCTCTTTCTCAGCATGCATCATCGTGTTTAGTCGCGCATCAACTTTTTCGTCTTCTCCCCTTGTTTTGGACTTAATAATAATCAGGAGAACCAAAAAATTCGTTAGGCGTTGTTTGATTTTGAAAAAGACATAAAAACAAAAACCATAAAATTGGGAATGTTTAATCAAACTTGATCTTAAAAGACATTGCCTTAATAACTTGTCTTGGGAGAGCAATCACCTCCTTGTATGGTTTGGATGAGCGAGAGAGTGACCCTCAACCAAGGCTAGAGCCATATCTGACCCTTCTTCAGACTACTGATCTTGAGATAGTCGTTCTCCAGTGAGGATCGCTCCGATCTCCGGTAAAGCGGGCCGCGATATCCTTAACAGAGCGAGTCGATCGGGTAGCCGGTAAACGGTTCGCGACTTGTACTAGCTGGGAAGATCTAGCTTGGGATCGGGACAGTCTCCTGGGGGTGTTGGATTCCCAACAGCTCGCTTATTCGCTCTGATAGACTGTTTGATCACCTAATAAAATGACAAGATAAAAGACAGAACCTTCACGATCATCAGCTCTGGGTGCGTAGGTGAATCGACGGTTTTGCTTGATCGATTTTGTTTGCAATTCAGATCTCATCCGCCTTCACTAGCCAGATCAAGATGATGGTTCGAAGGTCCCATAGGTAGCCTCTAGCTGCACCGCTTTCGAGCACTCCTGCCCGTCATGGATAATTCTATTGTTGATATATGTATCCGAGCAATGAGAAAATGGATAATTAAATGTGATCTAATTATCATGAATAATATGAATTTGATTCATATTATAAGGAGAGTTATCTTAGATAATTAAATGTTATTTGATTATCAAAGATGTAAATAATGTGAATGTGATTCATATTATTTGAGCACAAGAGAATAAGTTATCCAATATAATTAAATGTGATTTAATTATTATGGATAAGAATAATGTGGATAGTAATATCCAATTATCATAATATATTATAAATGTGATTTGTAATGTATTAGAGAGAGTTAAATATAATTTATATTAGTAGATTAATTATTAATGTGTATTGGATACACATTGTCTAATTAATTGAAAATGTAAATTACATTTTGTTTTGGGTTGTGAATATGATTCACAATATTCCAATGTCAAGATTGCAATATTCCCAAAATTAAATGAGAATTATTTTGGTGAATAAAAATCCCAACAAATAGTTGTTGGAAAATAAGTAGAGAGAAAATCAAGGAGATGTGCAATCTCATGGGAATCCATGAGATTGCCCTCCCTCCAAAGGGGAAGGTTGATCTCCTTTGTTCTCTCTCTCCTTATTTGATTGATTTAATTTGGTACTAATATTTATTTGATTTATCAAATATATTTTATCAAAATTAAATCACAAGTTGTTGGTTTTTACCAACAACAATCTTGACCATTGGATTGACATAAATCAATCTCATCCATTGATTTTAAATGTCACATGGATTGAGATCCATGGATCCCAAAACCCTATAAATAGAGAGGCATACTTTGCTCTCCCTTTACACACACAATGCTTGAGAAGCATCTCTCTCTCTCTTCTCTCTACTCGACAGCCTTCTCTCTCCCTCTCATGTTGCCGTCCACCATGGATGACCTAAGAGAGGTTCTCCATCACCACGGCATCGTCGTTATGCTGCCCGTTCTTCTGCTCGTGGATCTCCGTCTCCTTCGGTGTGCCTCGCTCGTGAAGAAGACGTCAGTTCTCGTGTGTCGAGATCAGGAGATCCGCCGCTTGGATCATCAACATGGATTGCGAGAAGCACGCGGTTCATCCCCGCGCTCGCAAGCGTCTCCTCCGTCGGATCGGACTTCAGACTGGAGGTCTCTTCGTTTAGAGACTCGATCGCAACCACGCTTCAAGAGGTAATCCTATTACTTATTTGTGGTTTAGATGAAATGATCTGAGAAGTGTTCTTGGATCATGTGGTTTTGTCATATGAAAATTTTTTTAAATTATGCTGCATCGAGCAACTAGTGCGACTAGTCGCTCCACGTCGTATTCGATACGACGCTCACGCTTCCATGATGCGCTTGAGGATCTAACCATATCCTTCAAGTGGTATCAGAGCCTTAGGTTGACGGTTTAGAATATGATTCGCTAACCGAGGACGACTTGGGTTCGTTAAGGTCGCGAAAGTTTTTTATCGCATTTGATTTCGCAGATCTGTTTAGTGTATTTTTTCGACCCTGTTTAAATTGTTTAAACACGAAAATAGCACTTGGATTTTGTTCCCATTAAATAAGAAAACCATAGGATCTGAGTTTGCGTAAATCGGATTTCGTATGCTCTAGATATGGTTGTTTTAATGAACATGTATTCACTATTACGGGAACTGCGAATCTTAACATAATTAAGGAGTTAATTACTGTTTAGAGACGCCTCAAAATGCGTGCAAATCATATAGATTCTGTTGTAAATCAAGTTAGCAAATTATAGAAACTTACTTTGCTATAATTTGTATTTAAATTGATTGAGATATGCTAATTTTAGTAAGTAGGGGTCATTGCTGAAATTATTTTCCTAATCAAGAACCATGTGATTGTCAATTAATGAAATTAATTGTTAATTTCGAGAAATAATTATGAAAAATATTTGAGAAATATTGGAAGATGATTATTTCCTTAATTGACTTGGCCTCAACCAATTAATTGATTAGATTTGATCTAAATCATAATTGGAAACACAATCATCAAACTCCTTGCTTGAATAGGACTGGGAATTTGTCTAGAAAATTTCCTTATAATCAAAATTGTTTTGATTACTATATGGTATAATTTCGGTTGAAGAACCGATGATCATATCAAGTACAAATTAATCAATTTGGCATTATCCTTTCCCGAGGCGGATATGGTGTCTAGTCGGGGATCTATGGGGTAGCGGGTTGCAACGTATGCGGTCCGTCCCACTCCCGCCGGTACTGGCCATGACAGCGGGTAGGGCCGGGATAATGTCCGAGGGATTAAGATGTATTTTTCTAATTATTAAAATAAGAATTAATACGTATTTTGAGATAATACCATATATTCAAGTAAAATCAAGTTTGTTGATTGAATTGGATTGAAAATTAATTTAATATGATTAAGTTAATTATATCCAATTAAGAACACTCTATTATGAATAGAGTTATTATTTCCCTTGGAAGAATTATCTGTAATGAATGTGATTCATAATGATTAATTATAATTTGAATATGATATGGAGGATCACATATGTGACATCCACGGTCTCCCGTCAAGGCGAAGGGTTTCATCGCCAGATATTATATGTGGGAGATGTCTGTCCGAAGTGACAGCTCCTGCATATGATCCATTTGGATCGGGCTTGTCGCTTCTCGAAAGAGTAAGGACGTATGCGTAGTGACCCCAATATCGGGTCCTCATATTATTGGGCGATATTGGATTGCGCATAGCGAGTTGTATTCCTGTTGACGGTTGGTTCAATTAATGATGGGTCAACATCACCTTAGGGGTGGTGGGCCCGGGTGTTAAAGACCAAATTGGGAGAAGCAAGTTGGACTTGCAAGGCGGAATGTGTTCTCACTTCTTTTTATCCGAGTTGTAGGTTCTCATATTATTGGGATGCAACAAAGATAAGGAAGGAGATCCCAGAGCTTGCTGAGATATGATGGTAAGTATATCTCTTACATTGAAAGTGATTAAGGGAATGAACTTTCAGTGTTGACAAGGCAAGACAACTTTGATATAAAAATTCCTAAATCAAAGTAAATTAAATATTTATATATATTTATGCAAAATTTCTTATTTCAGATAATACTTCATTAATTCCACTCAATGTTATACTCAATGATAACCAGTAAAATATCATGGATTGGACCTTTTGATCCAGATATTATACTTGCAATTGGACACATAATGTATGTGGTTGCAATGTGCAAGTTTCCTCACAATAATGAGGAATGATGATTAAATAAGACAATAGGACTAAAACCCTAGGGTTTGTATGTCTCTATAAGTCTTGATCTCATCGAATGTACTTTGGAAGTGACATGTCGATGATGATCGTAATTATCAAATAATCCTTATAAAATCAATAAAGATTTTCTGGCATGCATATGTGCTCTTGATATTTAATCATGAATGACATGGTTCTCTGCATCATGTAGAATGGTAGCTCTATAAGAGATGATGTATCCAAATTGTTTGAGTACCTACCTGAACCTATGTTTTTACAAGTTTAGATGGATGTAGATGATGAGTGTCATCATTCTACTGTCTATACTCTAGTCATTCATGAAGCTTCATAATATTCATATTGTATGAAATAGGTGAAGCATGTATAAATGTCGAAATGTTCTTACATTAAATTCTTTGAATTTAACATAAGAGATCCTTAGTCTTAAGCAATGGTTGTTTATATATAAAGGGAGCGCAGTGGAAGCATGGGTTGGACCCAAGCAAGAAGTATAATCAAAGAGTTGACTGTACTTCTGTGACTTCCATATGACATCCAAAGAGTTGGATGAATGCCAATACTGCAATATGTTGATGTGTTGATAGTATGACTATCAAATCTATCTAGAATCCTTAGAGAAGGAATCAGAATAACCTACATATAATCATTGAAATTGACTTACTTATTTGATAAGGTAAAGTCTAATAATTATATCTCAATCTTCTAATAACACTTGCAATTGGTTGCATATGTACTAGAATATTAGAAACTTGATCTTAAGGTTTGTTGTTCATCCATGTTGAAAGTGATGCAAGTGATGCAACAATTTCCATTGGATCAATAAACTTCATATTTTCAGTGGAAGGCCTTAGTCTTAGAGAATGTCTCTATGACATAGATATTAGAATACATTCATTGTTTATTTCTAATTATTGGATATAAACATGAATTCTGTAATAAATCTATCATAAAGAGTTATGATGGAGATATTTCAGATAGTAATCTAAAATCTAGTGGACTCTACTAAATTAGAAAATTAATGAATGGTTCATTAAGATTTCTATTACTGAAAATTAAACCTTTAAAGATCAATAGGAGGATAAAGATCATTTGACAATGATCTGGCATCAAGTTTTGGACATATGTCTGTTGATGAGATCAATGGCCTAGTAAGACATGAAACTTTAGATTGTCTAAAGATTCAAATCTCACATACTTGTGAATATTGAATTCAAAGTGAAATGTCCAATACACCCTTCCTTGGAATGGTGAAAGATGTCAAGGTATTCAAGATCCCATATATATTGATGTATGTGAAACATCTATATCAGAATAAACATTATGGATATGTGATATCTATTAATGATTATTTGTGATATGAGATTTCTTCTCTTCACTTAAAAAACTTTGAAATGTTCAAAGATTTCACATTTTTGGTTTAGAACCAAAGTTTGAAGGAAGATGAGATGAATTTGATATAACCAAGGTAGCTTGCACCTATTAGATGAATTCAAGGAATACCTTGTGGAGATGTGAATACCATTCCTATCTCAATCCTCCTAATGAATGTGAACTCAATGGAGTTGTAGGGAGATACAATTGATCATGTGTGACATGATTTAATCAATGATTAATCCTAGCATAATTATCTCTTAGTTTCCAAGGTATATATATGTAGTAGAGACTACATTATATAAGGTTCCATGCATGTAAGCTGGAATCTGGCACTAGAGAGTGCTACTTCATTAGGAAATTAAAGGATGGTATTGTATACCTACTTTATGACCTTGAGATTCTTAAAGGATCTCATTTCTGAGAATGTGATTCTTAGAGGATGACTCTCTTAAGAATCAAGATAAAATGAAGTAAAGGAACTCATTTAATCTTGAGAAGATAATAAGGCTCCTGAAATCGAAAACTAAAAGAATAATTGAAGATGAAACACTAATACTTCTTCAAATAAGTTTGGGTATGTATTCCATGTGAAAATGATTGGACTTCATGTGATGAAGCTCCTGAGGATCATGACATGGATAGATGGATGTTAGCAATAAAGTCTAAAGTAGACTTCATATACAAGCGTTGTATATGGACCCTCGAGGATCCACCTATATGGGTAAGACCCATTAAGGTCTAAATGGATCTTCAATAGAAATAGGGAACCTGGTGAGAAGGTAGAGACCTTCAAAGCACGGTTCGTAGGCATGAGCTACACACCTAAGAGAAGACATCGCTTGCGATGAGACTTGCTCTCCAGTGACCTTGCTTTAACCCATCAGAATATTGCTAACTATAGCTACACAACTTGACTATGACATCTTCATGATGTGAGTCAAGATTGCATTCCTCTATCAATACCTCTCTGAGGATATTCATATGAACTAGCCCCAGGGCTTCGTAGTTGAGGAAAGCAAGGTGTGCAAGCTAAAGAACTCCATCTTTGGACTCAAATAAGCTTCTTGTAATTGGAACATAAGATTTGATGAAATTATAAATGTTATGATTTCATATAAAATCTTGATAAACCATGTGAAGCTTAGTGGGAGTGCTGTTGTGTTCATCGTGCTAAATGTAGATAATATCCTAATCACTTGGAATGATCTAAGGATGATACTAGTAGGTGTTTTATAGTTTGGTTGTTCCATACCTTGAGATATTATCTCAAGGATACCTCTTAGATCCTAGTTCTGAAGATGTTCAGAAGCAAAGAGGAGGATATTGGGACTGTCACATTTTTAGTGCACCTTGGACTTATTCCAATTTCTGGAAAAATCTAAGAAAGGATTCCTTCCCTTTGGATATGGTACTGACCTATCTAAAGGGATAGTACCTCAAAGAGTTGAGGATGTGAGTACAAACTGCTTGCACTTGTGCATCAGTTTTGAGAAGCTGAGTGTATGCTGGATGTGTACGAATACCAGATGTCTGCCATGCAGTGGGAGTAGTAAACTGTTACTAATCCTACTATGGAGATAAAACACTTGATTGCAGTTATAACAAAATCTTCATAGATGATAAGACAGTCTTATCTTCAAATACTTAAGACTTAAAAGATGATGATCTAAAAGGTCTTAACTTTGGATACCTCTAGAGATAGTGATCTCCATGGATAAAGGTATTTCGATAAGGATTATGGAAATACTGGTTATAACAATTTAATAATATGTACTGTCAAGGACACTATGACCGACAAAATTGAGTATTAGTTGCATAAGATGCAGCATTCGCATTGGATGCGAGTACTGTTACTAGGGGATATGCAAGTGCCGTAAAAGGACTTGGCATAGTCTCTTGGGAACAGAGTGACTGATCGGCTTACCTAGCTATTTTCTAAATAGCCTATGATTGTCACGTGAGTGCGGGTTTAAAATGATTAGCCCATTAATGGCTCTTTGGGCTAGTGGGAGATTGTTGGACATGCGAGCCCACATCGAGCCATTATGCAATAAATGTTATTGCAAATATCATTCCCTGATCTGAAATGAAGAATACATAATTTGCATAATAGGTCCCTTAGTACAATTAGGGTTATGTACCATGGCCATCTTGATGATCATAAAGCTGTTGATTCAATTATTGAATAATAGAGGCTGGTGCTTGGTTGAATATCTAAAGAGTTAGATTAAGGACTCATCAAGCACTGTCAAATGATTGTTAAGAGATGATCTCCAGCCAGAGTAGGAGATGGAAATCCTATCTCAGTTAGGCTGATATCTGACCGACCTCTTGATGCAGGTCCTCTGCATAGGAATAGATATTCGGAGGTGTCAGATTAGTTAGGTCAAAGAGTTGACTTAACGAGATCGAGATAACCAAAGTCCTATATCGTATGCTGTCACGATACAGGCACGCATCCTCTGACCGGAGACAGATGTGTTACTATATGTTTGAGTGTGTACATTTGGCAGACCAATAGGTTGATGACCTAATCAAGGTCTATACACCGGCGCGCTGGTGTGCATATAAGGGCATATGAGTAATACGATCTCTCAAAGGGATCATACAGGTTCAGTTACTGAACCGGAAGACATGAGCTCACTCATGAGATATTGGGAAGAATCAAATTCCATGCGCATGGTCGTCTTGCTTTGGAAGCTTGACTGAATTTGTAGGTTTGATATATACTTTTGGAAAGTATATGATCAAGACCTAGGTATGATATATGCTTTTGGAAAGTGTATGATCGATACCGACTTCCAATGATCGAATGAGAAACTTACTGATAGAACCCTGAAGTAGATAGTGTAAAGTTGATCTAATACTTCGGGTTTAGTGACTCCTCTCAGTAGAGAAGTAATCTGATCTTAGTCCAAATGTTGGACATTGATCCGAATGTGATTCAGATGCAATGAGAAGATTAGATTTGCAGTCTTGATTTAATCAAGCATCTATGAGAGGCCCGCGATCTGGATTTGAGATATAATCTCAATATCCATGTCACTATACGTGGAACAATACAATCGCCATGTCCTTATCTCCAAGTATTCGCGGAGAAAGCGCATTATCCTTGAAAGAGTTCATGGATAATTCTATTGTTGATATATGTATCCGAGCAATGAGAAAATGGATAACTAAATGTGATTTAATTATCATGAATAATATGAATTTGATTCATATTATAAGGAGAGTTATCTTAGATAATTAAATGTGATTTGATTATCAAAGATGTAAATAATGTGAATGTGATTCATATTATTTGAGCACAAAAGAATAAGTTATCCAATATAATTAAATGTGATTTAATTATTATGGATAAGAATAATGTGGATAGTAATATCCAATTGTTCATAATATATTATAAATGTGATTTGTAATGTATTAGAGAGAGTTAAATATAATTTATATTAGTAGATTAATTATTAATGTGTATTGGATACACATTGTCTAATTAATTGAAAATGTAAATTACATTTTGTTTTGGGTTGTGAATATGATTCACAATATTCCAATGTCAAGATTGCAATATTCCCAAAATTAATTGAGAATTATTTTGGTGAATAAAAATCCCAACAAATAGTTGTTGGGAAATAAGTAGAGAGAAAATCAAGGAGATGTGCAATCTCATGGGAATCCATGAGATTGCCCTCCCTCCAAAGGGGAAGGTTAATATCCTTTGTTCTCTCTCTCCTTATTTGATTGATTTAATTTGGTACTAATATTTATTTGATTTATCAAATATATTTTATCAAAATTAAAGCACAAGTTGTTGGTTTTTACCAACAACAATCTTGACCATTGGATTGACATAAATCAATCTCATCCATTGATTTTAAATGTCACATGGATTGAGATCCATGGATCCCAAAACCCTATAAATAGAGAGGCATACTTTGCTCTCCCTTTACACACACAATGCTTGAGAAGCATCTCTCTCTCTTTTATCTCTACTCGATAGCCTTCTCTCTCCCTCTCATGTGGCCGTCCACCATGGATGACCTAAGAGAGGTTCTCCATCGCCGCGGCATCGTCGTTATGCTGCCCGTTCTTCTGCTCGTGGATCTCTGTCTCCTTCGGTGCACCTCGCTCGTGAAGAAGACGTCGGATCTCGTGTGTCGAGATCAGGAGATCCGTCGATTGGATCATCAACATGGATTGCGAGAAGCACGTGGTTCATCCCCGCGCTCGCAAGCGTCTCCTCCGTCGGATCGGACTTGAGACAGGAGGTCTCTTCGTTTAGAGACTCAATCGTAACCACGCTTCAAGAGGTAATCCTATTACTTATTTGTGGTTTAGATGAAACGATCTGAGAAGTGTTCTTGGATCATGTGGTTTTGTCATATGAAAATTTTTTTAAATTCCGCTGCATCGAGCAACTAGTGCGACTAGTCTCTCCACGTCGTATTCAATACGACGCTCACGCTTCCGTGATGCGCTTGAGGATCTAACCATATCCTTCAGCCCGCTCATTTAGGTTGGTTCGCGGGAGCCGAGACCCGCTCTCCGAACCCGAGTTCGATTCCGCCCTGTTCCTCCTCGACCACCTTCTACTAGTCCTGAGGTGCCAGATCAGAGACCGCAACAACCAGTTGATTTATCGACACCTGAGTTTGGGTCTTTTGCCTTTGCAGAGACCATGTCCAGCAGCGAGGAGCGCACCAATGGTCCCAGAGTGGAGCAGACTTACGTATTGGACCAGGGTACGATCAACAACACCCAGTTAGCCTCCCTTGGTTGATGCAGCGACAGATCCGCGATTATGGGGCTTTCATGGTAGACATGCACCGGGAGATGGAGCAGATGCGAGCAGACAGAGAGCAGCATAGACCCGGTGGAGGAGATATTCCAGAAGAGCCCGTACAGCTAGCTCGGCCAGCAGTAGCACGCCCGATGAGAGAGTTGCACAATCCTGTGCAACTCTAAACCATAGATGGATTGTGTTGCTGGCCATTGCGGGAGACATCAAGTTCCTGCCTCAGACCATTCAGCTCCTTCCTCTCTTCCACGGACTTGCCATAGAGGAGTCGCACCTTCATCTCCAGGAGTTCGAGATGATATGCAGTACTCTCCACGATCGCCACATGGATGAGGACACCATCAAGATGATGGCTTTCCCTTTCTCCCTCGTCGACAGAGCAACCAATTGGCTGAAGCACCTAGGGAGCTTCATCACTACATGGGAAGAGCTCCGGAACGAGTATCTCAACAAATATTATCCACTCGACCGGACCAATGCAGCTAGGGCCATGATCAGTAATTTCTCCATGCTCCCCAATGAGAAATTTCACGAGGCATGGGACCACTTCAGGGAGCTCACAGACCGATGCCCCCATCACGACATATCGAAGCCCAACCTTGTCCAGAGAGTTTTTTCGCGGGCTTACACCGGAGCTGTAGGGGTTAGTGAACGCATCCTGTGGGGGCTCGTACTTCGCCAAGGATGAGGATCAGGTCTGGGCCATCTACGAGGAGATGGTTGAGAACTATACTGTGATGTCCCAGACCTGACTCTACACTTAGGGGAAGCCCACACCACAGGTTGTGTCCTATCAGAAGATAGCATGGGTCGATGTCGGTCCTTCTACTTCATCAGCGGTAGCAGTATAGGCAGAGTCGACAGTTGCTGATATGGGGATTATCAACGAGAAGCTGGATCAGATCAAGTTGATCGAGAAGAAGCAGTGCCAGGGCATGACACAGATTGATCAGATGGCACAGAAATCGAGTGATCTGAAGACACAGATCATGTGTCTCCAGGAGGCACAGATGGCTTCTCAGCCTCGTCTCAAGTTACAGGCAGACCCCAACAGCAGCTTGACCCAGCCCTCCACCCACTACCGACAGGTCCACCACATTCTGGTGGAGCCGTTCCAGTCGTAGCAGCAGTAGTAGTTCAGCCGCCACCATCTCATGACAGCCAGATGGTGGTGTATCAGCTGGACCAGCCCCTGGCAGTACTCCCCCCACCCACCTACAAACAGGAGCTGTTGATGGAAGTCAACAGGATATGTTATGACCGACCTCAGCCTGGGATCCGACGAGACCATCCCGGATTCTATTGGTCGATCGGAGGTACTAGTTCGTAGCAGCAGCCTCCAGTTTAGGGTGGCCAGTACGGCCAGCAGCGAGAGCAGCCCCAGTTCCCACACCAGTAGCAGCTACATCCCTAGTCTTACCAGCAGCATGGTCCTCGTCCCTATCAGCAGGGACAGTCGTGGAGACAGCCGTAGCAGCCTCCACAGTATCATTCTCAGCAGTATCCCTCTCACTCCCAGTAGCAGCAGCCTCACTTCCAGAGAGGCCACCCGTCAGGTTCTCATGGTCCCGCCTTTGAGAACCCAGCCTTAGATGATTTAGCATGCCTCATCTCTGAGCAGCAGGCTACCTTTAGGCAGGACATGGACGAGTTCTGCCAGGAGATGAGAAAGATCGTCAAAGGAAAGGCTGTCATACCAGCCCAGATTGAGCTGAACTCGAACAACCTCTAGAGGAAGTTTGAGCAGGTAGAGTTTACAGAGATTACCACTCCTGGTTATTCACTTGGTGATATTTCTGCATACATGTTTGATGCTGACTTTGTTACACTTAGGAGCGGTAGGATGCCAGCCAACGATGCCTTATCTGAGCGACGACCCCATGCAGCTTCTGGAGCGCCAAACGAGGAGGAGAGTGGTGCTGATGCCGCTCGAGATGATGATGATGATGGTGGTGCTGATGCCACCAAGGATGTTGATCCAGCTAATGGCACTGAGGCCGTCACTTCACCAGATGGAGGAGGTGGTACTGATGCCACTGGATTCGATGCTGAGCCAGAGCACTGTACTGAGGCCGCGAGTCCAGACGTCGTGGGTGGTTCTAAGGCTACCAGTTCTTCTCATGTTGCCTTTCCTATTATTGATGTATCTCAAGACTATTCTCTGAATAAAGGAAAGGATTTATCATTTGCGAGTCCATCTGTGTTACTTGATGATTTATGTATGGATTCTACTTTGCCATAGCAACATAGACCCGATCCTAGCCCTTCATCTGAGAAGGGCCCAGCTGTCCCCTTTCTCCAAGCGCTCCTCTTGGCTAAGGGGCCTAAAAAAGAAAATCCAAAAAGATCACACCAGCTAGAGTTCAGCCAGCAGATGATGGTCAGATTTCACATAAATCTAACTCTACAGGAGGCCTTGGAGCACGTCCCTCTCTTCTAGAGGAACCTCAGAGACAGGACTACCAATCACAGGAAGAGGAGGAACCACCAGTCAGAGATCCATGTGCTCACTCGCGCCACTTGCTTCTCCGTCCAGAACCGTCTGCCAACCAAGAGGCCAGATGCAGGAGCTCCCTATGTCAGATGCCATATTCTTGAGTAGAGGTTCGATCGGACTTTATTAGATAGTGTTTCTTCCATCAACCTACTTCCGGCAACCTTACTCGACCGATTCAAGTTTGGCCCTCTCTGACAAAGCAAGACGGTCTTTCAGTTTGCTGATCGATCTGTCAAGAGGCCGAAGGGGTTGCTGAAGGATGTTGTCATCACGATTCAGGGCTGGAAATTCCCCGTGGACTTCGTTGTGTTGGACACGGAGATTCTTGAGTCCGTGACCGATAGCCCCATCATTTTAGGATGCCCGTTCTTGGCCACAGCCAAGGCAGTGTCCGATCATGATAGCAGGAAGGTATACTTTCGTGTTGAGGGTGAGAGTATACAAATAGAGATGATTGAGGAGACTAGAGCCAGAGATTCAGCTTTCTCAGAGCTGCTTACAGATTCAGAGCATATGACAGAGGCAGAGCGAGATATCCACCAGGACTATGATTTTTTGATCATAGATGATGAGGTAGTTTGGTGCGACCCAATTTCACGATCCATCCTCTCACCTTCAGAGTCTGCTGATGCATAGATCCCAGTAGAGGAGAGCTCAGAGAGCACATTCCTGGTACAGGATACATTTCAGGAGGAAGATCGTGTTCCAGATAGCGAGGCAGATGATTCTTTTGATACTGATTCAAATCCCTCAGAGTCAGACATAGATTGGGCAGAGTTTGATGATATGATTCCATGTCTGACTTCCACAGAGCCAGCAGCTAGGGTGGAGGTTGATCCCATTCAGAGCAGAGACATACCAGCAGAGCAGTCTTCACCAGATTCTGATTTCCGGTGAGAGTTCTCATTCTCCCATGCAGATTTTGTCGCATTCACTCAGACATTTCAGAGGCCAGATCTGCCAGAACCCAGTTGTCCAGAGCTGAAGCCTTTGCCATCATCGCTGAAGTATAGGTTCCTTGCGGGTGAACATGAGATGCACCCAGTCATTATCTCAACGGATTTAACTGGAGAGCAAGAATCCCGTCTGATGAGGGTTCTTGAAAAGAACTGCAAGGCTATAGGATGGAGCATAGCCGATCTCTAGGGGATAAGTCCAACACTGTGCTCCCACCATATCTATCTCGAAGAGGACGCGAAGCCGTTGCGTGAGTTTTAGCGACGGCCGAACCTGAATCTTCGAGAGGTTGTCATGAAGGAAATCTTGAAATAGTGGAGCGCCGATTTTATCTACACCATCTCTGAATCCAAATGGGTCAGTCTGTTACATGTGGTGCCCAAGAAGACGGGCATCACCACAGTTGTTAGTGAGTTAGGAGAGGAGGTCGCTACCCGAGTACCCACTTCTTGGAGGGTCTGTGTGGACTACAGACGATTGAACCAGGCCACTAAGAAAGATCATTTCCCGATGCCTTTTATTGATCAGATTATAGAGAGGCTAGCTGGGAAGAGTCATTACTATTTTCTTGACGGGTATTCCGGATACAATCAGGTGTCCATTGTGCCCGAAGACCAGGACAAGACTACATTCACCTGTCCCTTTGGGACATATGCTTTCAGACGGATGCCCTTTGGTCTATGTAAATTCTCGGCGACATTCCAAAGGAGCATGTTGTCCATTTTTTCGGACATGGTGGGTGAGTGCTTGGAGGTCTTCATGGACGACTTTTCGGTCTATGATGATGGGTTCTATGCTTGTCTTGACTGCTTAAACCGCGACCTTCAGTGATGCATCGAGGTCCATCTTGTGCTATATTGGGAGAAGAGTCACTTCATGGTGACTCAAGGGACGATGCTTGGCCATATCATCTCCAACAGGGGCATGGAGGTCGATCTGGCCAAGGTGGATATCATTAGGAAACTCAGTCCACCGTCCAACTTGGGACAGTTACGGTCTTTTCTGGTGCATGTCAGTTTCTAGCGATGATTTATTCATGATTTCAGCAGGATTTCCTGGCCGTTGACTGATTTGTTGACGAAAGACACCGAGTTCATTGTGGATGATAAGTGTCTAGCATCATTTGAGACTCTCAAGAGTCTAGTTGTTGAGGCTCATGTCCTCCAGCCGCCTGAGTGGTCTCTGCCATTTGAGATCATGACGGATGCCTCTGATTTTGCTGTAGGGGCCGTGCTGGGACAGAGGAGGAATGGAGCACCATTTGCCATACACTACGCTAGCCGTACTTTGGATGCCGCTCAGTGGAACTACACCGTCACTGAGAAGGAGATGCTAGCCGTAATGTTTGCCCTAGATAAGTTCCGATCGCACATCATTAGATCTAAGGTGACCATTTTTACAGATCATACCGCCATCAGGTACCTCATGGCCAAGAAGGATGTCAAAGCTAGATTGACCAGATGGATCCTTCTACTCTAGGAGTTTGACATAGAGATTAAGGATAAGCCTGGAGTCAAGAATGTGGTGGCGGATCATCACTCCGACTAGAGCATCTTAAGGATTCTGAGCAGATTGAGCCTATTTCTCAGACCTTCCCAGATGAGGTGATCCTTGCTATCGCCTCTCTCCCATGGTACGCCGACATTGTGAACTATCTTGTTACCAACAAAGTTCCACAAGGTTGGACCAGGCAGTGACTTGAGATCTTCCTCGTGAAGGCCAAGTTCTACCATTAGGAGGATCCCGTCCTTTATCATGAAGGAGGGGATAGCGTCTAGCATCGGTGCATTCCTCAGGAGGATCACCATAGCATCCTCACATAATGCCACAAGCTTGAGGCAGGAGGACATCACTCTGGGAGGAGAACATCACAGAAAGTGCTCCAATCCGGCCTATGGTGGCCTACCCTCTTCACGGATTCTGATGAATACGTGAAGAGGTGGACTAATTGTTAGAGGATGGGCACTTGTGGACAGGGTGATATGATGCTGATGCAGCCCATTCACTTCTGTGAGGTTTTTGACGCATGGGGCATTGATTTCATGGGTCCATTCCCTAAGAGTCAGGGATTCAAGTACATTCTGTTGGCTGTGGATTATGTGAGTTGTTGGGTTGAGGCCAACCCTGCCCGAACCGCAGATTCTAGGACTATATGCCGATTTTTGAGGAAGAATATCATTTCACGATTCGGGGTACCTAGAGTGTTGATATCTGATGGGGGGTCTCATTTCGTCAACGACAAGATAAAGGCCCTTGCTTGCGAGTTCATCATTGACCATCGAGTAGCCACACCGTATAATCCTCAGACCAATGGTCTTGCTGAAGTGTCGATTAGGGAGATTAAGACTATTTTACAAAAGGTCGTCTGCCCTGACCGAAAGGATTGGTCACAACGTTTGGACTCGGTCTTGTGGGCATATAGGATGTCCTTCAAGATGCCTTTGGTGTTAGCAATGTGAGCCCGAGGCGAACCATTCCTACAATAAATGTTATTGTAATAAATGATTTATCAATAAAAGTTATTGATTATGTTTCACTCCCTTTCTGAAATTGATTGAATGAATGCACTATAAGGTCCCTCTGTACAATAAGGGTTATGTACCATGGCCAACTTGATAATCATACAACTGTTGACTCGTTGATTAATCGTAGAGGCTGATGCGTGTATGAATATCTAAGGAGCTAGATAGAGGACTCATCAGGCATCATCAAATGATTGTCAAGTGATGATATCCAGCCTGAGTAGGAGATGGCAATCCTTTCTCATTAGGCTAATATTTGATCGACCTCTTGATGCAGGTCCTCTGCATGGGAATAGTGATTCGGAGGTATCAGATTAGTTGAGTCAATGAATTGACTTAACGAGATCGAGATAACCAAAGACCTATGTTGAATACTGTCACAACATAGGCAAACATCCTCTGACCAGAGATAGATGTATTGCTATATGTCTGAGTGTGTACATTTGGTAGACCAATAGGTTGATGACCTAACCAAGGTCTATACACCGGCGAGCTGGTGTGCATGTAAGGATATATGAATAATACGATCTCTCAAAGGGACATACAGGTTCACTTGTGAACCGAGAGACATGAGCTCACTCATGAGGTATTGGGACTGATCAAATTCCATGCATGGTCGTCATGCTTTGGAAGCATGACATGAATTTGAAGGTAAGATATATGCTTTGTGAAAGCATAAGATCTGTACCAAATCCCAAGGACCAAGATTGAGAAACTTAGTGATCAAACCATGAAGATGACAGTTTAAAAGTGATCTATATCTTCAGGATGATCATAGGTCTTCCAGTATGCAGGATGTACAGGTATTGGGAATATCTGAGGGTGATTTGATCATAAACGATTGTATAACCATGACACTTCCATTCCGAGGGAGTGATGAAACATGTCTGGATTTTAATGACTCCTCTTAGTAGAGAAGTAACCTAATCTTAGTCCATGTATTGGACATTGATCTGAATGAGATTCAGATACAATGAGAAGATTAGGTTTATGGCCTTGATTTAATCAAGCATCTATGAGAGGTGTATGGGATCTGGATTTGAGATGTGATCTCAATATCCACGTCACTATATGTAGAACAATACAATCACCGTGTCCTTATCTCCAAGTATCTGAGGAGAAATCACATTATTCTTGAAGGATTCAAGAATAATTCCATAGATCTAAGCATTAAGAAATTGATAATTAAATGTGATTTAATTATCTTGATGTGTGTGGAAATTATCCAATATAATTAAATGTGATTTAATGTGGATAAGAATAATGTGGATAGCAATATCCAATTATTCATAATATATTATAAGTGTGATTTATAATGTATTAAAGAGAGCTAATTATGATTTATATTTGTTGATGAATTATTAATGTGTATTGGATATACATTGTTTAATTAATTGAAAATGTAAATTATATTTTGTTCTGGGTTGTGAATGTGATTCACAATTTTCTAAAGGCAAGATTGCAATATTCTCAAAATTAATTATGAATTATTTTTAGAGAATAAATCACAACAAAAGTTGTTGGATTAAATAATGGAGAATTTCATAGAGACATGCAATCTCATGAGATTTCATGAGATTGCCCCCACTTGGTAATAAGTGGACGGCTACCAAGTCCTATATGCAATTGGTGGTCGTCCACTCTATTACATGGGGAGATGAGATCTCCATAGTAATTATCTCCTTATTTGATTGGTTTAATTTTAGGATTGGTGTATATTTGTTTGTCAAATATATTTGATCTAAATTAAATCATAAGTTGTTGGTTTATACCAACAACAATCTTGACCATTGGATTGATCATAAATCAATCTCATCCATTGATTTTATGAGTCCCATGGATTGAGATCCATGGAACCCAAAACCCTATAAATAGAGAGGCATACCATGCTCTCTAGGACTAAGCTTTTGAAGCACATATCTCTCTCTTTCTTCCTTCCACACGCCAGCCCTCTCTCCCTCTCCTTGGTAGCCGTCTACCAAACCCTGGTGGGAGATAGCCGTCGTCACCTCCGCCACTGCATTGCTGCTTCGACGTTCTACGGTTCTCCGTCTTCTTGGAGTGCTGCTCTTGCGAAGAAGACGAACGATCTCGTATGACGAGATCAGGAGTTCACCGTGCTTGGATCAACTCGTTGGATTGCGAGGATTACGAGACTCATCCCCGCACTCGCAAGCTTCTTCTCTGACGATCGGACTTGAGACAGGAGGTCTCTTTTCGCAGAGACTCGATCAACCACGCTTCAAGATGTATCCCTTCTACTTGTTGTGGTTATAGATGAAACGATCTGAGAATCGTTCTAGGATCATGTGATTTCATCGCATGAAAAAAAATTGAAATTCCGCTGCACCGAACAACTAGTACGACTAGTCGTTCTTCGTCGTATTCGATACGACGCTCACGCTTCTGTGATGCGCTTGAGGATTATTCCATATCCTTCAAGTGGTATCAGAGCCTTAGGTTGAAGGTTTTGGATACGATCCGCAAATCTAGGACGACTTGGGTTCGTAGAGGTCGCGAAAGTTTTTGTCGCATTTGTTTTTCGCACTTCTGTTTAGTGAATAAATTCGGACCTGTTTAAGTTGTTTAAACAAGAATTAATAACTTGTATTTTGTTCTCCATTAAATAAGGGAACATAGGATATTAGTTTACCTAATTTGGATTCCGTTTACTCGAGATATGGTTGTTTTAATGAACATGTATGCACTGTTGCGGGAACTGCAAATCTTACCATGATTAATGAGTTAATTACTGTTCTGATCTACCTTGAAATGCATGAAATATCACTTAGGTTCTGTCCTAAATCAAATTATCAATATTTTAATATTGATTTTGTCTAATATGGATTTAAAGTGATTGAGATATGTTAATTTTAGTAAGTAGGGGTCACTGCTGAAATTACAGTCCAAATCAAGAACCATGTGATTATCACTTAGTGAAATTAATTGTTAATTTCATGAAATAATTATGAAAAATATTTGATAATTATTGGAATATGATTATTTCCTTAATTAACTTGGCCTCAACCAATAATTTGATTAGATTTGATCTAGATCATAATTGGAAACACAATCATCAAACTCCTTACTTGAATAGGATTGGGAATTTGTCTAGCAAATTTCCTTATAATAAAAAATGTTTTGATTATTACTATATGGTATAATTTCGGTTGATGAACCGATGATCATATCAAGTACAAATTGATCTATTTGGCATTATCCTTTCCCGAGGCGGATATGGTGTCTAGTCAGAGGGCATTGGGATAGCGGGTTGCAACGTATGTGGTCTGCCCCACTCTCGTCGGTATTGGCCACGATAGCGGGTAGGGACTCAATAATGCCGAAGAAATCAAGATGTATTTTCTAATTATTAAAATTCGAATTAATACGTACTTTGAGAATAATACCATATATATATTCAAGTAAAACAATCAAGTTTGTTGAATGAATTGGATTGATAATTAATTTAATATGATTGAATTAATTATGTCCCATTAAAACACTCTATATGAATATAGTTGTTGATTCCCTTGGAAGAATTAATTACATGATTATGATTCATAATAATTAATTAAAATTTTAATATGAAATGGAGGATCACACAAGTGACATCCATGGTCTTCTGTCAAGGCGAAGGGTTTCGTTGCTAGATATTATATGTAGGAGACGCCTGTCCGAAGTGACAGCTCCTGCATATGATCCATTTGGATCGGGCTCGTCGCTTCTTGAAATAGTAAGGACGTATGCGTAGTGACCCCAATATCGGGTCCTCATATTATTGGGGCGATATTGGATTGCGCATAGCGAGTAGTATTCCTGTTGACGGTTGGTTCAATTAATGACGGGTCAACATCAACTTAGGGGTGGTGGGCCCGAGTACTAAAGTCTGAATTGGGAAATGCAAGTTGGACTTGCAAGGCAGAATGTATTCCTGCTTCTCTTTATTGGAGTCATAGGCTCTTATATTATTGGGATATGACAAACATAAGGAGGAGATCCCAGTTCTTGCTTGAGATATAGCGGTAAGTATATCTCTTACTTTGAAAGTGATTAAGGGAATAAACTTTCGTAGTTGATAGAGCAAGACTAATTTGATTTAAAATGCCTTAATAAAATATCATAAATTGAATGTATGATTATATGTTCTAATATAGTACATTTTTAATGTCAGAAAATGAAGTCCATGAACCCACTAAGCAGGCTTCTGGAGGTCAACCAGTTGACCGACCAAATTACTCGGATTGGATCCGTAATTTAGAGCTTGTTCTCTCGGCTGAGCGCATAAGTTATGTGCTCTCAGGAGACAAGCATGAAAACCCTAAATCAAAGGAAGAAAAAGCATACAATGACAAATATGATGAAAATCATGTCTTGGCTAGATGATATATCTTGGGTTCTCTCTCCAATGTTCTTCAGAAGCAACATGTGAAGATGAGCACATGCCAAGAAATAATGCAGAATCTAAAAGATATGTTTGGTGACATTAACCACACCCAGTGATACAACGTTATGAAAGAACTCGTTCGCTGCAAGATGCAGGAAGGAACTTCGGTCCGTGAACATGTACTCAAAATGTTTAGGTACTTGTCGGAGCTGGAAACTCTAGGGGCAACCATGGATGCAGACATGCAATCTGATTTCATTCTGCTATCTTTGCCCAAGTCTTTCAATAACTATGTGGTTTCATTACACATGAACAAAGTGGAATTGACGAACGCTGGACTTATTGCTGCATTAAAGTCTGCAGAAGATGTAATGAAGAAAGATGGTCCCGTTGGCAGTGCAATGGTTGCACAGGTCAGAGGGAAGCGCGGTCAGAAGCAAGGTTCTCGGAAGGGCTCGGCCCAGAAGAGAAAGAAGAAGGGTCAAGGTGTTGGCTCATCTTCCAATGCATCCACTCCAATAGCATCAAAGAAAACCGACATCTGTCACCACTGCAAGAAGCTGGGGCACTGGAGGCGTAACTGCCCGGATTACCTGAAGTCGGTCGACAAAGGTAAAGCCCCGGCAGGTATGAAATCTACTTTTATCATTGAAACCAGTTTTCTCGTTGGACGACAAGGAAGTTGGGTTGTTGATTATGGTGCTTATGTTCATGTATGCAATTTGTTGCATTTGTTTCAGGAAACTAGAAAACTTGAAGAAGGGGAGATAGTCATCCAGATGGGATCTGATGAAAGTGTTGCAGCAGTCGCCGTCGGGACTTATCGATTATCATTATCTAGTGGTAGAGTCCTAGTACTTAAAGAGTGTCTTTATTTACCTGAAGTCAGGAGGAATTTGATATCTGTATCTAAGCTAGTTAGAAGTGGATATTCATTCCTTTTCTATAATAAATTAGTCATAAATCATTATGATAAATATATTGCAGATGGTATTTTGACTTCTGGTGGACTCTATGAATTGTGCATTAATGAGCATGTCATGAATGTTACAACCACTAATAAAAACCCTAAAAGATCCAGGGAGAATAAAAATCATTCAAATATGATTTGGCATCAAATGCTTGGTCATTTATCTGTTGACATGATCAATAGATTGATAAAGGATAGACCTTTGGATTTTCTACAGGTTCAATCTTTACCTACTTGTGAACATTGCATTCGATGTAAAATTACTAGGATGCCTTTCCATAACAAGGTTACAAGATGCGAAGGTATTATTGACCTAATACATACCGATGTATGTGGTCCCTTCAGTACCGCGACTCAAAATGGATATCGATATTATTTGACGTTTATCGATGATCATTCGCGATACGGGTTTGTCTTCCTATAACGTTATAAATCTGAAACCTTTGAAAAGTTCAAAGAATTCAAGTCTTTGGTTGAGAACCAAACTGATAGGAAGATTAAACGGATTCGATCTGATCGAGGTGGCGAGTACCTCTCAGATGAATTCAAGGAATACCTTAAAGAGAATGGAATTGTCTCCAATCTCACTCCTCTTGGAACTCCCCAACTTAATGGTGTTGCTGAAAGATGCAACAGGGCCATCATGGATATGGTCCGTTCAATGATGAGCAAAGCACATTTACCACTTAGTTTCTGGGGATATGCAGTAAAGACCGCAATATATATCCTAAATAAGATTCCTAGCAAATCTGTACCTAAGACTCCTCATGAGCTCTGGTATGGAACCGTACCTAGTGTTAATCACTTGAGGGTTTGGGGTTGCTTGGCTCAAGCGAAGAACGTGGATGCAAGTAAGCTAAAATCTCGCACTCATGAGTGTTACTTCATTGGGTATGTTAAAGATGGTATTGGATACCAGCTATATGACCTTGAGACCCAAAAGGTTTTTGTCTCTAGAGATGTGAAATTTCTAGAGGATGATTTCATTAAAGGTCAAGATAAAAATGAAGTAGAGGAACTCATAGAATCCCCTGAAGATTCTGAGCTTCCTAGACCAGAAACTGAAGAAGTAAATAAAGATGAAACACCCATACCTCTTCAAAGGAGTTCGAGGGTGGTTGCACCACCTGAAAGGTATGGATTCCATGTGTCAAGTGAAACTGACAATGATCCTACTTCATTTGTTGAAGCACTCGCGGATCATAACATGGATAGATGAATGCTAGCAATGAAGTCAGAAATTGACTTCATGCATAAGAATGGTGTATAGACCCTAGAGGATCCACCTAAAGGGGTAAAACCCATTGGGTGTAAATGGATCTTCAAGAGAAAAAGGGGACCTGATGGGAAAGTAGAGACTTTCAAGGCATGACTCGTAGCCAAGGGCTACACACAGAGAGAAGGCATCGACTACGATGAGACATTCTCTCTTGTGGCTATGCTTAAATCCATCAGGACATTACTAGCTATAGTTTCATATCTTGACTACGACATCTGGCAGATGGACGTCAAGACGGCTTTCCTCAATGGATACCTCGAGGAGGATATCTACATGGAGCAGCCCTAGGGCTTCATAACTGAGGATGGAAAAGTATGCAAGCTGAAGAAATCCATTTATGGGCTCAAGCAAGCTTCTCGTAGCTGGAACATCAGATTTGACGAAACCATAAAGAGTTATGATTTTGTGTAGAATCCTGATGAACCTTGTGTGTACAAGAAGCTTAGTAGGAGCGCCATTGTGTTTATCGTGCTTTACGTAGATGACATCCTTATCATTGGGAATGATACAGGAATGATGACCAGTACGAAGATTTGGCTATCCCATACCTTTAAGATGAAAGATCTTGGAGAAGACTCTTACATCTTGGGTCTGAAGTTGTTCAAAAACTGAGAGAAGAGGATATTGGGATTATCACAACATGGGTACATTAAGAAGATTCTAGAACGATTCCATATGGATAGTTCCAAGAAAGGATTCCTACCCTTAAGACATGGCATCCACCTGTATAAAGGGATGGCTCCTCAAACTGTTGAGGAAAAGAAAGCCATGGCTGGATGCCCTTATGCATCAGCTCTAGGAAGCTTAATGTATGCTATGATGTGTACTACGCCAGATATCTGCCATGCAGTGGGAGTTGTAAGTCGTTACCAATCCTGCTATGGAGACAACACTGGAATGCAGTAAAGAACATATTCAAATATCTAAGACGAACTCAAGATTACATCTTGGTCTATGGAGATGGTGATCTCGAAGTCTTGTGATATATAGATTCTGACTTCCAATCGGATATTGATGATCGAAAGTCGACATCGGGGTTTGTATTCCTGTTGAATGGTGGTGATGTGAGCTGGAGAAGCAAGAAGCAGGACACTACAACATATTCAACAACAGAAGCAGAGTACATTACCGCATCAGATGCTGCAAAGGAGGCAATGTGGTTGCGCAAGTTTGTCCTAGAGCTTGGCGTAGTTTCCTCTTATACTCCCATCCCTCTACTCTGCGATAACACGGGAGCCATTGCCCAGGCAAAGGAATCTAGATGGCATCAGAAGAGTACGCATGTAGAAAGGAAATACCACATCATTCGGGAGATTCAAAATCATGGTGACATCATCATCACCAAGGTGGCCTCTGCCAACAACGTTGCTGATCCTCTTACCAAACCTCGGACACACTAGGTTTTCGACCAGCATGTAATGAGTATGGGTTTAAGGATTGTTCCTGAATGGTTCTGAGGGCTAGTGGGAGATTGTTAGCAATGTGAACCCGAGGAGAACCATTCCTACAATAAATGTTATTGTAATAAATGATTTATCAATAAAAGTTATTGATTATGTTTCACTCCCTTTTTGAAATTGATTGAATGAATGCCCTATAAGGTCCCTCTGTACAATAAGGGTTATGTACCATGGCCAACTTGATAATCATACAGTTGTTGATTCATTGATTAATCATAGAAGCTGATGTTGGATGAATATCTAAGAAGTTAGATAGAGGACTCATCAGGCATCATCAAATGATTGGCAAGTGATGATCTCCAACCAGAGTAGGAGATGGCAATCCTTTCTCATTAGGCTGATATCTGATCGACCTCTTGATGCAGATCCTCTGTATGGGAATAGTGATTCGGAGGTATCATATTAGTTGAGTCAATGAATTGACTTAACGAGATCGAGATAACCAAAGACCTATGTTAAATACTGTCACAACATAGGCAAACATCCTCTGACCAGAGACAGATGAATTGCTATATGTCTGAGTGTGTACATTTGCCAGACCAATAGGTTAATGACCTAACCAAGGTCTATACATCGGCGAGCTGGTGTGCATATAAGGACATATGAGTAATACCATCTCTCAAAGGGATCATACAGGTTCACTTGTGAACCGGGAGACATGAGCTCACTCAAGAGGTATTGGGATTGATCAAATTCCATGCATGGTCGTCATGCTTTGGAAGCATGACATGAATTTGAAGGTAAGATATATGCTTTGTGAAAGCATATGATCTGTACCAAATCCCTTGGACCAAAATTGAGAAAATTAGTGATCAAACCATGAAGATGACAGTGTAAAAGTGAACTATATCTTCAAGATGATCATATGTCTTCCAGTATGCAGGATATACAGGTATTGGGAATACCTGAGGGTGATTTGATTATAGACGATTGTATAACCATGACGCTTCCATTCCGAGGGAGTGAAGAAACATGTCTAGATTTTAATGACTCCTCTCAGTAGAGAAGTAACCTAATCTTAGTCCATGTATGGGACATTGATCTGAATGAGATTCAGATGCAATGATAAGATTAGGTTTATGGCCTTGATTTCATCAAGCATCTATGAGAGGTCCATGGGATCTGGATTTGAGATGTGATCTCAATATCCAAGTCACTATACGTGGCACAATACAATCGTTGTGTCCTTATCTCCAAGTATCCGAGGAGAAATCGCATTATTCTTGAAGGGTTCAAGAATAATTCCATAGATCTAAGCATTGAGAAATTGATAATTAAATGTGATTTAATTATCTTGATGTGTGTGGAAATTATCCAATATAATTAAATGTGATTTAATTATTGTGGATAAAAATATGTGGATAGCAATATCCAATTATTCATAATATATTATAAATGCGATTTACAATGTATTAGAGAGAGCTAATTTTGATTTATATTTGTTGATTAATTATTAATGTGTATTGGATACATATTGTTTAATTATCTGAAAATGTAAATTATATTTTGTTTTGGGTTGTGAATGTGATTCACAATTTTTTAATGGTAAGATTGCAATATTCTCAAAATTAATTATGAATTATTTTTGGAGAATAAATCATAACAAAAGTTGTTGGATTAAATAATGGAGAATTTCATGGAGACATGCAATCTCATGAGATTTCATGAGATTGCCCCCACTTGGTAATAAGTTGATGGCTACCAAGTCCTATATGGAATTGGTGGCCGTCCACTCTATTACATGGGGAGATGATATCTCCCTGGTAATTATCTCCTTATTTGATTGGTTTAATTTTAGGATTGATGTATATTTGATCTGTCAAATATATTTGATCTAAATTAAATCATAAGTTGTTGGTTTTTACCAACAACAATCTTGACCATTGGATTGATCATAAATCAATCTCATCCAATGATTTTATGAGTCCCATGGATTAAGATCCATGTGTCCCAAAACCCTATAAATAGAGAGGCATACCATGCTCTCTAGTCTAAGCTTTTGAAGCACATCTCTCTCTCTCTCTCTTCCTTCCACATGCCAGCCCTCTCTCCTTCTCCTTGGTGGTCGTCCACCAAACCCTTGTGGGAGATAGCCATCGTCGCCTCCGCCACCGCGTTGCCGCTTCAACTTTCTACGGTTCTCCATCTTCTGGAGTGCTACTCTCGTGAAGAAGATAATCGATCTCGTACGACGAGATCAGGAGTTCACCATGCTTGGATCAACTCATTGGATTGTGAGGATTACGCGACTCATCCCCGCACTCGCAAGCTTCTTCTCCGACGATCGTACTTGAGACAGGAGGTCTCTTTTCGTAGAGACTCGATTAATCATGCTTCAAGAGGTATCCCTTCTACTTGTTGTGGTTATAGATGAAACGATCCGAGAATCGTTCTTGGATCATGTGGTTTCATCGCATGAAAATTTTTTAAATTTCGCTGCATCGAACAACTAGTACGACTAGTCGTTCTTCGTCGTATTCGATACGACGCTCACGCTTCTGTGATGCGCTTGAGGATTATTCCATATCCTTCATTTGGGTACATCTCCCTTTCACCTCGTTTATGGCAAGCCCTGCCATTTACCTGTTAAGCTGAGACTTAGGTCACTTTGGACAGTCACAGATATACTTTTAGATCCAGTGAGTATAGGAGAACAGAGGAGGGCAGAGTTAGCAGCCTTGGAGGAGCTTCGAGATGCAGCCTTTTCAAGTAGCCTACAGTATAAGGAGAGAGTTAAGGAATGGCATGATTCTTATATCAAATACAAGCAGTTTGAGCAAGGACAGAGAGTATGGTTGTTCGATGCTAGGCTTCGATTATTTCCAGGGAAGTTGCAGAGCAAATGGAAGGGACCTTATCTAGTCCAAAGGTACACGACAACGGAAGCATCGACATATCCGAGTTGTCATCTGAGTCTACCTTTCGTGTCAACAGGAAGCGGCTCAAACCATATCTAGATCATGAGCCGCTAGTCGTCGACATTGCCCCTAATCATTTTGCATGAGATGTGGTCTCTTGACTCACATCTATTGCATCTCACGCATGATTATCAATGTTTCCCACCTTGTATAGATCCAGATGTCCATATCACACTATTCTTCAGTCCGACACCCCATTTGCATATTTGATAATGCTATACTTAGGGTGCACTTTACTCTAAGTATGGGGGTGTCCAACTTTTGATTTCCTTTTGATTCTTTCCTATCTTTGTTTTGTTTCCTATACTTATGGATCTTTCACCCTAAGTATATGGGAGATATATCTGGTACATCCTTCTACTCGGATTTCCCTTTATGTACAGTCTGCTATACTTAGGATTACTTGATCCTAAGTATAGGGGGAAAACCCCGAGATTCTTTCCATTCTATTCTTTGATTCGTCTTTTTAGTATAACTTTTCTTTCACTTCCCTATACTTAGCACGAGTTATGTCTTCTTCATCGCTCTTGATTCACTATGAGGACATCGTTCGAGCTAAGTATATGGGGGTGTCGTATATATTTCATATATACTTTAGCCATAACTCGTACTTTGTGTGAGTGTTTAATAAATAAAATGGCTAAAATCTTTAAAAATCCAAAAAAAATTAGAATTTTTCTTGTACATAAAATTCTTTATTGCGCCTACATAGCTATTTACACAATTATTTTTGTACAAATGTTTGTAAAAATCTTTTGTGTGTAAAGACTTTGTAAATATTTTGATATCAAAAATATGTATATATTACAAAATTTTTGTAAAATGTTTAAAAAACAAAAAGTTTGCAAAACCCCTTTTGTAAATGTGTGTATATATTTTGCAAAACTTTTGCATTCATGCATACATCCATGTTTTCAAACATTTTAAAATTTTTTGCATATTTTCAAAATTCTGCAAAACTTGCATGTTTGTAAATATTTGTACAATTTTTCTGAACCATAGTTGACATTTAAACTAGCCTGGAATTAAATTGAAAAATGGATCTTGGTTAAGATCTTAATCCACCTAATTCTAAGAGGAACCTTAGAGGGCTTAGGGTTGAGACTTTTCAGGTCCATGGTGACTTTTCTTTGAGTACACTAGTCTATGATCATATGTCATCTTGACGAGCCTAAGTAGAACACTTAACAACACACACATGACTCTTACAGACAATGTCTTTACTTGCACCAACACTTTACACCTAGCTCTCCATGGATGAGGTGGTAAGGAGGCAGTCTTATTTGACTTGGGGTAGCATATGAGGGTAGTAATTCTAGGCGAAACCTCTCTTCTTCTTCTAGTGAAGGAAGTGCGTCTCAACTTGGTATGGTGGCATTGAGGTCTAAAGACAGGAGTTGTGGGTTGCAATAATGCTTCAAAAGAGGGATAGTCTACTGGCTCAAGAGAAAAAACTCCTTATATATATATATATATATATATATATATATATATATGCTGCACCATGTAGATATGTTGTACATATGCACATTGAAAAAAAAGAAAAATGTGCAAAAAGAAAAACTCCAAAAAATTGGTGGGTCTGATAGAAAATGAAATACCCACCGGAGTGTATATAGTCAAATAAAGAAAAGCTTATGTTACCCATGCCCATCTCATGAAGCTTGCAACAGAGAGACTTAGCTACACTGTTTGAGCTCCCAAGGATACATGGCTACACTGGCCATGGTCCAATCTCTTCTTCCTCCTCTTCTTGAGCCGGTTGAACTTGAACTTAGAAGGGAATACCCCGCTCCTCGAGGAAAGAGTTGCCAGACTAGGGTATTAGAGTTACCTTGTTGAGGGGGGTTGTCACTTTGCCATTTCTGAGGTAGGGAGCTACATATCACTTACACAGTACAAGAAAAGATTCATGGTCATCAGAGTTTGTGTATGTAGACTTGTTCTGATCTTGATTGTTGAGGAGTCTTGACCATAGATTGGTGGACTTAGAGGCTGTTAAGTTTTAAACCTAAGTCCAAATAAGGTTCTGACAAACTAATAATCCAAAGATCTGACTGAGCTCCATACTTCAATTTAATGAAGACAAGTTTAATAATCAGCATTGATTCACCTTCTACTTCTTTTTCCTTTTCTTTTCCTTTTCATTTTTCACTTCTTTTTCAAAAAAGTGTTTGCTAAGGGACTAGCAAAAATAAAGTATAGGGGGTGATGAATACTCATTAATCACTCTTTATTCTTTTATTTTAGCTAATTATCTTGGCAAAATACCACGTAGATAGTTGTAAATACAATAACTTACCAATAAGCATGCGGTTGTTAAATATTAATAATTAGCATGTATTTGTGTAAAAATAAAAGAATAAAGAATAAAGAAAAAGAATGAAATATTTAGAATAAATATTGAGTGACCTAAACCCAAGAGAGGGTCCAATATGGGCTTGATCGCCAAATAAAATAAGTAGAGAGAGATAGGGCCAATCTACCTTGTGAATAGTCCTTCTTATATGTACATATTATATTTTCACAAAAATAAAATAAAAATGTGTTTCTTTTATCTTGTACATATTTCTAAAAATAAAACAAAAATTAGAAAAATGAAATTAAAATAAAAATAACATAATTTCTCTCTCAACCTTGTATATAGTACATGTATATATGTATCATCACATATTTATTCCACAATTGCAAATAAACAGTAAAAATAAAATAAAAATTATTTTATACTCTAAATTTTTTGTTGTAAATAAATAAAATACGAAATTGGGGTATTTATACAAAAATAAGAAAATAAAAATAAAATATAAAATACCTAGGTATTTTATACCAGTATACAATATAATATATTGTATATAGCATAATTTATTTTTCATAAAAATAAATAAAAATCACTAAAAAATAGTTTGAAAATTAATAAACATTTTTCATTTTGAAAATATTTTAAATAAAATCGTTCTCTTTTGTTTATTTATTTTACAAATCTTTTCTATTTCCTATTTTCTGATTGGTCCAGGGTGGATTGTTGACCCCGGTCAACTGTCCCCCTGGACCACTCCTCGCCCAGATCTGAGTTTCGCCCGACTTTCTCAATTTTTTCCCGAACTGATCCATTCATTGTTCCTCTCGATTAGAGGCTCCGATTACTGAGGAATGATCCAAGTCACATGCCCGATGATACTCGTAGGGATCCGTTCCTCGGATTGCACACTTTCGCTCCATACTTGTCAGACCTCGCTGAGTATATAGCCTCCTTGAGCAGCATTTCCTGATCCATCTTCGGCCATTGCCCTCTTTTCTTGGGAGCTCTTTCGTCTTCCTTGAGTGACAACAAGTGAGGGAGAGTGTTGTAGTGAGGTTTCGAGGTGTCTAGCACTAGGTCCTGCGAGCTTCATCACCGTGCTCTGCCGCAAGGTGGGCTCCAGCATTTGGACGCGTCAATCCATCGAGGCGAAGACCCCTGAAGGTCCGCGACCTTCAGCCCAGACGACCTCCTTCTCTAGGTAGCCTCGATAACCTTTAGTTTGCTTTAATTTCGACTTTTTCGATCTCCAGTCAACCAGCATTCCTCGAGTCATCCTTCGTGATCGGACCATCCATTTTCCCTACCGACGATCGCATCATCTCCATCAGTCCTCTACCCATCTTCTACGCCCCTCTATTCCCCCTGATTTGCCTAGGAACAGGACTTAAGCCTTCCTCCGTCGTCACCTCGTCGAAGGGCTATGCCCAGCCTCATCCTTCCCCCATCGCACGCATTAAAGGGTCGAGGCACTTTTCTCTCGACCCAGCAATCGTTCTGTGCAGGTCTAGAGCCAAAAGGACCTCATCTGGGGGTCCGAACATCTACGCACAATCGCTCCAGGTCCTCAATGTCACCGGGCCGTTTCAGGTGCCCACGGCCTCGTCGGAGCCTTGCAACAGCTGCGGACCGTCGCCAACAACGTTTCCCCTATCCAAGCAGCTCCGGAGGATTCCCCAGTTGCTCGTATCGATCAAGCAAAGTTCGCCGATGGCGAGTTCTTCGCTGCTCTTCCAGGTGCCTCCTCCGCCATTGGATCGAGACCCCCCATCCAGTTCTGATCGTATCCGTTCGCCTTTGGGGAGATCTCGACCATTCGATCTATCTGAGGATCAGATCCCACACGTCCATCATCGAAGGGGTATCCGAAGAGCTCAGCCATTTGATCTTAAGTGAAGAACCCTCGACCGTTGGATCGCCACAATAAGGGTATTTGCACTTAGCCCCTTCGCACTTTTTGCCTTTATTATTTAGTCCTATAAATAGTTTTAACATTTATTTTTAGTTTGGACATTTTTCACTTAGGACCTTATGTTTTCGGAATTTGAATTTTAGTCCTTCTGTATGTGAAGCACGTGGTACCCCACGTGACTTTGGGTTATTTTCATTTCAAATACTGAACTTTATTGTTGTTATCAAAAGAAGTTTTATAAATAGGAATTGCAATTATACCCCTGCTTGCCTGGTTCACGTGTCGCCCTCGTGCGGATCTGGATTTTTTTGCATATCTAGCCCCGTACTCTTTCTGTGTGTTATTGTTTGGCTGGATATTTTCCAATAACTACATATAGGTCCATGTGGGTTGTGTTTCTTTGATTGGTTGAAATAAATAGTAAATCTCGTCCAAAAATTGTGACATTTTGACACATGGCTCATGCCATGTTGTAGGAATTTCTAGGAATTTTTTGGTTCATTTTGTTTTTATTTGCTTTTTTAAAAAATTCAAAAACCTCAAAATTTGCTTTTGTCCAGTTTTAAAATTCAATTAAAAATATTAAAAAAACCTCTAAAAATCCAAAAAAGTCATTATTTGCTTCTTTTGTTATGTTTTTAATTCAGTCCAATTTTTGTTGAATTTGGATACATAAAAACCTTAAAAATTGAAAAACACTAAAAAATTAGAGAAATTATTTAAAAATCAGAAAAAAAAATAAAAAAATCAATTTCTTTTTCCATATTTAGATTTTTAGTTTTAGTTTCTCATAAAATTGTTGCTGGAATTTTATAGGCTATTTAAGTATATTTAAATAGCCTTTAGATTCTGGTTGCACAGTGTCTCTTATTTTATCCTTGTTTCCTTTTTAGAAAATTAACTAAAAATTAGAAAAAGCCAAGAAAAATACCGAAAACACTTGAATATTTATAAAAACTAAAAATATTTTGATTTTGATTTTCTGAGCATTTTTGGCGAGTAAAATAATTGTTTGATTGAGCCTTTTTCCATTCTTTTACACTTTTTTCTTAATTTAAAAATTAAAAAAAATTAAAATTAAAAAAACCACCTTTTATTTCATTTTCTTTGTTTTATTTGGATTTTTGACTACTTTGTAGGTTTAACATACCGTGCTCCTTGTGTTCGACCCTGGTAGCTATACCATGTAAAATAAAATAGTGAGACCACTATTTGACTTGCTTGATTGATTTATTTTTATTGGTGGTCTTCAATTTTCTTGATTGAGCCCGATCCGAGAGGTTGAGGTCGCAACAACCATTGATACCTTCTTACCTTAGTCGCTCGGGATGCTCATCATGAATCTAATATGCATACGGCCCATTGGATGATATATACGTATATGCATGCATGTATGTATGTATGTATGTATGTATGTATGTATGTATGTATGTATGTATGTATATTAGTGAGTGTGGAGTGCAAAATGCGATGTGTATAAGTGTGAGTACAAAGTGTTAAATTATCATCTGGGTAAGGAATGCAATTGAGTGTAATGTCTAGATAAGCCAATTTCTATGTGTGATGAAGTGTGTATGCTACAAATAATAATAATAGAAACACAAAGAAGAATAAAAGATACATTAAGAACCTCGCCAAATAAATCAACATCTGAAATTCTGAACAAATATGAAACAAATTCAAATGTCACAAAATAAATCTCAGAAGCTCAAAGATATATTAGCCCTAAGATAGTTTCCAAATTATAGATCAGAGGCCTGGTAAACTCCCTCATGCATCCAAAGGTACAATTGTAACAAAACTCAAAGCTTATTATGCTTTAGTCTCTTGAGAGGGACTCAGATGCAATAAAATTAAATCTCAAGCATGCAACAATATTTTAATCAATTGGGGTAAAATTACAAGATCATGAGGATCACAATACCACTAGATGAGAGGTGAATAGTTTATCGATGACAGTTTAGAACTTTTACATAATAATATCAAGCACAATACATATAATCAATCAACCAAGTAAGCATAATGCACATGATGTAAACGTGTAGACCCAATCAAGTGAAAACCACAACCCGAGTAACCTTACTTGGGATCTTTGATTAGCAAAGCCAACCAACCGCTTCACAATAAAAGTCGAGATAGCTATGTGAATATTTCAACCATTTACAAAGTGTAATTGATGAATCCATGATTCATCGCCTTTATTCTTTCACTTTGGCTAAAATCCTTGGTAAAATACATGTAAATATCTACTAATTCCAACTAATTATCATTCTAACCACAATTATTAATATTATATATTTAGCACTTAATTTATCCAAAATAAAGAATAAAAATAAAAAGAAAAAGAAAAGAAAAGAGGGATGTATAAAAAAGATATATAGACTGATCCTAACCCCGAGACCAGGTCAATATTGACCGGGTCGACAAAAGAAATAAGTAGAAGGAGATAAGGATCCTAATTTATAACAATATTCAGAAAATCAAGACCAAAAAAATATAATTCACCCATTTTTCACTTTGCAAATATTTTACTTATTTTGCTTATCATTAAAACCACTTCAAACCAAAACACTCCTTTTTGTAAAAGTTGTTCATAAAAATATATATTATTTTAAAAAAATATTAGAAAAATATTTTGATGAAAAATAATTAACCATAATGAACCATAAAAGCCTCAAAAGCCAAATTCCAAGGTTAATAAATATTTATAGAAAATTCCAAACTGACCATACTCACTTCTAAAATATGTTTTGTACATAATACTATTTACTAAAAAATATCAAAAAATTATTCGAAAAAACCGGTGAGTTTTTGTATTTTGGACCCATTGTATATATGTATTATATGTAGAATCTTCCCGGGTTTTTAATTAAATAACTGTAAAGCCAATTAACTTCATTTCTTTTCCTTAAATCTTATAAAATTTTATATAAAAATATAAAAATATAATTAAGCCAAATACCAATAAAACCAGAAGCCTCGAAACCGCTACTTATTTTCGAACTTCATAACTCAGCAGCATGAACTCCGAATTAAGCAAACTCGGTTTCAAAAATTATATTTTTGAATTATCTACAAAATAACACTAGTTTCGCTAAAATCAGAGTTAATGCAAAAAACACAGTTTTGTGATCCGTATTAGTATATAGTACAATAATCCGTAATTTATATTATTATTTAATCCATCAATACTTTTATTATTTATTTTTAAAAAATAAATAATATTTCATTTATCTATTTATTTAAATTATTTATTTAATTTATTTTGTATAAATTTAAGTAATTACTTAATTACATACTTAATTATTTAATTAATACTTAATTACTTTATTAACCATATTTAATTATTAAATATTTATTTATTTAGAAAATTAATTTATTTAATATAATTATTAATTTGTTGTTTTATATTCTTTTATTTTTTTCCCTTCATTTTCTCTTTCCTCTTTTTCTCTCTCCATCTTTCCTAATTCCCCTTTCTTCCCCATCGCACACGACGCCTTCTTCTTCCTCTCCTCCTCCGTCCCGCCCAAACCGCCTTACCAACTAAAGACCGATCGTTGGACGTTCATTCAACCAAACACTCTTGATCTTGTCACCACCTCTGGTGACGCCATCCCTTGCCGTTTATATATACCCGCCGGACCCCTTTTTTCCCCATCCGCCATTTTTTCTACCTTCACGACCACGAACTCCGGAGAGAGAAATTGGAGGTGACAGCTTTGATTGATCTCTGTCGAGCATCGAGTGAGGGAAGAGGAAGGACTTGATCGACCGTCGGTGCCGAGGAACTACTCTGCCGCACAAGAAGCCACCGTGAGCTTCATCCTCACGTCGAGGCTACAACTTCGGAGTTTTCGCTCTGCTCACTGACTATAACACTTCCATCCATCTATTCTAGGTGTTGTACATATCTTCTCTTCTCCTCTTTACTAGTTTTTATCTCATTCTTCTCTCATCCTCTCTGTTTGCATCGATGATGGTTTGAATCCGATCATTTTATCTGGTTTTTCCACGTCGATTCTCTTCCATTCCATTTAGTTTTTTTTCGTTCATCCGTCGGTCCTCAACTCTGATCATCTCAAATCAAATTGGATTTGAGAATCGAGGTTCCCTCATCCTTCACCTTCATACCACTGGAACCATTTCCATTACCCGTTGCTGCACTTTAAGACCGAGGTTTGCTTCTAACCATTGACCTTTGCAGTGATAGAAAAACAAAGGATATTTGGGAGATGGAGAGCAGGGAAGAAGCACTAAGAGAAGAGAAGAAAGAAGAGAAGAACTCTTATTGTATTGCACTTGGTGAATGTGTGCTTTGGAAGGTTGAAAGCACATGCTTATATAGCTACATCTCATGGATAAAAATAGAATGCAAATAAAAAATAATAAAAAGTAGAACCTCCTCCATGCAAGGAAGACCATCCACCTAATCCCAACTTGCTAGATAATAGCTCTAGCTTCAACCAACTAAGACTAGGCTAATATATGGCTTTATTTAAAATACTTAAAATAATTAGAATACCAAGAATATCATTCACATTCTCCCCCTTAGTCTTGGCATACCCCGAGATCACGGACTCCAAGTAAATGACGCATAGTCGCCAATCTTGCTATCGGTAATGCCTTTGTCAGCGCATCGGCTCATTGGTCTTCGGTGCGAACGAACTCGACGCTAATCAACCTTCTTTCGACACAGTCACGAATGAAATGATATTTTATGTCGATGTGCTTACTTCGTCCATGGAAGACCGGATTCTTCATAAGAGTTATTGCAGACTTATTGTCAACGAACAGCTTCACCATCCTCGATTCTGTTCCAACCAGTTCAGCCAATAATGCTCTAAGCTAGAGTGCTTGGCATGCTGCTGTAGTTGCCGCCATGAACTCAGCCTCGCAGGATGAAAGAGCTACCTCTTTTGTTTCTGTGAGTTCCATGAAACAGACAGTTGTTGATGTAGAATGCCATGCCACCTGTGCTCTTCCGATCATCCATATCACCAGCCAGATCACTATCTGTATAGCCAATGATTACTTCTTCCCCGCCTTCTTTCTTGTAGACAAGTCCAAAATCGATGGTGCCTTTGAGATACCTGAGAATTTGCTTCACAACCTTGTGATGCATCATTGTAGGCTTCTCCATGAATCGACTCGCCACTCCAACAGCGTAGGAGAGATCCGGCCTAATGTGAAGAAGATAGCGCAACACCCGATGACACGACGGTAGTAGGTGGCATCAACAGGTTGTCCGTCTGGATCCTTGTGCAGATGGGATCTTGGCTCCATGGGAATCTTACAAGGATTACAATCAGACATGTTAAATTAATTTAGTGCCTTCTTAGCATAGGCCGTTTGCTTGAGTGAGATGCCACCGTCTCCTTGTTCCACCTCAAGTCCGAGGTAGTATGTGAGTAAGCCGAGATCGCTCATCTCAAACTCTCTCATCATTTGCCTTTTGAAGTTTGCAATTGACTCTGGATCTTCTCCCGTGACAATCAAGTCATCGACATAGACACACCGACGATGATGCCCGCCGCGGCTTCGCCCCTTCTATACACGGACTTCTCATGTGTACATCTTGTGCAACCGAGCAGCTTCAAGCTTTTATCAAGGTGCATGTGCCATGCGCGTGGTGCCTGCCGAAGCCCATAGAGCGCTTTGCTCAGCTTGAGCACCATATTCTCTTTTCCTTTTACTGTGAACCCCTCAGGCTGGGTCACATAAACTTCTTCTTCGAGTTCACCATTCAAGAATGCTGATTTGACGTCAAGGTGATGAACTTGCCATCCTTGATTGGCCGCAACAACTAAAATGACACGTATTGTGTCAAGGCGAGCAACCGGAGCAAAGACTTCTTCAAGTCAATGCCTTGTTGTTGTACATACCCTTTTGCAACAAGGCGGGCCTTGTATTTGATAACTTTGCCATCTGAGTTCTTTTTGAGTTTGTAGAACCATTTAAGCCCTATAGCTTTATGTCCCACCGGTAACGTGGTGAGTGACCACGTCGCATTTTTTTTCGATGGCTTCAATCTTCTTGGGCCATGGCATCATCCCATGCTGGATGACAACAGCCTCCTGTAAGCATGAAGGTTCCTCGATCTCTGTGAGCATCGCCTCCTCTTCTGTTAGATCCATGTGCGGAGCATCACGCATGATGTCAGCCATGGACCTGTAACGAACAGGTGCACCGTCGCTGTCGACTTGTCCTCCTGACCAAAGTGTAGGTGAGTGCTTACCCTGGTCAACATCTTCTGTCGTGGATGGCATGACCTCCGAAGCATTCCTGATGCTAGTAGGTGTTGATGACGAGCTTGATGCAGCACCTATTGGAGAGGTCGGTGTAGATGGTTCGAGCACCGGTGTTGGCTGATCTGCCGAAGTACCCAACAATGGAGCTGAGCAGACTTCAAACGGTTCGGGGTTGACGTCCTCCGCAATCACAAAGTTGGGTGATTGACCATTTTCCACATTAGCAGACCATTTCCACTCCACATTTTCTTCAAATATAACATCACGACTTACATGGATTTTTCCTTGATGGGGGTCCAGTAAGCGGCGGGCCTTGCAACCTTCTTCGACACCCAGGTACACCATCGATCGATTGCAATCATCGAGCTTCTTGAGGTTTGGCATGGTCACCTTAGCATGTGCCATGCAGCCGAAAACTCGAACATGTGCTAGACTTTCCCGTCCACGCCTCGAACGGAGTGCGATCGCCCATCGCTTTGGTTGGGAGGCGATTGAGGAGAATAGACGGCATGCCATACTGCCTCCCCCCAAAACTTGCTTGGTACGCTCATACTTTTGAGAAGTGAGCGTGCCATATCCATCATCGTACGGTTACGTCGCTCCACCACACCATTTTGCTGGGGTGAATATGGTGCGGTGAGGTAACGCTCGATTCCTGCCTGCTCGCACATCTTTGCGAACTCGCTTGATAAGAACTCTCCTCCGCGATCAGATCGGATAGCCTTAACACGATAATTACTCGTGTTCTCTGCTAGCAACTTGCTCTTCATGAATGCCGAATATGCTTGATCGTTTGTTTTGAGTACATGTAGCCACATCCACCGAGAGTAATCATCTACAATTAGCATAAAATAGTGATTACCACCTGGAGTCGAGGGTGTGATCGGTCCACACAAATCAATGTGTAGAAGTTCGAGCGGCTTCTGTGCTTGGTACTTGGCTGCTTTCGGGAACGTTAATCTTGTCTGCTTTGCCGCTAGACAAGTCCGGCACACCTAGTCGGGATGAGTAATCAGCGGCACACCAGCCGCCAATCCTTTGCTGGCAAGCGTCTTCAAAGCTGGAAAGTAGATGTGGCCAAGGCGAGCATGCCACAACCATGCAGGATCATCGAGACTTGCTAATAATGAAACTGACCTCGCCAGTTGTAGCTCGATGCGGTAGAGACGGTTTTGTGTTTGCTTTGCTTTTATGATCAAGCGAGAGGTATTTTTGACTGATACTTTGAGCGTATCTTCATCCATAAGCACTTGGTGACCAGACTCAGTGAGTTGACCAAGGCTTATTAGATTGCTACGAAGTCTAGGGATAAAAAATACCTCTTGAAGAAGCCATTGATCCCTATTCTTGCATGTGAAGAGGATTGATCCCTTCCCCTTGATGTGCACCGTCAAGCCATCGCCAAATCTGATGCTTCCAATGATTGCTTTATCCAACTCATGGAACTTAGCTTCATCACCGGTCATATGGTTACTAGCGCCGTTATCGAGGTACCATACATATGTTGGTCCCTCAACATGCTCGGTAGCATGCAACTCCGGACACACCTTCTCCTCGTCCAGCATTACGACCTCCTGCCGCTCTTCTTCAACCAGCAAAGTCTCATTTGAGACCGCTAGTAGAAGTGCCGGTTCAACGTCCTTGGCACGTGCAAAGTGTGCTTCCTCCTTCTTCCTCGGTGCTCGACAGTTTGTCGAGTAGTGTCCCATCTCATTGCAGTTATAGCACCGAATATGACTCTTGTCACGGCCACCACCGTTAGAGCCATTTGCTTCATCTTTGCGTGGTCCTCCACGACCACCTTTGTAGCCTCCTCTGCTACGCCCACGACCTCCTCGGCCGCGGTTCCCGCCAACTGCGGGAGTCCTGTTCGTTGACAAATCTCCTCCGGTCGTCTTAGATCGTGCCTCCCACCGGCCTAAGTGAGGAGCAGTTGCCCGTCCGTACTTCCACCTGCGCTAGTGTTCTTCCTGCATGTCCGCTCCTCAAAGGCTTTGAGTCGGCCGACGGCCTCCTCAAAAACTAAGGTTTTGAGGTCGCAAAATTTCTCGATGCCGTCTATCACACTGATAAACCGTTCTGGCACCGTGTCGAACAATTTTTTTAGGAGCATAAGATCTGTCATCGTCTCGCCAAGAGTTGCATACCTGACAGACATGGCGGTTAGTCGACCAGTGTATTGGTCGAGGGATTCTACATCATTCATCCGCATGACGTCGAACTCCCGCTTCAACGTCTGCAACCATGCGTCCCGAACTCGGTCCACACCGACGAACCTCATCTTGAGGCAATCCCAAACTTCCTTCGCTGTCGTCTTCTTGGCCGCCAACATGAGGAGGTCCTCCGGAAGCACTTGGAAGAGATGCACCTTCGCCTTGACGTCGACTTGAGTTCCCTCTGCCGGAGCAGCAGCCCCCAGCGGCCTTGATCCTCCATTATAGCCTGAACACGAATCACCTAGCTGGTGTAGTTCGTGTTCGTCAACTGAGGGTACTGGAGCGTACGACTCAGTTGTTGCGCCCATGACGATTCTCCAGGGACGATAGCCATGGAAGTGGCTCTGATACCAGATGATAGAAAAACAAAGGATATTTGGGAGATGGAGAGCAGGTAAGAAGCACTAAGAGAAGAGAAGAAAGAAGAGAAGAACTCTTGTTGTATTGCACTTGGTGAATGTGTGCTTTGAAAGGTTGAAAGCACATGCATATATAGCTACATCTCATGGATAAAAATAGAATGCAAATAAAAAATAATAAAAAGTAGAACCTCATGCAAGGGATGCAACAACAGCTAATGTTGGATATTTGACATCTCCTGGAAATGATTCGTATTATCTGAACATTAAGCCTATAGCACCAGCATCAACGGACACTCGAACTCGTGGCATGAAGCACAAGTACCTGCTACGATTGAAGACCATCTCGAGCATTGCCTTCAAAAACCACTGCAGCTCCGTCATAAATTTGATCGTCGATGCTCGCGACCTTCTTCGCACCTCGAAGACTCTCGTTTACGATTCCGTCGAAAACAGGGAGAATAACAAATCTCTGCGATGGAAGAAGCACCACCATGTTCTTCAGATTGGGGAATGAAACTCTAAACCAAAGCCCCGCTCCAGATTGAGTTTCAGCCCTGCGATTAATCACTAATCGGACAACCACTTTTCAGCTACGCGTCGGCCCAACTACCCCACCGCTTGGGGCCAACACGTGTGAATCGCGTGCAATGAGATATGTTTTGGGCGTTTTGCATTAACACCCCCAGAATCTCTTGACTTTGCAGAAAGGTCCCAGCTGGAGCAGGCCTTCTCACGTGAACAGTACGTGACCATTGGGACAATTTCACCGGCCCTCCAGATTCTGTATTTTCACAATTACCCTCAATTTCTCTATTAATTACATACATCCCCTTGTCCATTTAGTTAATTTCACACGGCTCCTGCAATTTCCCGCTATTCCACATCCGTTCCTATATTCCCTAGTAATTACTTTAAAAAAAACTCCACCATCTCATTACTATATACACCCTATACTTTTATTTTATACATAATACAAATAAAATACAAGATAATAAAAATATAATAATAGTAAAAATAAATACCCTACATCATACTATACAATATTAAATAATATTTGAAAAAATAAAAAATATCATTTTTTATTATTAATAAATCTTTAAAAAATATAACAAACTTTAAACCACAAAAATAATAAAACGGCTCTAAAAATCCTATAAAAATTAACTATATCATATTTTACCATATTTTACATGATAAATTAAAAATAAAATAAAAATTGAATATTAAAATAATAAAAATGATTCAAAATTCATTAAAACTTTGAAAATTCATAACTAAATAAAAAAATCACCTAAAAACGCACAACCTATCATTTTAAAGATAATATCATATACTTTCCATAAAAATAAAATAAAAATATTTTTGACTTGTTGTCTATATTAAAAATCTGAAAAACGTCACTGTTTTCAATAAAAGTTCCATTTTTCACATTAAAAATAATTCAAAATCCCTAAAAATCTTAAAAACATCTTGAAAATCCATAAAATAGTAAAAATAAAATTAAAACATAAAAATAACAAAATCAAAATAAAAATTTATTACAAAACATTTTTTAACAATAAAAAATACAAAATACTCACAAAAACAATACAAAATTTCTTAAAATTCAAATAAAAATTCAGAAAATTCCTTAAAAATAAAATAAAAAATAGGAAACATTTTACCATAGTTTGTCTATAGTTTAACCTAGTTGTCAACAGTTTGCCTCCTTGAGTTCGACACTCCCGTGCTTAACCACTATACACTTAAGTTTAGGAGTATAAATAAAAAAGAAGATTATCTAATCCTTAATCTTTTCTGGTAAAACTCACCTGGTCGATACAACAAGCGCGATGTATTTTCTGTCTCTTTTATAGGAATAAAGAAGTGATCAGGTGGTGTTTTTCAGATGGCACCATTGCTGGGGAGGCAGCGCTAGGGTAGACGTAGACCTAGGTTTAGGGTTCCTCTTTTTCGCCATTTATTTTTCTAACCTTACAGCCTTTTATTTCTGAGTTGTGCAACACATGTTGAGCTGCATATCTAAGAACCACAAAAGCCACAGAAATTTCTTTTTTTTTGTAATTTCTTGTAAAAAAATATTAAGGCACTTGCCCGTTTTTTTTTTGTTTTCGTAGAAAGGGGCATCATAAAGACATCCCGACTTGTACTTCTTCTCGAGGTCTATTTCACCAGGGATGTACTCTTGGGGGAGCAGGGCACCCATCGTGGCTTTTTCGCTCGCATTTTCTCGACAATTTTTTGTGGCTTTTCGAGATAGGTACTTGTTAGGTTTTTGTGGTTTTTCCCCTTCTCTGCACAACGTAGCCTAGATGCTTGCTTAGGTTACGACACCTAGTTGCTTGTATCTAGGGCCAAACCCAAAAAGACAAAAAATACGTTAGACGAATTTTCTCTGAAAATATCTAACAAAAAAGTAAAAAGTGAAAATTAAAACAAGGACTGTTAATTTTTATCAGACTTAAAAGAAATGTAAGGACTCACTTGTCTTGGGGAGAGCAACCCCCGAACTTGCATCGCAGGTATCATCTCCAGACTTTCCGAGTGAGAGACGATCCATAAGGTAGAGCCAGAGTCTGAGCTTCTATTGAAGTACTACTTAGTTCACGCCTTGACTCACCTTATCTTCAGTAGGTGCTCTCGGGTAGCCGGAAACGGCCCGAGTTCACTTAGCAGAGTGAGAGGTTTAGCGGACACTACGTACGGCTCCGTCCTCAAGTAACACGGGTAGCCGAAAACGGTCCGTACTTACTCCCACACTAGTTGAGACTAGGTGATTTCTGGTGAGAACTTGGGACAGTACGACGTAGAAGTTTCAGGCACCTATCTGATCTCGCTAATATGTGAGAAGATTGTCTACCAAACAACCGTATAATTGAAAAGACAAACGAACAAACTCTTACGATCATCACCGGGGTTGAGTTGGTGAACTCGGGGTATTGCTTTGCATTTGATTGCGGTATGAGTGCAATCTTCCTAGATCTGATCAATAAAATCTTTCAAGATGATGGGAAGGCGATCGCTCCGGTCTACTCTGACCGATCCTCTCTCTCGCGAACCTACCCATTCATCTAGATCGGTTCGAGAAGTCTCTCGCCCCAAACCGAAATCCAATCGGGTTGCTACTTCCAGTTGTGACTCTCACCCTGGAAGCTCGTCGTCGATGTCTTCTCCTATTCATTCTCTAACATCATCACCTCCAGTTACATACATTCATCCGTAGTTACACATTGATCTGGCAGAGCCTGACTTAGACTCCTTCTCCTTTCCAGAAGACATGGCTGGCAAAGGACCACAGAGCACGTCTGTATTCATAGATAAGGCCGCAATCAACAGCGGTCTACTTGCTTCCCTAGAGACAATGCAGAATCAGATTAGGGAGCAAGGTAGACTTATGAATGATGTTCGAGCCGAGCTGACTCAGCTGCGAGCCCAACGAAATAATCCAGATGCTGAGAATCCTAGAGTTGATCATCCAGGTCCTGAGGATCAGGAGCAACATGATGGAGTAGAGAGACCGCCATAAGATCAGAACCGCACGATGAATCAACTCTATAACCCTGGAGTTACTACAACCCACCGGCGGATCCGGCTCCCTGTCATTCACGGGAATTTCGAGTTCCGACCTCAGACGATCCAGCTGTTACTGAAGTTTCATGGGCTTTCTAATGAGGAGCAGCACCTGCACCTTCAGGAGTTTGAGCTGATCTGCAGCACGGTGCATGATGCACACGAAAATGAGGACACGATCAAATTGATCATGTTTCCTTTCTCCCTTGTTAATCGAGCAACCTACTGGCTGAAACACCTAAGAAGATATGTTTCGACGTGGGAGGAGCTTAGAACCGCTTATCTGAACAAATATTACTCTCTCGGTCGAACGAATGCTGCTAGAGCCATGATTAGTAATTTCACCATGATCGGGAACAAACAGTTCCACGTGGCATGAGATTGTTTCAGAGAGCTCATAGATCGGTGCCCCCATCACGAACTTTCAAAGCCAACTCTTGTACAGTGTTTCTTTAGCGGGCTGACACCAGAGTTACAAGGACTAGTGAACGTAGCATGTGGTGGATCATACTTTTCGATGCACAAAGATCGAGTTTGGGCCATTTATGAGATAATGGCAGAGAACTACACCACAATGTCATAGACTCAGGTCTATAATAAATCAAAGCCACCAACTTATCACCAGCATTCCCAAGTGGCACAGATAGAAGGAAATCCATCTTCTGATGTTTTGATTCCGCTCGAATCTCCATCAGCTGATATGGGGATCATTTCCCAGAAGTTGATCGGATGGAAATTATCGAGAAAAAGTGCCAAAATCTAGACAAGATCGATAAGATTGACGAGCTTGAGAGATGACTGAGTGATCTAAAGACACAGATTATGTGCCTTCAAGAATTACAAACACACTCCAACCGGTCTTCGAGATCATAAGCTGACTCAGGTAGCCGAGACCGAGGCATACTTCCTAGGCTTCTAGTACAGCACATATACCATGTGCATTCTGAGCCATCTCATTACTCCTCGGTGTACCCGCAACTCCAGCAAATGCCATCATCTGACACTCAGATGGTGGTGTATCAAAGCGATCAACCTTTGGCATCCATGCCCCCAGCATACTCGGAGATGTCTGAGCCATTGACAGAGGTCAATGGGATTTGGTATGATCGACTGCAGCAACCAGGAATCCATCGTGCTCACCCTGGCTTCCGTTGGTCGACAGGAGGTGCCTCTTCCCAACAGCCACCGCAGGCACCAATGGGGCAGAGCAGGGAGCAGCAGCAGTATTCAGGTCCTCGCCCGTACCAGCAACCTCAATGGGGGCAGAGCGCTTATCAGAATCAGTATCAGCAACATTACCCTCCACAGCAGCCAGCTCAACCGCAGCCTCAGTACCATCGAGGTGACTCATCCGGGTCTCATGGACCTTTCCATGATAAGCCAGCTTTAGAGTATCTCGCCAACTTGATCACTGACCAGCAAGTAGCTTTTAGGCGAGAAATGGATGAGTTTAAGACCCATGTCATGAATCTTGTCAAAGGGAAGTCTGCCTTGCCTGTCTAGATATAGCCCAACCTGGATAATCTGAAGCGAAAATCAGAGCAGGTATATTTGACCGAGCCCACCCTCCAGTCATAGGTATTTCGATACGATTATCTTTTCTGTGATGACACTGATTTCATTTCTCTTAGGAGCGGTAGGATTCCAGTAGGCGGAGACTTTACTATGCTCAACGAGAAAACACCTGATGATACAAGCGAGCCTGTGGAGGACGTTGATGGCGGTTCTGAAGCCATCTTACCCCCTGACAATGGAAATGGTAGTGTTGAAGCTACCCCGACTGAAGAGCAGCTAGAGCTGAACGCCGATGTAGCTGCGTTACCTTTCTTTGTAAATAGTGATGATGAGAGAAAATTGCAAAAAAATGTACAAAAGATAAGAACTCAAAAAAGAAATAAAAAGATTGTTGATCAAGGATATTTCTCTTTTTGATGATTTGAGAAAATCAGGTCCCAATTTTACAAAAACTTTTCCTTCTTCTTCTTCTGATCTGCCGATTGTACAGACTAACCTAGAGGATATACAGATTCCTTTTCCCAAGGCTCTCTGCTTAGGAAAAGGTGCAAAAAAAGAAAATAATAAAAGATTCAAATGAATGATCTGACGAAAGAGATGCTCGATAAATTCATATTCCAACTTGCTCTTTCGGAAGCTTTAGAACACATCCCTCTTCTTCAGAAAGGTCTTAATAAATGAACAACAGTCTGCAGAAAGAAGAGGCAACATAATCACTATTCTGAGATCCATGTGCTGACCAAGGAAACATGTCAAGCTATTCAGAATCCAGTCCCAGTCAAGAGATCAGATTCGGGAGCACCGTATGTCAGATGCAAGATCCTTAATCAGACTTTTGATCGGACTCTATTAGATAGCAGATCTTCGATTAATTTCCTTCCATCTTACCTACTCGACAAGTTCGAGTTCAGGCCTCTTCGATCAAGCCAACGGTCTTGCAGATTGCTGATAGATAGTTTAAGAGGCCTAAGGTTTTAATCAAAGATATTATCGTCACCATTCAGGGTTTGCAATTTCTCGTGGACTTCGTCGTGTTGGACATGGTGGTCCCTGAATGTGTGACCGATACCCCGATCTTATTAGGACGACCTTTTCTAGCAACAACAATGGCGATTCTCGACTATGGGACTAGGAAGGTGTACTTTCACTTCTAGGTCAAAAGTAAACATATAGAGACTATCCAAGACCAGAAATCTAGATCAACTGAATCAGAGCGAGCATCTGATGACGAACCCGAAAGTCATCAGGACTGTGGCTTTGTACAAACCGATGATGAGGCCGTCTAGGCTGAACCAAGTACCCAATCTCTCATCACACCTTCAGTCAAAGCCGAGAATCAGATATCCGAGGATAGGAGATTACATATCACAATCCTAGAGCTGAAAAGTGAAAATCTTGTTGGAGACGATTCTGAGAATTTCTCAGATCATTCAGATATTCTTTATCCCTTCGAGTCAAAAGTGCATAATCAGAGCTGTCAATCACCCGCAGATTATTCAGATTCCGAAGATGTTGATTGGTAGTGCTTCATTGAATTTCTATTGCTTCAGACTCCATTATCAAAGCCTACAACCAGTCTGGAGACCAAATCTAATCAGAACATCCGATAATCTCCAAATCTTTTTGAGTCAGAGAAGGCAAAGTTCACGCACATGGATCTAATATCCTATACTTAGGCTCTAATAAAATCCGGTCTTCCTATTCCTTCTCCCCCTGAGCTTAAAATGTTACCTCAATGAATGAAATACCGATTCCTCTCGAGTGAATCTAAAATGTTTCTGATCATCATCTCTTCCAATATGACCAAAGATCAGGAATCTCGTCTGATGACGATTCTTGAAAAGAACTGCAAGGTGATCGGGTGGTCAGTAGCTGATCTCCATGGGATTAGCCTGGCTCTGTCCTCTCACAACATCTTTCTCGAGGATGATGCCAAACCATCTCGTGAGTTTCAGCGCAGGCTGAACCCGAATCTTCGAGAGGTAGTTATGAAGGAAATATCCAAGTGGTGGAGCGCTGATTTTATCTATCCCATCTCCAACTGAAAATGGGTTAGTCCTTTGCATGTGGTACCCAAGAAGACGGGTATCACAACAATGATCAATGAGGACAGAGAGGCGATCGCTACTTGAGTACCGACTTCTTGGCACGTCTGTGTAGATTACAGATGTTTGAATCAGGTGACCAATAAGGATCACTTCCCGCTACCATTCATCGATCAGATCATCGAACGGTTAGCCGGGAAGAGCCATTATTACTTTCTTGGTGGGTACTCGGGATATAACCAAGTGGCCATTGCTCCGGAAGATCAAGAAAAGACGACATTCACTTGTCTATTCAGAACGTATGCTTTCAAACGGATGCCCTTTGGATTATGTAATGCTCCGGCTACATTCCAAAGGTGCATGCTTTCGATTTTTATGGACATGATGGGAGATATCTTGGAGGTCTTCATGGATGATTTCTCGGTCTACGACGATGATTTCGATTCCTGTCTTCTATACTAGACCGCGTACTTCAGAGGTGAACGGAGGTTAACCTCGTGCTTTCTTGGGAGAAGAGTCATTTCATGATGACTGGGGGGATGGTACTTAGTCATATCATCTCCAACCGGGGCATGGAGGTGGACCCGGCCAAGGTGGATATCATAAAGAATATCAATCCACAGTCCAATCTAAAGCAGCTACGGTCTTTCCTTGGGCATGTCAGTTTCTATCGACGTTTCATACGATACTTCAGCAAAATTGCCTTACTGTTGTCTGATCTTCTTGCGAAAGACACCGAGTTTATCGTCCATGATAAGTGTCTTTCGGCATTTGAAACTCTCAAGAACATGGTTGTAGAGGCTCCTGTCCTTCAGCCACCTGATTGGTCTCTCCCATTTGAGATCATGATGGATGCCTCCAATTTTTGTTGTTGGGGCTGTGTTGGGACAGAGGAGGGATGACCTTCCGTTTGCCATATACTACGCTAGCAGGACTTTGGATTCCGCGCAGCAGAATTACACGGTTACAGAGAAAGAGATGCTAGCCGTAGTATTTGCCTTAGATAAATTCAGGTCCCATATCTTAGGATCCAAAGTCACAATCTTCACTGATCACACCACCATCCGATATCTAATGGACAAGAAGGATTCGAAGCCGCATCTGACCAGATGGATCCTTCTACTCCAGGAGTTCGATATAGTTTTCAAGGATAAGCATGGAGTCAAGAATGTGGTGGCAGATCACCTCTCCCGTTTAGAAACACCTGAGACTGCTAAGAGTGAAACATCAATCACCGAGACCTTCCCCGACGAGGCCATCCTTGCTGTCACCTCGCTATCATGGTATGCTGACATTGTGAACTTTCTTGTTTCTAAGAAAGTCCCACAAGGTTGGTCCAGACAGAGGCTTGAGACTTTCCTCGCACAAGCTAAGTCTTACCATTGGGAGGATCCGGTCCTTTATCATGAAGGAGCGGATTCCGTCTGGCGTCGGTGTATTCCTCAGGAGGAATACCTGAGTGTCCTCATGTATTATCATTGATTAGAAGCTGGAGGACACCATTCAGGGAAGAGGACATCACAAAAGGTGCTCCAATCCGGCCTATGGTGTCCTACACTCGTTGTGGATGCTCACGCATTTGTAAAGAGATGTACTGACTGCCAGAAGATGGGCACTTGTGGACATAGAGACATGATGCCTATGTAACAGATTCACTTATGTGAAGTGTTTGATGCATGGGGTATCAACTTTAGGGTCCCATTTCCTAAAAGTCGGGGATTCGAGTATATCCTTTTAGCTGTGGATTATGTGAGTCGTTGGGTAGAGGCTATTCCTACCTGAGCCGCTAATGAGAACACAATTTGCAAGTTCATGAGAAAGCATATCCTTACGCGATTTGGGGTCCCTCGTATTTTGATATCAAACGGGGGTAGCCACTTCATCAACGATAAGGTAAGAGCACTTGCTAACGAGTTCAGTATAGACCATAAGGTTGCTACTCCATATCATACTCAGACGAATGGTCTAGCCGAGGTCTCGAATAGGGAGATCAAAATGATCTTATAAAAGGTTGTTCACCCATACCAAAAGGATTGGTCACAGCTTTTGCACTCGATTATTTACCCATATCGAACATCCTTCAAAACTCCATTGGGTACATCTCATTTTCGGCTCATTTATGGTAAGCCATGCCACATACCTGTGGAAATCAAGCACAAATCCTTGTGGACAGTGAAAGAAGTGATCTTTGGTCCGGATGATTCGGGAGATCAGAGGCAGACTGAACTAGCAGCCCTGGAAGAGTTGAGAGACCAAGCCTTCATGAGTAGCCTTCATTACAAAGAGCGGAGGAAAGAGTGGCATGATTCTCACATCAGCCACAAACAGTTTGAGCCGAATCAGAAAGTATGGCTATTCGATGCGAGACTAAAGCTATTTCCAGGGAAATTACAAAGCAAATGGAAAGGCACCTATCTTGTATGAAAGGTGTATGACAACGGTAGCATCGATATATCTGAGTTGTTATTTGAATCCACCTTTCGAGTAAAAGGTCAGCGGTTGAACCCTTTCTCGATCATGAACTGCCGACCGTTGAGGTTGTCCCAATTCATTTTGTATGAGATGATCTCTTCATTCTTACTATGCATCTCATACCTAATTTGCAAAGATCTCTTATATATATTTGATTTTATTCTTTTTCTTCCGTTTGTCTTACACCCTTAGGTTCATCTACGAATTTTTCTATACTTAGGATGTGCTTTATCATAAGTACAGTGGGGTGTAGACACCGTATTGTTCATTCGTCATGTTCGATCACCCCTGTTGTTGCTTATACTTCGAGTGTATTTTACCCTAAGTATAGGGGAGTGATCTCGCTCATTTCCCCTTTTTGATTGTTGTCGTTTGTGTATCGTCTTCTTTCTTGCTTGTCCATCATCTTTTGATCTCCGTCTCTAGGATATTTTACCCTAAGTATAGAGGGGACAAGCCGGGCCGTTGAGTTGTGTACATTCTCTTGACCTCGATCATCTTCGATTTTGAGTATGCTATTCTTAGGATCGCTTGATCCTATGTATAGAGGAGATGACCGACTTCTATTCATTTCATTTGTTATTCTTTTGAGTCATTGTAGTATATATTCTTTTCATTGATCTATACTTAGCCCAAGTTATGTCTTCCTTTACCGCTTCTTTGGTCACTATGAGGACATAGTTCATGCTAAGTATAGGGGGTGTCGTATTTATATGCTATATATACTTTAGAAGCCATAACTTGTACATTATTGTATTTTTAATAATATGGCTCTCTAAAAGTATGGGTGTATATTTTGGGTTTTTAAAAGCCGTAAGAAAATCGTAAAAATATCTTATTAAAAATGGCTTAAAATTTGTATATAAAAATGTTGTAAAATTCTTGGATAAAATCTGTAAAAATTTGAAACACACGGGAGACTTTCTTTCTTCTCATAGATCATTATTCTTTCCACGACTTCAAAAGAAAAAATAATTTTTTTTGTAAAAACTTGTATAAAAGCTGTATAACTTGTGTATATAAAACTTGTATAAAATCCATTGTAAAATTTACAAAATTCATGTAAAATTTGTGTAAATTGAATTAACCACTAACTCTTTCAAAAAGACCCCTAAAAAATTGAAAAGTTTAAAATTCAATAAAAATATGCAAAAGTCTTTAAAAATCCACTTTAAAACACTTAAGCCGAAAAATTTACCTCATAAAAAAATTATTGCATCCATTCACAATTTTCAGAACAAGTTTGATTTTTGAACTGAATGAATCTAAGTCTGAGAGATGGAGCTTGGTTTGGGCCTTAATCCGCTTAATTCTAAAGGGACTTTACTAGGAACAGGAATTGAGACTCTTCAAGTCTTGTAGACTTAATTCTTTGGGTTCCATGAGACCATATTCGGAATTCAACTTGAAAGTGCCTAAGTAGGACACCTGGTGTCATCCATTTAACTCTTCTCCATTTGAATCAATTTTGAACTCATGCACTTTGCACTTAGCTCGACTTGCATGGGGTTGTGAAGGGTAATCCATTTCGATGGTGGTTTTCCATCCTTGTCTGGTGGTGATGATGTCTAAAGACGAGAGAGATTGGGGTTGAAATAAAGCTTCGGATGAGGGAAGGATCTGCTGGCACAATTTTTTCTATGACCCCTAAAAATGGACAGAATGAAAAGATTCTGTATCTGTTGAGCGCAAAAGACCTATGCAGTGCAACAATTATCTCTACCAAAAAGAAGCCGAATACACCAAATTTCAAAATGACCACAATTGTGCGAGCTTCAGAAAACATGCATGTCTTCGTGGAGACTTGGCTAAACTAGCCAAGCTTCACAGGAGATGTGATTACACCGATCACACTCCAGTTCTATTCTTATTCTTCTATCTTCTCCCTTATTCAATTTTGGATGCAGCATGACCTGACCTCAGAAGGAAATACCTCCCTCCTCGAGGATTGAGTTGCTGGACAAGGGCCCAATGGGAGTGTGTAACTGGATGGGCGGTTTCTTCGCTTCTCTGGAGCAGGAAGAGCTAAAACATTTCACACACAGTCAAATTGCTTTCAAAGATGAAAAGTTTGCATGATGAATAAGTAGATCTGAGCTGGTGATGAATCTCCATTTCATCACCTTTATTCTATCATTTTGGCCTTAAAAACCCCAGCAAATGCATGAAAAGAGCATTAATTTGTTCATATTAGCATCTATTATTTATGGCATTAATTGTACATAAAATAAGGTTTTTAATGACAAAATTATAGAATAAAGGGAAGAAAAGAAAAAGGAATAAAATATTGCAAATATTTTATGACCCTAACCCCGAGACCAATGCCAGCATGGAATTGGTCGACCAGGAATAAAGTAGGGGGAGATAAGGGCCAAAATACAATAAATACTTCATTCATTTATTCTTCCATTATTGCATTTTTGACACCTATTTTGTATAGAATTATTTATTCATCAAATTAAAATCTTTTGTACATGAGAGTTGTAGATAATAATGTAAATAAAAATACAAAATTGAGTTTGTGTAAAAATAATATTCAGTGTGCATTTTATACACAGAATAAAAAGCCAGAATCTCAACTTCACAGACCCATATCTTGCAAGTAAAAACTCCAAATCACCCAAACTCACCTTTAATTGTATATAGCATTCCATGAACTATTTTATAAAATTGGTTTCATAATTTTTGGAGTCTATCTGTGGAAGTTAGGTTTTTGGCCCTTCTTGTACATAATACCTGATTAAAATATTCATTTTATTTACTAATCATTATTTGTATAAATTCATATTTTTTAGAATTTTGCAAATAATGTATATAATACTTGTACATATCAAAACTCAAAGAAAACCAAAAAGAAATGATCAAATAAAATAAGTCTATAAAAATCAAAGACAAAAGACCTAGGTTACATACATGTATATAAATAAAAAGGAATTTAATTCTTTTATTCTTTTATTCATCCATATTTTTCTAATAAGGTACAAATTATATATTATTCATTAAAAATACAAATCCAAAATAAATAAAAAAAAAATTATTAAATAAATAAAAAGTATATAATATATAGGTAAAGTACCTATAAGTATACATACTTATACATACATCTATTTATTTAAAAATATAAATAAACTCATAAAAACAAAATAAAAATATACTTATACTCACAAAAATAAGTTATAAAATTATAAAATAAGAAACTAAAATAATAAAATGAAATAAATAAACTAAAAAATAAAATATACAAAAATACATATAAAATATACACATATACACATTATTCAATTAAAACCGTAATAAAATAATTCATAAAAATAAATAAAAATCATATTAAAATATTACATACAATAATAAAGACTTTTTATTTTATACTTGAAAAATAATAAAATCGTTTATTACCTTAAATAATTCATTCTTTACCCATTCAGCCTATTTTGTCTTCTAGCGGCCCCCGTGGACCAACCACAGGCCGGCAAAAGTTGACCTCGGGTCAACTCTTCAGACTCAAGGACGGACCCTCTGACAAGTCACGAGAGGTCCCTCTTCCTCGATTTTTCACGCCGATTGTGTTGCTCGAGGGTGATAAGACCCTTCATGAGATTTGTTCCTCGAACATCCACGAATCACGCCGTATCCCATGATTCCTTGTACAGCATCTAGATTCACCAAGATCTGCCGGCCAATAAGGGCGCAAGCTTTGCTTATAAATAAACCCTCCGACCTCCTCATCCAGTTTGGCCTCCCTTTCCATCGTTTTCCACCGTTTATTCCAGTCTCTCGAGGTTCCTTGTGACAGGAGGGTCCTCCTGGAAGCTTCAGGCAGTTGGAGGAGTCGAAGGAGCGCCCACGGCCGCCGCGTCGCCGGAGGTCCTGCTCCCTGGTCGCAAACCAGGTATAAGAGCTGTTTTCTTCTCATTTCTAGCTTAGTTTTAGTCTTTAATTTGTAGTGTAGCTTTTAGATTAGTCAGTAGAGCCCCAGGTGCTCGATTAGCCCAAGATCGAAGTTCGCTGGAGTTTAGCTCCGGCGAACCTCTCTACTCTGATCAGCACGCCATCCGACCCTCGCTCCACCTCATTGCCTTCCCCTACGTATTCTCCACGCACCCACGCTTCGAGATCAACCAGAGCTCGCCCAGCTCTGCGAATCGAGGTCCACCCTCCTCCGCGTCGTCGGACCTCGCCGCCCTCCACCTTTCCCCGTTCATCTACCCTAAACCCCAGGTCGAGGAAGACCCCCTCGAGCCCCTCTTTCATTTGGTGCAGGACTCAAGCTGAAAGGAGCCCTCTGGGGCTCGATTCAAGTCCCTTCAAGGTTCCAGGACCCCCTTGTCTTCTCCAAGCTCGTTCAGCCGATCTAGGAGGTCCTGGACCTTCTGGAGCATCTCGAACGGTGCGCACCGCTTCGCCGGACGCCTGGAGGTCATCAGTAGCAACATCAAGCGCCTGGAGGCGGAGGAATCACCGATCGAAGCCAGGGAAGCCAGCCGTTCTTCCCTGTTCTTCGTGAGCAGCAGCAGCCGTTGGATCAAGAACGAAGGCCCAGTTTCAACCTCAGCCGTTCGATGGAGCATCGCATCAACCGTCGGATCTTCGCCGAGATCTAATCTCAAGCGCCCATCTACGAAGCGGTACCAGCCGTTGGATGAGCGACACGTGGCAAGTGAAGTAATCTCAACCGTTCGCCAGCGCGCTTATTCTGGGGGTAATTTTCGCATTCGACCCTCGCCTTTTTGTATTTCATGTTTAGTATTGTAAATAAAATAGCAAGTGTACATAAATGTGGAATTTTTACATATGAACCCCTGCATAGTTTTGATATTACTTTTGGGTCCATTCCACGTCACCTCACGTGTCGTCCCACGTGAGGTGGGAATTTTGCATAAGACCCCCTGTATGTTTGCAAATGCACATTTAGTCTAGTAAATAAAATATTTAGTGTATTATTTTTGTGAAAAATTGCAATCAGGACCCTAGATTTTCTGTAATTGCATTTCGGTCCCTGTGAGTGCGGACCACGTGCAGTCTCACGTGGCGGGTAAATTGCAAGGGGACCCTGGCGGGTTTGCGTATTTAATCTTAATCCATAAAATCGCAGAATACGTTATAACTTTCTGGTATATTTGCACCTGTGCCCCTGAGATTTATTATATTTGCAAAAATACCCCTACCAGGCTTAATTAATTCTGATGTCTTTATCTATTTATTAAAAATACCTAGATGGCTTCTAAAAATCCACAAAAATGAGGATAGATGCTCTATGCCATGCTTGTTCACGCTCATACTTTATTTCGAATTTTTGGCACTTTTCCTGATTATTAAAAATAGAATAGGAGCCATTTTTGCACTGTCTAATTTATAAAATACAAAAAAATTATAAAATGATTTTGAAAAATTCCAAAAAAAATTATATATGGTATAATTATATACATATTGAGTCCAGAAAAAGAAAAACCTTAAAAAAATGAAAAAGAAAAAGATAAAAATCATAAAACCCCAAAATCAACATAAAAATTAGAAAAACTCTTTAAAAACCCTAAAAATACATTTATCTCGTGTATGATTACCTATATATTATTACTAATATATTAAAATTAATTTGGGCAATTTTGGCAATTATTTTATATTTTTAAAACCCAAATTATATTCGGCCTCTTTATTTAGCCCTATATTAAGGACATTTTTGAAATTAAAAACATTTAAGAATTATAAAAATTCCAGAAAAATAACATAAAAAAATTAGAAAATATAAAAAAGGCTAAAAACAAAAATATATATAATCTATTTATATTAAGCATTTCTAATTTTGTTTTATATTTATATATATATTCTTTACCACTTTTCTCTTTCTCTTCTTATATATATATATATATATATATCTTTATATATATAGAGTATATATTTATATAATAAATCATATAAAAAAAAGAGTATAAAATGTAAAATCAAAATAAAAATTATAAAAACAAAAATATAAAAAAAAAAGGAGACCCACTTCATTCAAGAATGACTTGTATGCACATATAGGCTCATGCATTTTCATACTGCTCTCTGTGGTTCGACCTCTACATGCTTGTTCCCTATACATTTTATGGTAGAGTAAATAAAGATTAATTCACACCTCCTTTGAGCTTGATGGTTTTATTCTTTGATTGTGGGTTAATTGTTGACGAACCGCGTTTTATTGAGGGTCGCCACAGCGACATATTCAGACCCTCGATAAGATAGAGGTTCATCAAATGGCGCCGTTGCCGGGGAGCAATGAGCATAGCCTACTTTATTCTTTGTCATTCTTGTGTACATTTTTGATATTTTGTGAGCAGCCATTTTATTGCCATTAATCACTATGCTTCATTTATTTATTTCTTGTGATTGTTTTTATCTGCTCTATGATTGATTGAGCTATTCTAATACATTCTTTTTGTGACTTTGATGCGAGGGTCCGCCACGCGAGGATGGTTTCTTAGGAGGCCAATGCAGCCAAGCTTGGAGGAGGATGGTCTTCCCTTCTCATGACCATCAGGAGAGAGTATCAAGGAAGCAAGGAGATATGGATTAGATAGGCTTAGAACATTTAGGATCATTTCTGTAATTCTTGGTGAGAGAGAGACTATTTTGGCATGTAATAATTAACAGGACTCTACTCTTCACAATGAGGTCCAGTGCCTGGGTGTCTGTTCACCTGGGGGCCTCATCGCTGATTTCCGCGATTTCTACCGCCTTCTTTTCTTTGTTTTCCGCTGTTTTGTGCTTTTCGCTTTTATTTTATTTTGTTTTGTGTGCTTGGAGCCCCTAGATATAGGTTGCTTGACTCGGTAGCTAGGTCCAAACATTAATAAGAATGCATGTTCCTATAGTCTACTTCGATTGGATCTAGTCAAACTCAAACAAGTTGTAAATTCGTCTCTTAGCCCGCCGCGCCGCGAGCTCACACCCGAACAAGCGCTTTCTCCTACTCCAAATGTGTTGGGCAGAGGAGGGGTGAGCCAAGACCGGACTCTCTTGGGCTAGAGACGAATGAGCAACTTATGGTTCTTCACGTTAATAGCAGCTTATATTTAGGACGATTTTGTGCCTTGCATACCGACATGTAGATAGGTTTAAAAATTCTGTTCTGCATACCGCATGGAGAGAGCTGGGATGCACTGTAAGTCTTCTAACTCAGCATACATCATTCGGTTCAATGGTGAGATTTCCATCATGGAACCACTTGCACGGCTTTTCCGCTATCTCCCTCTGATTTTGAGCACCTAGGACTTAAATGAAAATCTACAAAAACGTTAGGCGCTGGTATGAAAACAGATCCAAAAAAAGTGAAAACCCAAAAAAAAAAAATTAAAACTAGGGGACTGCTAAATAAACTTTGACCTTAATTAAAATCCGTAATGGACTATCATTGTACCGGGTTCATAAAGCCCTCATTGTTTTCAGGTACCTTGGAGGGGGACCAAAACCCTACTCCCTTGAGCGAGTGCGACCCCCTAAGGATTAGAGCCAAAAACCCAGTCTGCAACTGCCTTGTGTATCGCCTGGATTTCCGAAGTAATGGCGCTTCTATCGTACGTAGGCGAGTAGGGCTTGGTCACCAATGATGACTCTCTGTTGTGATGAGCATCGACCCTGTCCGAAGTATTGAGCATAGGCCACGCCTTCACGGGGGTGTCTGTCTCATTGTCCTGCGTCCGAGTAGGTTCTTGTACGCTCACGGGTGATTCCGTTGCGTGTGAGAACCGAAGTAGCGGTTTCGCCTATCGGCTTCCTCTCTCTATTTCTTTGGCTGAGTAGGGATCCAGGAAGGGTTACAAGGACTCCAAAAAGTACAGACTACAGGTTACACAGGAGGAGGACAAGTACGGGATACTCTTCTAGCAGTACTCTCTCTCCTATAGGGTAGCGTACTAAGGACTTGTTATAAGATATGCCTGAAAATCACAACTCTAAAAATGAAAAGATAATAAATAGCCGAGCTTTCACGGCTTCACATGGCGTGAGTTGGTGAACCCAATTTTGTCTTGTGTTTGTATGGATCTAGATTAAGGTTCAAAAATCAAAGTCCCGTGCCTTTGCACAAAATTTTGTTGTGTTACTCCTCTTTGACCCCTGCTCAGTTTGAGCCTTTTCTACTGTTTTGCACTCTCTTTCATCCTCGTTGACCACCGTATCTTTCATCCAACATCTCATCCCCGCTTGTACTTCGCGAAGTTGATTCATGGATGGTTTCCGTCGGGACCATGCCGACATCCACATCGATTCCACGGACTCAACTCCGCCAATAATTTCGAGGCGATTCATGAGAACCTGATTCGGACCTTGCGGATCAATCTCTAGACTCCTCGTTTTCTACCTTTCTCTTGACCACCCAATAAACTGGGATCACCTTTGTCCCACTGTCGTCGTTGTGAATAGGAGTCGATTACAGTCTACATCCTTCTCTATTCACAACATGCTGGGGTTGACCTGAATTCCAGTTTCATCTCAGGCAGCTGAACATTGATTACAAGCAATCTGATCAGGGCTATCTCCTCATGCAGATAGAAGACAGTACAAGCCCTGGAGACGCCAGAGTTCATTTCTTCCGACTCAGATCCTGACATGGCGCCAGGAGGAAGGGGCAAGGGTCAGCAGCCACCCATACCAGAGGAACAGATGCCAGATCAGAACCAAGTCAATGCACAGTTGCTGGCATCCATCCAGGCAATACAGCAGCAGCTGACTGAACAGGCCCTCACTCAGACAGCCTTTCAGGATATGTTGAATGATATGTTGAACCGAGATGATGGAGGAGGAGGCAGAGGCAGAGGAGGCAGGAGAGGAGAAGGTGAAGGTGGAGGAGGTGGTGACAATCCCAATGATGATCCTGAATTCCAACCACCGCCAAAGCCAACGCTCAAAGAAACATACAATCCAGGAGACAGCCAGATGACCGAGTGGATTCTCATCCCACCGGTACACGCTCACTTTGAGCTGAAACCCCAATTCATAGCCCTTCTCCCTGCATTCCATGGCAACACCAATGAAGAGCCATACATTCACCTGCAGCAATTCTCCCGCATTTGCCGTACCACCCACTATCCGAATGTCCCCCTGGACATTGTCAAGATGACGGCTTTCCCCTTCAGCCTACAGGATAAGGCCCTTTATTGGGTCAATCATATGGGGAAGGTTGTGACGACCTGGGAGGAGCTAAAGTCCGCCTTCTTGCACAAGTATTACCCTCTGGGTCGACTCAACCAGATGCGGGCCCGTATCAGTAATTTCTCCCAGGGACCCCATGAGTCGATACATGAAGCATGGGAGAGATTCACTGATCTGCAGGAGAAGTGTCCCCATCATGATATTCCGAAGACCAGCTTGGTTCAGCATTTCTTTGGGGGACTGAACATTGAAAGTCAGAGGCTCGTAGATGCAGCATGTGGGGGCTCACACTTCAATAAGGATGAAGATGTCGTCTGGCAGATCTTTGAAGAAATGGCCGAAGGAGAGGCCGCCCTCTCTTCATCCAAGGCTTATCAGAAGCAACCCCAGATCCTTCAAAAGCAAGTGCACATGGCAGCATCTAAGGAATCAGAGAGAGATGAAAGCTCCAACCTCAGCATCATCGGGGGGCATCTCTCTAAAGTTGACATTATCGAGAAGCGATCAAAAGATCTCGAAAAACTCGCCTTAATCGAGAAGAGGACCCAGAGTTTGGACAAACTGGATCACATCACCAAGCAGCTAGAACTGCTGGTAGGTACCATCAATTCTGTTCAGTCGGCAGCACCGCTCGAAGCTCCAGCTGAGAGGAAAGACGAGCAACCACCGCTACACCAGCCTCAGCCGAGCCAGCAACCACCGGCAGTTCAGCACGTGTACTACGTGCAGGCACCTGATCAGAGCCAGCCGCAACAGCAGATGGTTGTGTACCAACCAGAGTTTATCTCAGACACCGATTCAGTGTTCCCGCCACCACCCCTGGTCCAGGAAGTCAATGGGGTTTGGACTAATGATGCACAGCCGACCCGTCCTCAGGGACAACTCCAGGGTCAGCCATTTGCCAACCGGCAGTACCACCAACCTCAGGGTGGTCGTTTTGGGCACCCCTCTCAGCAACACCAGCAGCCTCCTCAATTCGCACATCAATGGAGGCAGAATTTTCCGTATCAGCAGCAGCAGTATCGCCATCCGCAGCCGTATCACCAATACACGGCTGCTCAGCCTCAATCATATCAGCAGTATCCCTCTCCGTCCTACCAACAACTTCAACTTCCTGCTCCACCACAGCAACACCATCAGCAGCCTCCCCACCCATCTAACCAACAGCAGCGTGGTATGCACGCTGCATCTCCTGATGTGCCCCCAGCTAATCCCACCATGGAGTGTCTAGCCCAGCTTGTCCAAGGGCTAGCGGAGATGACCAAGCGGCTTGACGACCTGACCACCACTCGCACTACCATTCCGGCGCAGGTCGAAGCCAACCCCAACAATTTCAAGAAGAAGGAGCAGGTAGAATGTGATGTCCAGTCCGCGTGTGATAATGATATTACTGTTTTTTCTAATGCTGTTACTCTCAGGAGCGGTAGGGCCTTGCCTCCGCCTGCTATCAGATATGGGGTGAATAAAGAAACAGGTGAATCGTCATCTTCCGCATCAGCCGTGCCAGCTCCAGGGGCGGGTGAGGAGGAAGAGGAAGGAGAAGCCAGTCCAGCCGTCGTGCAATGCCAGAAGCAACTCCAGCCAAAAATACAAAAAAATCCGCAAAAACAAAAACACCAAAAAGAAGCCTGTAGCAGAAGTGAAGCCGCGCCAGCCTTGGAGGAGCCGCCAGCAGCAGCCGATCCTGTGCCAGCCGATGGAGCCAATGCTACCCTTTTTGATCGCCCAGCAGCACCAGCAGAGTTAGACCCAGCTTGTACGCCTTTTTGTAGTCCGGATGTACATCATTCTGTGGGCGATGATTTTGATGTAAATAAGAACTCTGATTTTCCTGCCAGTAGTGTACATATTCCTTTTCCTCATGCAATACAAAAATCCAAAAAAATTTCAAAACAAAAAAATGCATTGTCCGACCCAGGTGTTGTGGACATCTTGGACAAATTGACTGTTGAGATTCCCTTGCTAAAAGCCGTGGAATACATGCCAACCGTCAAGAAAGGACTAAAGGAGGTATGTACTACTAAGCGTCGCCCATCAAAAAAGAACAGACGCCAGCAAGTTGAGAAACATGTCCTCTCATTAGCCACGGTCGCAGCTATCAGCAATCTCCCCCAGAAGAAACAAGACACTGGAGCACCTCTGATCAGTTGTGTGATTTTTGATCAGGTCTTCGAGCGCACTCTCTTGGATAGTGGTTCTTCCATCAACCTTCTGCCCTCGTCTATAATGCAGGAATTTGGGCTGGGTCCGCTCAAGGAAACACGCATGATCCTCCAGTTTGCTGACCGATCCGTCAAGCGGCCCCGAGGTCTCTTGGAAGACGTGATAGTTAAAGTGCAGGAAATGAAATTCCCGGCTGACTTTGTAGTCCTTGATATGGACTCACCTGCACCATTGCTCCAGACCCCTATCATCCTCGGCAGACCATTCCTTCGTACTTCAGGTGCCGTGGTTGATTACGGGTCTGGAAAGATCATCTTCAGCTCGAATACCCAGCAAATCACAATAAACATGAACAAGGAGCAGAACGCCACAACAGATGAGAGCCAGGCAGCAGACTGCGAATTTATTGCAGAAATCAGAGACTCAGCTTTATCATTGAATGATCCATGGACCCTAGAAATCCTCACTCTCGAGGAGGACTTGGAAAGCGCAGTCAGCATATGCTCCGATGATCCTTGGGAGATAGATTCTCAGATGCAGGCGCATCTTCTGGAGCAGTCATTCCAAACCGAACATGATCAGCTTAGCGCAGAACCGTTCGGTGCATCACCAGGGTCTCAACAGAATATTGAGGATGGCAGCCTCTTCACAGAAGCACTGCCCACCAGCAGCATGATGTCAGAGGTGACAGATAAAGGGGACAGATCAACACCAGAACTCAAGCCACTTCCGGCAGGCTTGAAGTATGCTTTCCTTGCGGGCGAAGAGCAAATGTATCCGGTCATCATCAGCAGCAGGCTGAGACCAGATCAGGAATCTCGACTTCTCGAGGTTCTAGAGAAGAACCGCAAGGCACTTGGATGGAACGTATCAGATCTCCGCGGGATAAATCCATCCTTGTGTTCACACCACATTTATTTAGAAAAAGATGCCAAGCCGTCCCGTGAATTCCAAAGAAGACTGAACCCTAACCTTCGGGACGTCGTCATGAAAGAAATCACGAGGTGGTGTGATGCAGGATTCATCTATCCCATCTCCGATTCAAAATGGGTAAGCCCATTGCATATAGTTCCCAAGAAATCAGGGCTTACCGTGGTTACAAATGATAAAGGAGAGGAAATATCTACTCGGGTACCAACATCCTGGCGGGTTTGTGTTGACTACCGCCGTCTCAATGCAGCAACTAAGAAGGACCACTTTCCCTTGCCATTCATTGATCAAGTTCTGGAAAGATTAGCAGGCAAGGAGTTCTTCTGCTTTCTGGATGGGTACTCTGGGTACAACCAAGTGGCGATCGCCCCGGAAGACCAAGAGAAGACCACCTTCACTTGCCCGTTCGGCACCTACGCCTTCAAGAGAATGCCCTTTGGACTGTGCAATGCACCTGCAACCTTCCAAAGATGCATGCTAGCAGTCTTTGCCGAGATGGTAGGCAGTTTCCTCGAGGTTTTCATGGACGATTTCTCTGTCTATGGTGATAGTTTCGATTCTTGTCTTGAGCATCTAGACAGAGTGCTTCAGAAGTGCCGGGAGGTCAATTTAGTGCTCTCATGGGAAAAGAGCCACTTTATGGTCACTGAAGGTATTGTGCTGGGTCACGTCGTTTCCAAACGTGGTATGGAAGTCGACCCGGCAAAGGTGGACGTCATTTCAAATCTTCAGCCACCTCAGTCAGTTAAGAATGTGAGGTCATTTCTGGGGCATGTGGGATTCTACAGACGATTTATCAAGGACTTCAGCCGCATTGCTCGACCTCTGACAGAACTTTTGTGCAAGGAGACAGAATTTATTGTTGATCAGCCAGTTCTCCTTGCTTTCAATCACTTGAAGGAGCTTATCACTCAGGCTCCAATCTTACAGCCGCCCGACTGGACTCTTCCTTTTGAAATAATGACCGATGCGTCAGATTTTGCAGTTGGAGCTGTTCTTGGGCAAAGAAAAGACAAAGCGCCCTACGCCATTCACTACGCCAGCAGAACATTAGACGAAGCACAGAGAAATTACACTGTAACAGAGAAAGAACTGCTGGCTGTGGTTTTCGCCCTAGAGAAGTTCAGATCCTACTTGTTGGGCTCAAAAGTTACCATCTTTACAGACCACTCTGCTATCCGCTACTTACAACAGAAGAAGGATGCCAAGCCAAGACTGATTCGTTGGATCCTTCTCCTCCAGGAATTCGATTTGGAAATCAAGGACAAGCCTGGAACCCAAAATGTGGTAGCAGATCATCTCTCCAGAATAGAGCAGCATGAATCTCCTCTGAGCAATGCACCCATCACAGAAACCTTCCCTGACGAGGCCATTTTAGCGGTGGATTCTCTTCCTTGGTATGCTGAGATAGTCAATTACCTCGTCTCTGGGTAATACCGTCGGATTGGACGAAGAACCAAAAGAACAAATTTATGTCGACCATCCGTTTTTACCATTGGGAAGATCCTCTTTTATTCAGAGAAGGAGCAGATTGTATTTGGCGCAGGTGCATCCCTCAGACGGAACAATCAAGTGTCCTCGAGCATTGTCACTCGCTCGAATCTGGCGGACACCACTCTGGAGAACGGACGGCAGCCAAAGTACTTCAGTGTGGCCTCTGGTGGCCTACTTTATTCAAGGATGCAACTGAATTTGTTAAACGATGCACTGACTGTCAGAGAATGAAAGGTACACTCACTGCCAAAGATTCAATGCCCCTGAATATCATTCAGATAGCAGATATCTTTGACGCATGGGGCATTGATTTCATGGGACCTTTCCCTAACAGTCAAGGATTTGAGCACATCCTTCTCGCCGTTGATTATGTGAGTCGTTGGGTTGAAGCTATCCCTGCTCGAGCCGCCGACAGCAAGACAGTCTGCCAGTTTCTGAAGAAGAACATCATTTCGCGGTTCGGAGTACCGAAAATCCTTATCTCAGACGGGGGTAGTCACTTCATCAATAAAGAGGTCAAGAAGTTGACGAAGGAGTACGGCATTGACCACCGGGTTGCCACTCCTTACCATCCTCAGACTAATGGCATGGCAGAATTATCAAACAGAGAAATCAAGACTATCCTGCAGAAACTTGTTAGGCCAAACAGAAAGGACTGGTCTCAACTCTTAGACTCGGTTCTATGGGCATATCGAACCGCCTACAAGTCTCCCTTGGGCATGTCGCCCTATCGTCTTGTATATGGAAAGCCGTGCCATCTGCCCGTAGAATTAATTCACAAATCTTTATGGGCAATCAACAGCTGCAATTTGGACTCACACAAAAGTGGTCAGAAGAGAAAAGATGATCTGAACAGACTCTTGGAATTTCGAGACTATGCATACGATAACACCTTGATGTACAAGGAGAAGGTGAAACGTTGGCACGACAGGCATATCAGACGAAAGACCTTCGACGTTGGACAGCGAGTGTGGTTATTTGATGCAAAGTTACGAATATTCCCGGGCAAATTAAAGAGTAAGTGGACAGGGCCATTTCGAGTTTGCGAAGTGCGTGACAATGGAAGCATTGCTGTATCCGAATTGTCCTCTGACGCACAGCCATTTGTAGTCAACGGCCAACTACTGAAGCCTTACCTCGAACCAGATACATTTTTGGCCGTTGTTGATTCCGTCCAGCTCATGCAACATGATGATATCTCGACAGCACCTGCGGCATCGAAAGATTCAGACTATGCAATCCAACAAATTCTTCTCTGATTTTCTTCTTTTCTTCTTTTCTTCTTTTCCTCTTCTAGCCTATTCTTTGCATCTAAGAGGTGCCGACCTTGTGGACAGTTTCCTGTACTTAGGACATACTTTGTCCTAAGTATAGGGGGACGTGCACCCCGTGTATTCTTTTCGATCCTCTCCATTGTCTCCTCTCCTTGTCTATACTTAGGGATACTTTACCCTAAGTATAGGGGGAGACAACTCGAGTGCGATCTGTTCATTCTCACCCTTGACCCTCCCTGCTTTTTGTACAGTCTGCTATACTTAGGATTACTTAATCCTAAGTATAGGGGGGACGGTCAACTTCTCATTCCTTCGTTCCATTTATTCACATTCTTTAGATCTGTCTATACTCAGTACGAGTTATGTCTTTGCTTTTCCTTTCGATCTATGAGGACATAGCTCAAGCTAAGTATAGGGGGGTCGTATATACCATGTATATACTATAAGCCATAACTCATACTAAAATGTAAAAAGTAGCTTTATAATAATGAAAGACGATTGTGAGTTCCTCAGACTCATTATACTGACTAGTAAGTCAGAAAAGTGTGCTACGAAACTTTCTCCTTTGAAAAATCTTGTGAAATTTGTTCGAAAACAGCGTGTACAAGTATTCAACGATTGAAAAATTAGTTTTGTGTGTAAAACCTATTTTCTTTGAGTGAAAGCAAAATGTGTGAAAATTAGTGTGCAAATGATTGTGAAAAGTTGATTGTCAAAAAAATTGTTTTGAAAAATCTATCTATGTTGTGTAAAACATTTGTAAAAGGATTTTCAAATGCGTATACATGTTGCAAAAATTATTTTGGACTAGAGTTTTCAAAACCCCTTGTGAAAATGTTTCTCGAGTAAGTCTGAGGAATCCGCACAAAAATCTTTCATTTGTAAATAAGCCGAATAAAGTTTATAAGAACAGAACCATACTATACGTCAAAGACAATTTTTCTTCTTTTGTATCTACTGATTAATAAATCAGATACCTATACAGTATGATTTGAAAAATAGTGTGACCAGTTTTGGAAAATTTGATGTGAAATGATTTCAAATGTGTGAAACTGTGTTGATTGCAAAATTTTTCTTTGTGTGAAAGAAAAGATTTGAAAAACCTATGTGCAAATGTTTTGAAAAATGCTTGTCAAACTTATTGTGAAAAATTGTATATATCTACATATAGTGTGAAAAATCTTTGCAAAAATAGTTTTCAAATGTGTGTAAAGGATTGCAAAAATTATCGTGTACTATAGTTTGCAAAATTATTTTCAAAAAAGCTATTTAGAACACCATTGCAGATATTAGTAAATCAGAAACAAGATACATACAATTCTTTCTATACATACCCAAATAAACTATTTCATACCTGTAAAGTCGCTAAAAATTTCCTAAATTTTGAAAACAAAGCAGCATGCCTGTATAAATAAATGTACATACTTTTTAAACATTTTCAGTTCATACTTCCTGTGCAGAGATTCTTTTTGTAAAAATATTCTTTGATTCTTTTTAAATCCTTTGTGAAAAATTGCATCATTCATTGTGCATAGCATAAGCATACCGTGCATACTCTTTTTGAGTGAGCTTGATGATTGAATCAGTCTAATAAAGTCTCAGAATGGAGCTCGGTCGGACCTTACTGCACCTAACCGCACTGGAACCTTAAGGGAACTAGGTTTAAGGTACTTCAGGTCTATTTAGACTTAATTCTTTGAGAAATCAGGGCTGGGTTCAAGTCACCTCAGTGGGCTAACTAGAACTTTTCGAAACACACGCATGACTCTTGTCGGCCGTGACCTAACTTGGACACCTGCACATTTCACATGGCTCTCCATGGATGAGGTGGTGAGGAGGCAGTTTCCTTTGGCTTGGGGTAGCATATGAGGGTAGTACTTCTAGGCGGAACCTCTCTTCTTCTTTTAGTGAAGGAAGTGCACCTCAACTTGGTCTAGTGGTGATGAAGGCTAAAGACAGAAGCCGTGGGTTGCAAGAAAGCTTCAAAAGAGGGATAGTCTACTGGCTCAAGAGGAAAAACTCCTTGTATATATGCTGCACACGTATATGTTGTATAGATGCACTTGAAAAAAAAAAAAAGCAAATAACTCCAAAAAAAAAATGGTGGGTCTGATAGAAAAGGATAATCCCACCGGAGTATGTATATAGAGTGCAATAAGCAAAGCTTGAGATCCATGATCCACCTTATGTAGCTTGCAGCGGAAGACTTGGCTACACTGGTCAAGCTTCCAGGGGTACTTGGCTACACTGGCCTTGACCCATTCTCTTCTTCCCCTTCTTCTTGAGACGGTCGCACTTGAACTTAGAAGGGAATACCCCGCTTCTCGAGGAAAGAGTTGCTAGACCGAGGCATTAGAGTTACCAGGTTGGGGGAGGTTGTTTCTTTGTCACTTCTGAGGTGGGGAGCCACTATCACTTACACTGTACAAGTCAGCTTCATAGTCATAAGGGTTTGTGTATGGTGTAGGCTAGTTCTGACCTGGCTATTGAGGTGATTTGAACCAAGTTCTGTGACTATCAAAGGCTGTTGTGTTTTAAATCTGGTTCCCTACCAGGTTCCACACACATTCACACCCAAGGTCTGACAAGAGCTCTAGTCTCGGATTTTGTAAAGACGAGCATTGCACTGAAAGCGCCCCTATTCACTAGATCTTCATTTCAGTTTTCTTTTCTTCTTATTCTTTGATTCTTTTTGTACTTATTGCATAAGTATTTGCTAGGGACTAGCAAAGGCAAGTATAGGGGGGTGATGAATCTCCATTTCATCACCTTTATTCTATCATTTTGGCCTTAAAAACCCCAGCAAATGCATGAAAAGAGCATTAATTTGTTCATATTAGCATCTATTATTTATGGCATTAATTGTACATAAAATAAGGTTTTTAATGACAAAATTATAGAATAAAGGGAAGAAAAGAAAAAGGAATAAAATATTGCAAATATTTTATGACCCTAACCCCGAGACCAATGCCAGCATGGAATTGGTCGACCAGGAATAAAGTAGGGGGAGATAAGGGCCAAAATACAATAAATACTTCATTCATTTATTCTTCCATTATTGCATTTTTGACACCTATTTTGTATAGAATTATTTATTCATCAAATTAAAATCTTTTGTACATGAGAGTTGTAGATAATAATGTAAATAAAAATACAAAATTGAGTTTGTGTAAAAATAATATTCAGTGTGCATTTTATACACAGAATAAAAAGCCAGAATCTCAACTTCACAGACCCATATCTTGCAAGTAAAAACTCCAAATCACCCAAACTCACCTTTAATTGTATATAGCATTCCATGAACTATTTTATAAAATTGGTTTCATAATTTTTGGAGTCTATCTGTGGAAGTTAGGTTTTTGGCCCTTCTTGTACATAATACCTGATTAAAATATTCATTTTATTTACTAATCATTATTTGTATAAATTCATATTTTTTAGAATTTTGCAAATAATGTATATAATACTTGTACATATCAAAACTCAAAGAAAACCAAAAAGAAATGATCAAATAAAATAAGTCTATAAAAATCAAAGACAAAAGACCTAGGTTACATACATGTATATAAATAAAAAGGAATTTAATTCTTTTATTCTTTTATTCATCCATATTTTTCTAATAAGGTACAAATTATATATTATTCATTAAAAATACAAATCCAAAATAAATAAAAAAAAATTTTATTAAATAAATAAAAAGTATATAATATATAGGTAAAGTACCTATAAGTATACATACTTATACATACATCTATTTATTTAAAAATATAAATAAACTCATAAAAACAAAATAAAAATATACTTATACTCACAAAAATAAGTTATAAAATTATAAAATAAGAAACTAAAATAATAAAATGAAATAAATAAACTAAAAAATAAAATATACAAAAATACATATAAAATATACACATATACACATTATTCAATTAAAACCGTAATAAAATAATTCATAAAAATAAATAAAAATCATATTAAAATACTACATACAATAATAAAGACTTTTTATTTTATACTTGAAAAATAATAAAATCGTTTATTACCTTAAATAATTCATTCTTTACCCATTCAGCCTATTTTGTCTTCTAGCGGCCCCCGTGGACCAACCACAGGCCGGCAAAAGTTGACCTCGGGTCAACTCTTCAGACTCAAGGACGGACCCTCTGACAAGTCACGAGAGGTCCCTCTTCCTCGATTTTTCACGCCGATTGTGTTGCTCGAGGGTGATAAGACCCTTCATGAGATTTGTTCCTCGAACATCCACGAATCACGCCGTATCCCATGATTCCTTGTACAGCATCTAGATTCACCAAGATCTGCCGGCCAATAAGGGCGCAAGCTTTGCTTATAAATAAACCCTCCGACCTCCTCATCCAGTTTGGCCTCCCTTTCCGTCGTTTTCCACCGTCTATTCCAGTCTCTCGAGGTTCCTTGTGACAGGAGGGTCCTCCTGGAAGCTTCAGGCAGTTGGAGGAGTCGAAGGAGCGCCCACGGCCGCCGCGTCGCCGGAGGTCCTGCTCCCTGGTCGCAAACCAGGTATAAGAGCTGTTTTCTTCTCATTTCTAGCTTAGTTTTAGTCTTTAATTTGTAGTGTAGCTTTTAGATTAGTCAGTAGAGCCCCAGGTGCTCGATTAGCCCAAGATTGAAGTTCGCCGGAGTTTAGCTCCGGCGAACCTCTCTACTCTGATCAGCACGCCATCCGACCCTCGCTCCACCTCATTGCCTTCCCCTACGTATTCTCCACGCACCCACGCTTCGAGATCAACCAGAGCTCGCCCAGCTCTGCGAATCGAGGTCCACCCTCCTCCGCGTCGTCGGACCTCGCCGCCCTCCACCTTTCCCCGTTCATCTACCCTAAACCCCAGGTCGAGGAAGACCCCCTCGAGCCCCTCTTTCATTTGGTGCAGGACTCAAGCTGAAAGGAGCCCTCTGGGGCTCGATTCAAGTCCCTTCAAGGTTCCAGGACCCCCTTGTCTTCTCCAAGCTCGTTCAGCCGATCTAGGAGGTCCTGGACCTTCTGGAGCATCTCGAACGGTGCGCACCGCTTCGCCGGATGCCTGGAGGTCATCAGTAGCAACATCAAGCGCCTGGAGGCGGAGGAATCACCGATCGAAGCCAGGGAAGCCAGCCGTTCTTCCCTGTTCTTCGTGAGCAGCAGCAGCCGTTGGATCAAGAACGAAGGCCCAGTTTCAACCTCAGCCGTTCGATGGAGCATCGCATCAACCGTCGGATCTTCGCCGAGATCTAATCTCAAGCGCCCATCTACGAAGCGGTACCAGCCGTTGGATGAGCGACACGTGGCAAGTGAAGTAATCTCAACCGTTCGCCAGCGCGCTTATTCTGGGGGTAATTTTCGCATTCGACCCTCGCCTTTTTGTATTTCATGTTTAGTATTGTAAATAAAATAGCAAGTGTACATAAATGTGGAATTTTTACATATGAACCCCTGCATAGTTTTGATATTACTTTTGGGTCCATTCCACGTCACCTCACGTGTCGTCCCACGTGAGGTGGGAATTTTGCATAAGACCCCCTGTATGTTTGCAAATGCACATTTAGTCTAGTAAATAAAATATTTAGTGTATTATTTTTGTGAAAAATTGCAATCAGGACCCTAGATTTTCTGTAATTGCATTTCGGTCCCTGTGAGTGCGGACCACGTGCAGTCTCACGTGGCGGGTAAATTGCAAGGGGTCCCTGGCGGGTTTGCGTATTTAATCTTAATCCATAAAATCGCAGAATACGTTATAACTTTCTGGTATATTTGCACCTGTGCCCCTGAGATTTATTATATTTGCAAAAATACCCCTGCCAGGCTTAATTAATTCTGATGTCTTTATCTATTTATTAAAAATACCTAGATGGCTTCTAAAAATCCACAAAAATGAGGATAGATGCTCTATGCCATGCTTGTTCACGCTCATACTTTATTTCGAATTTTTGGCACTTTTCCTGATTATTAAAAATAGAATAGGAGCCATTTTTGCACTGTCTAATTTATAAAATACAAAAAAATTATAAAATGATTTTGAAAAATTCCAAAAAAAATTATATATGGTATAATTATATACATATTGAGTCCAGAAAAAGAAAAACCTTAAAAAAATGAAAAAGAAAAAGATAAAAATCATAAAACCCCAAAATCAACATAAAAATTAGAAAAACTCTTTAAAAACCCTAAAAATACATTTATCTCGTGTATGATTACCTATATATTATTACTAATATATTAAAATTAATTTGGGCAATTTTGGCAATTATTTTATATTTTTAAAACCCAAATTATATTCGGCCTCTTTATTTAGCCCTATATTAAGGACATTTTTGAAATTAAAAACATTTAAGAATTATAAAAATTCCAGAAAAATAACATAAAAAAATTAGAAAATATAAAAAAGGCTAAAAACAAAAATATATATAATCTATTTATATTAAGCATTTCTAATTTTGTTTTATATTTATATATATATTCTTTACCACTTTTCTCTTTCTCTTCTTATATATATATATATATCTTTATATATATAGAGTATATATTTATATAATAAATCATATAAAAAAAAAGAGTATAAAATGTAAAATCAAAATAAAAATTATAAAAACAAAAATATAAAAAAAAAGGAGACCCACTTCATTCAAGAATGACTTGTATGCACATATAGGCTCATGCATTTTCATACTGCTCTCTGTGGTTCGACCTCTACATGCTTGTTCCCTATACATTTTATGGTAGAGTAAATAAAGATTAATTCACACCTCCTTTGAGCTTGATGGTTTTATTCTTTGATTGTGGGTTAATTGTTGACGAACCGCGTTTTATTGAGGGTCGCCACAGCGACATATTCAGACCCTCGATAAGATAGAGGTTCATCAGCTGGTTGTTAAGGTGGATTTGGATAAGGATTTGTGGAACTTGAGGGTTATCGAGGCTTAAATCCTAATTCTAATAGAGTCCCGACACACTAATAATCCAAAGGTCTGAATCCAGGCTCTAGATTTTGGGTGAAGTGATATTTGGTTTAATGAAACAATCATGTTCTAAGTTATTTTATTTTCCTTTTTCTTTTTCTTTTTACTTGCACTTATTTATAGAATAAGTGTTTGCTAAGGGACTAGCAAAGGTAAAGTATAGAGGAATGATGAATCCGTGATTCATCGCCTTTATTCTTCATTTTGGCTAAATCCTTGGTAAACTACATGTAAATATCCATTAATTCCATTAATTATAATTCTAACCACAATTGTTAATATTATATATTTAGTACTTGTTTTATCCGAAATAAAAGAATAAAAATAAAAAGAAAATTAAAAGAAAAGAAGGATGTATATAGAAGATATACAGACTGATCCTAACCCTGAGACTAGGTCAATATTGACTGGGTCGATAAAAGAAATAAGTAGGGGGAGAAAAGGATTCTAGTCTATAATAATATTCAGAAAATCAAGACTAAAAAATATAATTTAGCCATTTTTCACATTGTAAATATTTCACCTATTTTTTATCATTAAAACCACTTCAAACCAAAACACTCCTTTTGTAAAAGTTGTTCATAAAAATATATATTATTTTTTAAAAAAATATTAGAAAAATATTTCGATGAAAAAAATAATTAACCGTAAAAGCTGCAAAAGCTTACTTCCAAGGTTCATAACTATTTATAGAAAATTCCAAACTGTTCAGACTCACTTTTAAAATCTATTTTGTACATAGTACTATTTATTTAAAATATCAAAAAAATATTTGAACAAAACCGGTGAGTTTTGGCGTTTTGGACACATTGTATATGTGTATTATATGTAGAATCTTTCTAGGTTTTTTAATTAAATAACCGTAGACCCAATTAACTTCATTTCTTTTCGTAGAAATCTTATACAATTATATATAAAAATATAATTAAGCCAAAATGCCCATAAAACCTGAAGCCTCGAAGCCACTACTTTTTTCCAGACCTCATTACTCGGTCGTATGAACTCTGAATTTAGAAAACTCGGTTCTAACAATTATATTTTTCTATTATCTACAAAATGACACTAGTTTCATTAAAAGTGGAGTTAATGCGAAAAACGCGGTTTTCAGGTCTGTATTGGTATATTGTACAATAAACCATAATTTCTATTATTATTTAATACATTAATACTTTTATTATCTTTTTAAAAAATAAATAATATTTCATTTAATTATCTATTTAAATTTATTTATTTATTTAAGTAATTACTTAATTATATACTTAATTATTTAATTAATACTTAATTACTTTATTAACCATATTTAATTATTAATTATTTATTATTTAATTAATTATCAAATTAATTTATTTAATATAATTATTAATTAGTTATTTTATTTATTTTATTTTTCCCTTCATTTTCTCTTTCCTCTTTTTTCTCTCCACCTTTCCCAATTCCCCTTTCTTCCCCACCGCACCCGACCCCTTCTTCTTCCTCTCCTCCTCCTTCGCCACCAACAGCCTAACCAACTAACGACCGGTCGTTGGCCAATCGTTCAACCAACCACCCTTGATCTCGTCACCACCTCCAGTGTTGCCATCCCTCGCCGTCTATATATACTTGTCGGACCTCTTTTTCCCCCATCCGCCATTTTTTCTACCTTCATGCCCACGAGCCTCCGGAGAGAGAAATCAGAGGTGACAGCTTCGGCTGATCTCCGTGGAGCATCGAGTGAGGGAAGAGGAAGGGCTTGATCGACCATCGGTGTCAAGGAACTACTCCACCGCGTGAGAAGCCACCTCGAGCTTCGTCCTCACGTCGAGGCTACAACTTCGGAGTTTCTGCTCCGCTCACTAACGATACCACTTCCATCCATATATTCCAGGTTTTGTATATCTCTTCTCTTCTCCTCTCTACTAGTTTCTATCTCATTCTTCTCTTATCCTCTCTGTTTGCATCGAAGATGGTTTGAATACGACCATCTCATCTTGTTTTTCCACGTCGATTCTCTTCCGTTCCATTTAGTTTTTTTCGTTCATCCGTCGGTCCTCAACTCTAATCATCTCAAATCCAATTGGATTTGAGAATCGAGGTTCCCTCATCCTTCACCTTCATACCACTAGAACCATTTCCAATACCCGTTGCTGCACTTTAAGACCGAGGTTTGCTTCTAGCTATTGACCTTTGCAGGTTTGCCTCTTGGAGATAATCATCATGCAAGTTATCTAAATCAATTTGCAAACCTGGATCATATGGAGATTTTAATAACGAGGATCACTTGAATGTGAGATCCTCATCAGAATCAGGAGACATCACCTCCATCGTATGAGCTGAGAAAATCGGAGATTTGACATGTTCTGGACATAATTCGTATTATCTGAACATTAAGCCTATAGCACCAGCAGCAACGGACACTCGAACTCGTGGCGCGAAGCACAAGTACCTGCTATGATTCAAGACCATTTCGATCATTGCCTTCAAGAAACCAATGTTCTCTATCATAAATTTGATCTACGATGCTCGCGACCTTCTTCGCACCTCGAAGACTCTCGTTTTCGATTCCGTCGAACACATGGAGAATAACGAATCTCTGCGATTGAAAGAAGCACCACCGTGTTCTTCAGATTGGGGAATAAAACTCTAAACTAAAGTCCCGCTCCAGATTGAGTTTCAGCCCTGTTATTAATCAAAAATTGGACGACCACTTTTCAGCTACGCGTCAGCCCAACCGCCCCACCGCTTGGGGCCAGCACGTGTGAATCACGTGCAATGAGATATGTTTTGGACGTTTTGCATTAACACCCCCAGAATCTCTTGACTTTGTAGATAGGTCCTAGCTGGAGCAGACCTTCTCACGTGGAGTACATGACCATTGGGACAATTTCACCGCCCCTCCAGATTCTGCATTTTCACAATTACCCTCAATTTCTCTATTAATTACTTACATCCCCCTGATCATTTAGTTGATTTCACATGGCTCCTGCAATTTCCTGCTATTCCACATCTGTTCCTATATTCCCAAAAAAACTCCACCATCTCATTACTACACATACCCTAAACTTTTATTTTATACATAATACAAATAAAATGCAAGATAATTAAAATATAGTAATAGTACATTTAAATACCCTACATCATACTATACAGTATTAAATAATATTTGAAAAAAAATATTATTTTCAATTATTAATAAATCTTTAAAAACATTAAAAAAATATAACAAACTTTAAACCAAACAAAAATATAAAAATACCTCTAAAAATCCAATAAAATTTACCTACAACATATTTTACCATATTTTACATGATAAATCAAAAACAAAATAAAAATATATATTAAAATAATAAAAAAATCAAATTTCATTAAAACTTTGAAAATTCATAACTCAATAAAGAAAAAGCATCTAAACACGCACACCTATCATTTTAAAGATAATTTCATATACTTTCCACTAAAAATAAAATAAAAATATTTTTAACTTGTTGTATATATTAAAAATATGAAAAACGTCACCGTTTTCAATAAAAGTTCCATTTTTCACATTAAAAATAATTCAAAATCCCTAAAAATCCTAAAAACATCTTGAAAATTCATAAAAATAGTAAAATAAAATTAAAACATAAAATTAACAAAATTGAAATAAAAAAGTATTACAAAACTTTTTTTTAACAATAAAAACATAATACTTAAAAAATCACAAAAACAATATAAAATTTCTTAAAATTCAAATAAAAACTCATAAAATTCTTTAAAAATAAATAAAAAATAAGAAACCTTTTACCATAGTTTATCTATAGTTTAACCTAGTTATCAACAGTTTGCCTCTCTGAGTTCGACAGTCCTGTGCTTAACCGTTATACACTTAAGTTTAGGAGTATAAATAAAAGAAGAAGATTAACTAATCCTTAATCTTTTCTAGTAAAACTCACATGGTCGATACAACGATCGCTGTACATTTTCTGTCTCTTTTGCAGAAATAAAGAAGTGATCAGGTGGTGTTTTTCATTAATCAAACATTGCTTGATATCTTTCTTGCAAAGAGCTATCTCTAGAAAATATTTATCTCTAAATATCGAAGAACATGAAGAACATGAGAGAGAATAGTAAAATATCACTCAGAGAGAATTTCATTCTTCACTAGGGAAAGTGAGAATTTGTTGTGCCTTCCAATGTGGGTATAAGGTCCCTTATATAGGGTACAAAAATACAATCATTAAATTAGACAAGGTAAGAAACCAGTGACGATTTGCAAGACTAATCAATCAATAAAACCAAATGATCGATCAAACTAAAGTGTTGATCAATCTATCAATGATTGTTAGATATCCTGAATTCAAAATATGATCAATCATCAAGGAAGGTTGGTCGGTCATATGTGGTCGATTAGTAAGTTCAGTTGGAGATCAAGGCTGATCGATCAATGTATTCCTCCCCTTCGGAGGTTGACTTGGTACCGTGTAGCCATAGCTCACCCTCCGTGGCCGGAGAACCGCTGCGAGAAGCCTCCTTCGCACATCGCAGCTTGGTTGAGGCAATAACCCCCCCAATCATTCCGCATGGAGCTAAGGATCGAGTTCAGACCTTCAGGTACCATCTTAGTCCTTCCTAGCTCGTCATTTGTTCAAATCTTTTATCTGCACACCGCATGTGCTCCGCCATCTCCGACCAGCTGGCCGGAGCTTCGTCACCCTCACTCATCCGCTCCGATCGATCCATCCACTCGCCCCGCATCTCCCTACGCAACCAAATCACCCTTAGCCTCGATCATCATGTCTAGATTAGGATTTAGGTCTCCCCTTCCATCTTCATCGGAGACCAACACATGTTTCCCCGTCGCTTCTTTGGTGTTTATCCCTAATAACCTAGACCGGAGTTTGACTCCGAGTCAGAGTGATCTCTTGCAGGTCCTGACACGCGCGGATAGCCCCTAGATCACCGTCGCCCATCCTCGCTGGAGTAGCTCCAGGTCCCTTACGTCGTCTCGCTGATCTAACCGTTAGAGCGTCCATCCGAGCCGACCATCTGACTCGGAATAGGCCCATGAGTTCACCGGTGCCTCCTGATCCTTCATCAAAGCTGAGGATTGCATCCTTGGGTCCGGCAAAGTTCGCCCAAGCGTAGTTCTTCCAGACACCTCCTCCGCCATTGGATCACCACCGCCTGCCAGATTCCATCTCATCCGTTTGTCCATCTGGAGGTGTCAAACCGTTATATGTCAGATCTAACGGTCCCGTACGGCCCACGTCCCCGACCAGCCGACACTGTCAGATCTGACATCTGATGCATCCAGAGCCGCACGATCGCGTCCCATCAGCGGTCGACACATGTCCTCCCCACGTGCCTCTCACGTGCCTCCATGGGTATATTGCTCTTTTCATCCTGTGTTTGCTTTAGTTTATGCTTTAGTCTGTAAATAAATATTACAGTTGGACCATTTTGCATATTAGCCCTTGTAGTTTTCACTATTTGCAGTTTAGTTCTTCCTATTTGGGTACATGTGCCTGGTCACGCGCATTGTGGGATATTTGCAACTTTTGACCTAAACTTTTCATATGTTATTGACTGGATGGATGTTTTTCAAAATTACATATATGCCCCTGTGAACGCTATTTATGACTTGTGCGGATTTTATTGGAAATTTTGCTGATAGGCCCCTTGGACTTTTAGTGTATGTTACTCTTTAGTCCCAAGACTTGAATTAATTGCATTTGGGTCCATGTGATCTGTATGTCTTGTTTTTAATCAAATAAATATCAAAAGTGCTCCAAAAAGTCTGAAATTTTTACACTTAACTCTTGCTTTAGTGTAGGATTTTTGGTAATTTTTGTGACCAATTTTAATTTTATTTGAAATTTTCTAAAATTCAAAAACCATAAAAAGTGTCTTTGTTTATTTTGAAAAATCAATTAAAAATATAAAAATACTTTAAAAATTCTAAAAACATCAGTATCTGTTTGTTTTGTTGTGTTTTAATTTCAATGTGATTTTTGTTCTGTTTCCTTTTATAAAACCCCTAAAAATTTAAAATGACTAAAAAGCTTATAAAAATTATTAAAAATTCATAAAAAAATAAAAAAATGTGTTTCCAGTTCTGTACGTAATTTTTTTTATAGTTTCACATAAAATTACTGGTAGGATTTTATAGGCATTTTAAATAATTTTAGTTAGCCTTTATATCCAGGCTGTACATTGCTTATTGTTTTTGGCCTTCTTTTATTTTTAAAAAATTAAATAAAAAACATAAAACACCATAAAATTCCAAAAAATACTTGAATATTTTAAAAACAAAAAAATATTTTTGTTTTGAATTTTTGAGTTATTTTGACCCTTTAAATAATTGCTTGTATATAACTTTTGGCCTTTTTCTTTATTTCTTTTCTTAATAGAAAATTACAAAAAAATAAAAATTAAAAAACATCAAAATTTCTTTATTTTCTCGATTACATGACTACTTCGTAGATTCTCATTTCGTGCTCCTAGTGTTCGACCCTGGTAGCCATACCGGGTTAAATAACTAGCAAGACTGCTTGCCTCATTTTTCGTGATTGGTTTCTTTCATTGGTGGTCTACTTTTTCTTGTTGATTGCGCCTTGCGATTTGGGTCGCAATGACCCTAGATATTTCTTAACCCGAGTTGCATCCGCGCATTCATCACTCATCCAACTTGCTCTTAAAGGCCCACTTGGTTGCAATAATTGCATGGTTATGAGGTTTGGGACAAGCTACTGTGAGTTACTCATGTTCAGTATACAAAAATATTATGGCCAATAGATAAATATCACATATATTTGTCACCATAGATATGATAAATCGTCCACATAACAATAAGAAACACAAGAGACAAGTATTTTAGGGAGGAAACCCAAGCGGGTAAAAACCATGACTCGAGTCACCTTTCTAATTGTCTCCTAGTTAGTCGAGCCAACCACAATTCCATTATATTAAAGTATTTCCCATGGATAATTATATCATTATAGGTGCTTTAGATTACACACAAAATTCTTTCCCACAACTTGAATTAAACACCAAGTTCTTTGTACACCTTCGATCAAAATCAAGTGTTACATTGCAATAGTAAGAAAAGATTACAACAAACTATATTCTAAAATATAATCAAGCATTAGAATAATGAGGCAAATAAAATGTACATTGTAATAAAAAATTGAATTGCAATCAAGCGTGTAGACGGCTGACCCTCAAGATGTGATCTTGAAGTAGAGAGCGAGAGAGACAACCTCAATTACATATTTGAAAGAAAGAGAGAGGTTTTGCCTTGGAATACATGTTCTCAACAATGGGTATAGGACCCTATTTATAGTGGTACAGGCGTTCATTCAAAAATATAGTTGGTGAAAATAAATCTAGAAAGCAATTATCAATGTTTGATACATATTATCAATCATACAAAAAAGGTGATCGATCATCTCAAGTTGATTAATAATTTCAATTAAGTTAATCAATCATAATAGAGCCTTTGGAGATTTGAAAAGGGTTTTCCAAGAGATGGGAAATGATAACTATTAGCCCCATACAAGGTTTGTGAAAGTAATTGTTTGATAATGAGCAAGAAATACTTGTCTTTCTGCTAAACATGATCCATTGAGCTCATAATTCATTACATACTTTTTATGAATGTCAACCATATATTGTAAGTATATTGATCATGATTGCTCAATCATTTGATAATCGGGTCATTCTTTGATAAATAGTCACTATGAGTTAGACTCATAAAATTTGATCCATTCTTCTTTCTATCATTAGGGTGGAAACTTGAATAGAATTCTCTTTCTTCACCATCAATCGAATAGTGACCCAAGATTCTATTATGTTATTAATCCAATCAGCATTGATGCTTTTTTATTTTCTTATCAATGAATAGATCTCTTTACTTGTACAATTTAGATGTCTCTTACTTCTCAAAAAAGTGACTTGATTGATAGGATTTGGTATGATACTTATGAGATCAATGAGATTGATATTAAAATATTTCTTCTTAGAACGTATTGATTTGAACCCATAAGCGAAACCGTCATCCAACAGATTGTTGTCATTAGAAGCAAAACCATGTATTTCTTTTAAAGAATCTCCTAATTGTACAAGGACGACTAGAAATATATTCTTTAACCAGAAATGAATTTTACGATCCATGTGATTGTATTGATTCTACTGAAAGGTGTATTATTTGCTCGTAGCTCACATTTGATACCTGATAAAGCAAATCTTGGTTTTTGTTTCCCTTAACAGGACTAGAAGAGGAGTAACATGTCAATTATATGCTTAGTTTGTTCTGGATGTACAATAGTATTCCATTTCATTTGGAAGATGTGATCAGATGTTTAGGGTACTGTAAGTGATCAAGGGGTGGTAATTCATATCATGATAGGAAACTTTGCACATAACATTATGTGTCCAACTACAAGTACAATATCTTAAGTGAACATGGTTATTAACAAGAACTTATGAAATCCATTGTTTGGACTCGTAACAAATAAAAGTTGCTCTTGCTACTCAACCTAGGGCCTTGAGAATTATATTAGAAAGTGTTGTAGGAGTAACCCATTACCTTCTGGGTGGAATTGCTAGAACATAGACATTCTTCTTAGTAAGAATTATTGCAGTAGGATAATGACTAGGAGGATCTGAAAGGAATTATGGTATTAAGATTTCCAAGGTTCAGCCAAGGCTTAGCTCAAGACCCTAATACTCGTCGTATTTGATTTAGTATTGCTAGCATGCATGACTTCAAGAGTCATGATGATATTACTGAGGAACATATGTATCAAAATATTTTTTCTTCCCACATTGGGAAGTACCTATAATCATTTTGTGTGCGTTTGGAAACCTCTTTCATGTAGCTAGTCAAGTAAATTTTGAGTCTTGTGTATATGACCCTTTATACATAAGACCCATTGCTCATGCAATTTGGGATCCCCATTTTGGTCAACCCATTGTAGAAGCCTTTCTTCAAGGGGATGCTATTGTACTGGTAAATATTGCTTATTTCAACGTTTATCAGTGATGGTGTACAATCGGATTATGCACCAATGAGGATCTTTATACTGGCATTCTTTCTCATTATTTATTTCTTCTATATTTTTGATAGTGGGTTGGTTACAACTACAACCTAAATGGAAACCAAGCATCACGTGGTTCAAAAATGTGGAATCTCATCTTAATCATCATTTGTCAGGACATTTCGAAGTAAGTTTTTTGGCTTTAATAGGACATTTAGTTCATGTAACTATTCCTGGGTCTAGGGGAGAGTACGTTAGATGACATAATTTCTTAGATGTATTACCATATCCTTAAGGGTTGGATTCTGTTTTACATGTCAATGGAGTTTCTATGTACAAAATCCGAATTCTAGTAGCCGTTTATTTGGTACCTCTCAAGGGATGTAGACTATTATTTTAACCTTTCTAGGGGTTCCACCCACAAACGCAAAGCTTATTGTTAACTGATATGGCTCATCATCATCTATCTATTGCATTTATTTTCCTGATAGCAGATCATATGTACATAACCAACTTTGGGATTGGGAACAATATAAAAGATCTTTTAGAAGCACATATTCCTCAAGGGGGTCGACTAGGACATGGGCGTAAAGGTCTTTATGACACACTCAATAACTTGGTTCATTTTCAATTAGGTCTTGCTCTAGCCTCTTTAGGGGTTATTACTTCTTTATTAACCCAACATATGTACTCTTTTCCTGCTTATGCATTCAAAGATTTACTACTCAAATTGTGTTATATACTCATCACCAATATATCACAGGGTTCATCATGACAAGATCATTTGCTAATGGAGCTATATTTTTTACAATCTAGAAAAGAATGAAGACAATGTATTGGCTAGAATGGTAGACCATAAAGAAGCTATCATATCTAATTTAAGTTGGGCCAACCTATTTTTGGGGTTCCATACCTTAGGATTTTATGTTCATAACAACGTTATGTTCGCATTCAGTAATTTTGAAAAACAAATTTTGATCGACCCTATTATTACCTAATGGATACAATCTGCACATGGTAAAACTTCATATGGATTCGATGTGTGAGACTTTTTATATGTGTCTATTACAAAAGTATTCTTTCATCTCCTTTACTTTGTCTATAGCTTTCAGGTTGTCCATTGAGTAAGGCATTTCATCCTTGTTATATTTACCTTAAACTTGCTCTTCTGTGCTTCATACTTGGAGAGAATTAGTCATTAAATCTACAGTCTATTTGTACTCACATACCTAGTTTCTTTCAAATTGGACAAGTTCATCATGCATTGTCATTAATAATTAATGTTGCAAGCCTCGCTGATAGATTTATCCTCAACTAAGGATACAAAAGTAAATAAAGTAAATGAATTTAAGTGGCATCGGATTTGGATTCCTTTTGATATATCCCCAATTACTAACTCCTTAAGACGATCTCTAATAAAAGCAGAAGTCCTTGCATAAACTATGAGAAATTCTATTCTCAATTATACTTGAAAGATCTACGAGAGAAATTTACTCATTTTTTAATTCTTAAAGTCGAGAATTCATACATAAGTTCTCGCCAAAAGAAAAGTTAGCTGCTTCCATGACAATGATTGTTTTCTTAATGAAGAGCATGTAAGTTTTCCTATGTAAAGAATATCCTTGGAAGATAACTTCTTCACATTTCAAGTCAAACTTGTTAAGATTTTTCTTAGCGTCTAGAACAAAATATTCACTTCCAAAGACACTGAAATAGCCTACCCTTGGTGAGCCTCCAAAGTAGAGCTCAAAAGGAGTCTTTTTAATCCTAATCAGGTCAAAGTCTTTTTTAAGGCATAACAAGTTGTATTCATGACTTCTGGAAAAAATATATGCGCAAGTCAGATTTGCAGAGCATTGTGTGACCATATTGAAGAGTGTCATTCCTTTGCTCTATTATGTTGTTTGAAGCTGTTGTTATAAGTGTAGAAAACTCATGCTTGATCCCTGCCTTAGAACGGTATTTAGAGAAATTCTCATTTATCAGACTCCTGATCATTTCTTAACTTAGTGATATTGGTTTCTTGTTCATTTTGAATTTGTTTAGACCGCTTTTCAAATTCTCAAAAAGCAAGTTCTTTGGAGAAAATATATAAAATCCAAGTAAAATGTGAATAGTCATCTATTATTATTAAATAGTAGCAACATCCACTTAAACTTTCAGATTTAACGGATCTAAACAATTCAAGGTGTAAAGACTCTAATGTCCAAAGGTGCTTATAAACTATTTGCTCTTTAGGGTGTTTACGATGTTTCGCTAATTCATATGTTAAGAACATGTCCACCTTATTGTAGGATAGCATAGGAGAGTCCTTAACTAAGTCAAGCTTGCTTCGCAAAACTTCTCATGTGTCTTCCATAAAAACTTTAAAATAGTATTTAGAAAACCACTTGAACACTTTATCACAAATATAAGAGACACACAACAAATGTGTTTCCTACCTTCAACAACGCTAACATGATTGATAAAATTTATAGAGTTTCCAACCGTACTTTCTCCAATGATCATACCTTTGTGGTTGTTGCCAGGGGCAGAACTAGCATATATCTTAGGGGGTCATATCCCCTCCTTAATTATTATATTTCACTTATATAATGATGTTGATTTTTGATATAGCCCCTCCTCAAAGTCTAAATATAGAAAGGTAAATCTCAAAGATTAACATTGATAACTTAATGGCTTATTGGCGAAAGGTTGCATCCTTGAAGTAATGAACTAGGGTTCAAATCTCATTAGTGCACTTTTTGTTAAAAAAACAGCTCTACTCAATCTACCTCTCTCTCCTTCTTTTTGTTCAAAAAAAAATTAATTCCATCCTTTCATTGTTAAAAAAATTTACTCACTTTAAATATATTAATATTATAAATATAATTTTATATTGAATGAGATTGGACTCATTTATCTCTCTCATTATTTCTAATTCTCTTTGTAAAAGAAATAAATTTTGTTGTTTCCTTTTAAATATGATTTTTAACTAAAATTATTAAAAAAATCATCAATGAAAAAAATAATCTTGAAAAATTCAAATAATATCGAAATGGTAAGTTTATCAAAATTTAAAAATCACTTTGAAAACTTTAACTCTACTTAAAAAATATCATTTGAATTTTTTTTCATTTTTACTTATACAAGATAGATGTATACTTGCCCCCTGATAAAATTCCTAGTTCCACCCCTGGTTGTTGCCAAGAGTGATTATCCCACCAATCTTGGCATTGATGTTGAGGGAGAGGTCCTTATCTCTATTTATATGCTTGGAGCATCCACTTTCCATGATCCACTTCCCATTTCGTTTGCTATTGATATCTTGTTAAATATGGTCAGGTCATGATTTGAGGCTCACAGTATCTCCAGTTGTAAGAGACCTTCGATTTTGCAAAATAGTTGATTGAATTATTTGGTGCACATTGTTTTTCAGTCCTTCGTGGTTTGTGAGGTTCCTTGGATTTCTCCATGCTTCCGAAACCTTACAGGACTTAACTTAATTATATGAAACTTTAAAACTTATAATGATTTAGAAGTTCTATTTATATTAATGTTTTAAAAACTGGACATGACTGACCGGTTCAACTAGTCTTACTGGCGAACCGGGCCTGGACCGGTCCAGATATCCGGTTTATGTCGGTTCGATTCGATTATTCAAATTTTAATTAATCTGCCCGGTTCAACCTATTTTTTTGACCCAATTTAAATAGATTCAACCAAAGTTGAACCGCATTTAATTTTTAAATTATTTAAAAATTTGCTAGTAGTAGAAGTTAATCCTATGACCTTTGGTTACCTATTTCAAACTTCTAACCAACTACACTAACACAACTTTTTGCATGTATTAGGTTTTAAATATAATCAAACTATTATCATGTTATAAAGCATCTAGTCCAAATAATATATATATATATGATATGTATGATATTTGATGGTGTATAAGAAAAATACTCTATGTATAGTGTAAAATATATACATTATCTATGTATTTTATTTATATTTCAAGTATATTTAAGTGTATTTTATTTATATATTATTTCATTTCGGTATGATTAGCCGATGCTCTATTCATAACAGAGTGTTTTAATTGGATATAATTCATTTATCCATATTAAATCAATTATCAATCCAATTTATTCAACCAACAAACAATCTTGATTGTTACTTAAAAGGATGGTATAATCTCAAAATACATATTATTCAAATTTTAATAATTATAAAAATACATCATGATCTCTTCGAGCATTATCTTTTCCTTCCTCACTATCATGGCCAATACGCACAAGATGTAGGATACACCGCTCACGGAGCAACCTGCTACCCCAATGATCCCCAACTAGACACCATATCAGCCTCAGATCAGGATAATGATATTTGATCATTTTGTATTTGAGATGACGTTCGACATTACAACCAAAGTTATACTATATAATATTTATCAAAACAATTTTTGATTAATATTATAAGGAGATTTGTTAAACAAATCCCCAATCCTGTTCAAATAGTAATGTTTTGCATGTAGAGATTGTCCTACAGCTATTGTAAGATAAACTAGGGTTTTCATGAAATGTTCGTTTAATGGCCTATGATGATTAATCAATTATTTTCATAATCATTAGTCATCATATTTAATCAAATCAAAATCATAATTTTCGTGATTTTCATTGAATTATAAATACAATAAATAAAGAGATTTGATGATCTAATCATCTTCTAGCCCATATAAACTAAATATGATATATCTAGGGTAAATAGAATCAGAATCACGCAAAATAAATTTGAGCCATTTGCAAAGTTTGATTTTCTACTTAATCCGAGTGTTTATTTCATATTTCATGACAAGAAAATAGTAAGTAATATTAATCTTCTTATAGATGCATGAATTCATGCAAAACAACTTTATAAGGATTCATACATTTTATGCGAACTTTTATTATATTTACAAAAGCATTTTTGACTTAATTGAGTCAACCTTAATCTTATTTTTCTTTTTATTTTTGGAGCTTAAACATGTTAAAACCACTATCATTAGATTCTGACATCATAAGGATTGTGCAGGAATTTTCTGGGAATTTTTCAGATTTTTATGCTATTTTCGGTGTATTTTGAAAGTGCTAGGGGCATTGGTGTAATTTTTAAAGAAAATTAGGAACTTGATTGCAAATAACTGCAATTAATAAAACATATCTAGACTGAAATGAAAATGTGCCAATTAAAAAACTTGATGGGAAATTTGTAATAAAAAATTAAATATTAAGAGAATTGCATAATGGTCTCTAAGGGACTAAAACATAATTATAAAAGCTTGAATAAAATAAATGCAAATTACGTTGAATATAATAGTCTAAAAATGGTAAAATTGCATAAACGAAATAAAGTTTAGCAGGATTACAACTAAGTCCAAAAATTGTAAAAAAACTAAAAGAAAAAAGTTACGAAGGGGTCCATGAGATGCCTTCTTCTTCCTCCAGCGATGGGGACGACGTGCGATTGCGGTCATCCACGGCGGTGGACTGAGAGGAGGGATCGTAGGCAGAGTAACAACAGCGCTTGGCAGTTGACGGAGAGGAGGTAGAGGTGTGGCATGCGGTGGTGGAGTCGCGATGGCGATCGGATGGGTTCTCCCTTGGATGGTGGGTTGTTGTCCCTGTGATGCCCCCACCTCCCCTTTTGTAGTTGGCATTGAGGGGAGGGGAAGCGACGGCGGTTGCATAGGAGGTGAGGGGGCGGAGGAGCCGTGTTGGAGGCGCAGGCGGATGGGAAGGCAGTGGGGCACTAGAGGCGAAGGCGGAGGAGCGCAAGCAGTGCGTGGCTAGATCTTGAAGAAAGGGGATCGCTGACGTCAGCATGACATCAACGACACTTTTTATTTTTTAATAGTGACATCATGCTGACGTCAGTTATTTTGTCACATAGCATTTTTTTTTGCAAATGAAGAGGAAGGGGATTGGACTCCCTTTGGGACTCCTCTAAGCTAGGCCTGAAAATAAAAAATAAAAATATTAGATGCTTAATATAGGCTAAGCCCATATTTATTATAAATGAATTAATGCAACTTTTCCTTTTTTGTAAAGAAAATGTTTATGGACTTTTTGGGTGATTTAAAATGTAATGCATATGAAATAACGAGATAAAAATTATGCATAAAATGGAAAAAAAACTGCATTTGATTGAACATGAATTTTGCTCAATAAAAGGTTTAAAAAACATGATACAGCATACCTTCATACTTAATTTTTGCTACTCCTGAGCAAAATAATGATATGTAAAGAGAAAGAAAAAAATTAGAAAATACTCGGAGAGGGTTTGCAGTAGACACCCACAAACGTTTGAGATTTTAAAGCCAAGTATGAACAAATAACAAACAAAGACTAAGTTGACCTTTAGATTAACAATGTGTTCCGACTCCTATTAAACTCAAGTATTCGATTCAACAGTCCACAAGTTCTATCAATTCTTGTCATTCAATCCTTAGGTCAAGTCAGATCATCCTGATCAAGAGTTATTCTCTTTAACCTTGAGTTGAGTTTGAACTGTGTGTGAAAGTTATAGCTCTTCCCAACTTGCGAGAGAAGTATACCATACAACCTTAAGCATGGTATCAGGAGATTCACAAAATTTAAAGCTTCTATTCTCTCTAAGTCTAGGCTTATTCTCATTTTACCTGAATCTGTCAATAAAAGAAAATGTGTGCAAATTATAGAGAACTTGGATTTTCAGGGGTTTTCCATAGACCGCTTTGGTGCGTTGCTCTTTTTTTTCTTTTTGCAGAGCATAACCCTGTTCCACTTTGGTGTCCTTTAAATTGGTGCCTACATTGGTCTGTTACTTGGCGTATTTGGTAGAGCTAAGTTATTTGAGTAGATTTTTCTTTGGTAGATCTTTGCTTTGCAATTGTATTTTTGGAACAGACATACCTTATTATGCCTTCTTTTTGATAAGATTAGGTGGCACTAGGCATCAGGAGTGTACATGTAAAAAATGTGACTTTTAGATACATGTACAGTGAAAGTTTGCTGACAGACCCAAACTTATAGAAAATAAGGGGTTCCTAAACATAGATCGTTGAATTTTACTTTCCTGAGATTTCAAGTCACTCCCTTCCCTTGCTAGAGATCGAAATAATCACTTCCACACGCAAACTAAATTGAACTAAGGTGTAATGTGCAATTTGTTCAAAAATCAATCAAGAGTAAAAGAGTACTAAAGCTGCCAAGATCTATTTACACAAAGATTTTGATCACTGCGTAAAATTAGTGGAACTCGAGAAATTAAGTCTAAAATAGATCTGAAGAGACAGATTACTCAATCCTTAAGAAAGCCTCTGAATTAAGTGGATTAAGGTCTACTTAATCTAAGTCCGAAAGTTGTAAAAACCATACTAAAAATCTCAAAAAGTTAGGAGAAAACTAGGAAAATATTTTTGGATTTTTGAAAATTTTGCTGAAATTTTTTAAAAGATTTTTTGGGGAATTTTTGGAATTTTTTATGGGATTTTGATATATACAAATCTTTTTGGTATTTTGTAAATCATGCAAAAATGATGTAAATATTTTTTTGAAAATATGAAAAAATTAACAAGATTTTAATAAAACGGAAAATAATTTTGGACTTTTTCAAAATAAATTTAGAACACATGAAATGCATGAAATGTATTTTTAAAAATGTTATAAAAAATGGTACGCATGAACTGCAATGCACCCCCATTCTTAACAAGAGCCATGTCCCTATGGTGATAATAAAATAGAAAAAATGGAACAACTTGATTGAAGAGGGTGCAAGATGTAACAAATGAATGATGCTCTTTTTTTAAATTGATTTTTATAGGGTTTCTTCCATATTAAATTGAACTACATTTATGATAAATGCAAGCTAGAGAAAATACTTGAAAGATAACTATGGGAGGAATCCCACAATGGTGCTGGTTTTAACACCCCCAGCCGGGCTCCAGGGTTAGGAATACCAGGTATCTCGAGTACGACCAACATCCGTATTTGAAAAATCGTGATGATATATAGAATTTACCTCAAGTGATTTGAAGGTGGAGGTGCCAATTGTGTGAAGTTCTGAGTGGGTGGGTGATACTAGTAGGATAATGCACATAGTAGGTGATGGTATTCAAATGATGAAAGAGGAAGCCGAACCAAGTGATGACTGGAGTGAGAGGGATGGAATTACCTCTAAAATTGATCTTTCTGATAGGAAGGTGGGTGGAAGATATGAGCATATGTGACCATAGGTGGCTTGTGATCGGCCAAGATTTGGTTCGATGTTCACTACATATGGTCAACCATTGATAAAATCATCTTCTTCAGATATATCTAATAAATACAATATATTTTCTCCTGCAAATTATCATGGATCATCCAAAAAATCAAAGATCGGTTCATGCATCTTTAAATCCAAGGGTGGGTGGGTGGGTTCATGTTCTATAAGATTCAATAATCTCACATGCATATGCTCAAGATATGTATCCTCAATATCAACCGATCCCAAGAATGGAATCATTGTGGTAGTCATGTGATTGGAGTGGGAAATTATGTTTTCGTCCCTGAGAGAGTCATCAGGGAGGACTTTTGACATCTGGTCAAGGGTGAGAGTCAACACATGTTGTAATAACTCAGTCTCAATTTTCCTCTCTTTCTCAAAATTATCATCATGCTCAAATTCATTATCTTGCTTTCGTTTGAAATTTGACACTAGCTTCTTCCTCATCAGATTCATCCTCAGATTCCAAATTATCCTCAGATTCATATTCAACCTCATCAAATGATCTGTCCTTAATGTAATTTTGATTTCATTATTGAATTCTTCCAACAAATCATCATATTTATTAGAATCAATTCCAATTTCATTATCAAAACCAAATTCATCATTATACTCATATTCATCCTCAATGTTATTCGTTTTATCATCCACGTCTGATTCATATTCATATTCAAAATATGAATTCGAAGTTAAAATTTTGGTAGACAACTCGAATATTTCAATTTTTATTTCATTGGATAGAGATAAGGCCATGATATGAGTCTCATCATTAGATTCATTATTGTACCCATTTATTTCAACCTCTAGATTGACATCATGATCAATGATTATTTTAGACCACTCATCATCAGAACTTCCATTGTAAAAACCATTGTTCTTAATTAGAGATTCAAGTTTGATCCCTTGTTCGACAGGAATTTCAATTAAAACTGGGACCGAACAATGTGGCAAAGGGATCACCATAGTGACATAAAATCTTTTGGCTCGGAATCATGTTTACTAGAGGCTGGAAGAATTGGTATTCACAATTATTCCTCAAAAAATCTTCATTAAGATCCTCCTTTTGATGTGGTTTGCAAAAATTTTGTGTTTGCTCTATCTCATTAGATTTTTCATCCAAAATCTCTTCATTTTTGTTCTCAAAAAATTTCCACATACTCAAGTTGATATGTTATTGTGTTTTCCAGTTCATCCCAAGCTGAGTCAAGTTTGAGAGTTCTCTGATTAGAAATAGGCATTTTCTCAACCATCGTATCTAAAACCATGAGTGGATTGGCAAATAGATATTCATGGATTTCAATTAAGTGACAGACATTCTCCTCATGTTGACTTTTCATATCCATATCAAAGTTTTTCATTGAATTCAAGAGGGTATTAAAGCCCTCGAAGATTGTCTCGTCAACTTGGTCGGTATAAGGTTGAGGTGGAGAAGGGGTGCAATAACTTGATTTTGTAGATCCATACCAAGATTCAGATTGTTCATACATCCCTGTGTTATATGATTCAACACTTGGATAGGAGAATGATTGGAATTGTGGAGGGTCATGAATTCGTCGGTACTTGAATGGGTTGGGTTGACTTCCCCAAAAGGGATGAGTGATATCAAAGAATTTGATTGTGAACTAACATAGTTCGAGTAAAAAACTCCTCCATAAAAGGATTGATATTGCGAAGGATAGTCTAGATATTGTGGTGCATCATTGATATTTGACATACCCTTCACATAGACATAGATTTGTTTACTAGGATTCGTGTTTGGAGAGGAAAAAACAATACAAACATAAAGCAATATTGGTTCACCAACTCACACGAGTTGTCGTTGAAGTGGTTATCTTTTCAAAATTCTACTTTATTGCTCACAAAAACTCAAGCACACAAAAAGATTGACGTAAAATCTAGTTGTAGATTTAAGGACTATCCCGAATTCCTACACTCAGTTGCATCCACTTTCCGCCAGTATGGGTGCAAGTATACGGACCGTAGAATTGCTACTCATATTTCTTGAGGACAATGTCAAAGGTGGTGTCCTTTAATTACCCACTCTTATAAGGTTTCCTTCACTGAAAAATGGCTAAATATTTTTAATTCAATAGTCAAGAAATCTACGTAGGATTTTTGGCTCTGACCTATGGTTGGTTAGTTGTGCACGTGAAGTTGTGTACAATGTGCAACTCTTCAACGACTTCAATCCGCTTTCGTCTGAGTCACGTGGTGACTTTCTGGACTTATCTGATTAAGCGAGCAACAATTGTGGTCTTGTTTAATTGGTGAGCAGAGGGAGAGAGATCCACAAGGATGAATGCAATAGAGGAAGTTGATTTTCTTATTTTCAGGATTTTTTTGTATACACACATAAATGCAAGCACCTAGAAATGCCCAAGTGATTGAAAGGATCTTACAGTGTGCAGCTTGTTGGATCCGGAATTTAAGCTTAGAGAGAATGAGAGAGATCCACTTTTTGTATTTTTTACCTGAAATAAAAATAACAAAAATTAATTTACAAAAATAAAATAAAAAGATCAAATTACCAAATTAAAATTATGTAAAGTTACCAAATCCCTAGAACGATGCCAAAATGAAGACGTGGATTTTCGGTGCATTAAAACTGTGTTTTTGTGGTCATTGTGCGCACTCGTGAAAATCGAGATATTCAGATAATTTTTGTCCAACTACAAGCCATCAGATATTAAACTAAGCACATGGCAAGTAGAGGATCGATCCACAGAGACTCGGACATTTTAAGCAAATTTTTATTCTATTTACAAAAGCATTTTTGACTTTATTGAGTCAACCTAAATCTTAGTTTTCTTTTTACTTTTAGAGCCTTAAAACATGTCAAAACCACTATCACTATGTTCTAGACAGAAAAAGGACTACACATGAATTTTTAGGAATTTTTCAGATTTTTCTACTTTTTGTGGTGATTTTCGGAAGTGTCAGGGGCGTTTATGTTAGTTTTAAAGAAAATTAGGAAATTGATTGCAAATAAATTGAAATATGAGAGAATAAGTACAATTAAGAAAACATATCTGAACTGAAATGAAAATGTGTTAATTAAAAAAACTTAATGGGAAAATTGCAATAAAATAATTAAATATTAAGAGAATTGCAGAATGCCTTGAAGGACTAAAATGTAATTAATAAAAACATGAATAAAATAAATGCAAATTACGTTGAATATAATAATCAGGCAATGGTAGAATTGCAGAAATGAAATAAAGTGTATTAGAATTTCAACTAAGTCCAAAAATTGTAAAAAAAAACTAAAAGAAAACAAAAAGTACGTAGGGCCCTGGGATCCCTTCTTCCTCCTCCAATGGGGGCAGCGTGCGAAGATAGACGTCCACTGCGGTGGACTGAGGGGAGAGATCGCAAGCGGAGTGGTGGTGATGCATGGCGGTGTACGAAGAGGTGATAAAGGTGCCTGGATGATGTGTTGTCATCCTTGTGATGACCCATTCTCCCCTTTTGTAGTTGGCATTGAGGGGAGGGGAGGGGAGGGGGTGGCGGTTGAGCGAGAGGCGATGGGCAGAGGAGTCGTGCTGGAGGCGAAGGAGGAGGGGTGCTGGAGGCGAAGGCGGAGGGGCGCAAGCGACGCACGGCTGGATCTTGAAGAAAAGGGATCGTTGATGTTAGCATGACGTCAGCAGCCCTTTTTTAAATGTTGATGTTAGCTATTTTGTCACATAGCTAATTTTTTTTGCAAATGAAGAGGAAGGAGATTGGAGTCCCTTTAGGCCTTTTCTAAGCTATGTCTGAAAAATAAAAAATAAAAATATTAGATACTTAATATGGGCTTGGAGCCCATATTTACTGTAACATAAAGTAAGGCAATTTTACCTTTTTTAAAGAAAATGTTTATGGACTCTTTAGGTGATTTGAAATGTAATGCATATGAAAAAATGAGATGAAAATTATGCACAAAATGAAGTTAATTGCATTTGATTAAACATGAAATTTTCTCAATAAAAGGTATAAAAACATGATAAATTGTAGATCCATCAGTTGCTATTTTTGGGACAAATTTAGACATTTTAAATAAAACATGAAATTTGCTCAATAAAAGGTATAAAAACATGATAAATCGTAGATCCATCAGTTACTATTTTTGGGACATATTTAGATATTTTAAATACATTTTCTTAACCAAAAAATAGGTCTAAAAATGCACAAAATGTAGGTTTTTAATTTAGCAAAAAATCGATTCGAATCTTGCATCCAATGCAAAAATAATGATTCACATACATTCAAAACTTGAACCTCGATCACTTAGAGTTTCAGATCATATCAAGACCTCAACCATGGCTCCGGTACAACTTGAAGGATATGGAAATATCTTTAAGCACATCACGGAAGCATGAAGATCGCATCATATGCGATCAAAGTGAGTGGTCGCACTAGTTGCTCGGTGCAGCGGAATTTAAAATTTTAAATGTTGAAACCATATGGTCTGAGAACATTTCTCGAATCGTTTCATCTAAATCACAAAGTAAGATGTAAGATTACCTCTTGAAGTGTGGTTGCGATCGTGTCTCTAAAGCAAGAGACCTCATGTCTCAAGTCTGATCCGACGAAGGAAATGCTTGCAAGCGCGTTGATGAAACGCCTGCTCCTCGCAATCCAAGTCGATGAAGATCCAAGCACCAGAACTCCTAATTTAGTAATACAAAATCTAACGTCTTTTTCATGAGCAAGAAGCACAAAAGAACATGGAGATTTGTAAGTAGTCAATCCAGCAAAACAACAGTGTCGTGATGACTACGATTCTCTCTAGCACAAGGGGCGGGCGACCAAACTTGAGAGAGAGAGGGGGGTGTTATGAGAAAGAGAGAGAGAGTGTATGTGTGTGTTTCAAAAATATTGTGAAAAGAAGAGTAGGTGTTGCCTCTTCTTTTATAGTATTTCGAGAGTACATGGATCACAATCCATGTGAAACACAAAATCAATGGTTGAGATTGATTTGTATTTCAATTCAATGACCATAATTTTATTGTATAAAAATACAATAATAATTCATTTAAATAAAATTAAATATATAGAGATATTATCAACATAATTAAATTTGACTAAATTAGCATCCAATAAAGGATAAGGAAGGTGTCTAGCCACCTTCTATATATGGAGGGGACGACCACCTTGAACAAGTCAAGGGTGGCCATCCACCCTCCATATTAGGATGGTGCCTCCTTTCCAATTCTGTGAGATTATTATATCCCACATAATCCTTTATTTATTTACAACAATCTTTTGTTGTAAATTAATTCAGAAAAATAATTTCAAATTAATTTTGTTGAATATTTCAATCATGCCATTAAATAATTGTGAATCGTATTCCTATATCCAAAATAAAATGTAAACTGTATTTTCAATTAATTTTCAATGTGAATCCAATTCACATCAACAAGTAATTTGTATATACTATTTACAATGAGCTCCCTCTACTATATTATAAATCACATTTATAATAGAGATTTTTACCCGGCATACCCTATAAACTTTTTAAATTACCTCTACGACCTTTTGCGCAACGTAATTACCCCAACGACCCTGCAAATTACCCCCAGAACCCACACGGGCTTCAAACAGATTACCCGAAGGGTTCATGGGGTAAGAGTTGACAAGTTTACAGGGTTGAGGGGGGAATTAGGTTGTTTCAAAGGTCGTGGAGGTAATTGGCAAAGTTTCTAAGGTCTACTGGGTAAAAATCCCTTTATAATATATATATATATATATATATAATATGGATAGTATTATCCACATTATTCATATCCTTGATAAATAAATCACATTTAGTTATCTTGGACCATCATTTTCATGTATTTAAATAATATGAATCACGTTCACATTATTCATGATAATTAAATCACATTTAACTATTAATATTTCAATGCCCATACACATATTTATCAATAGAATTATTCTTGAACTCTTTCAAGAATAATGTGCTTTCTCCGTGGATACTTGGAGATAAGGACAGGACCATTGTGCGTTCCACATATGGTAACCTGGATATTGAGATCACATCTCAAATTAGATATCAAGGACCTCTCATAGATGCTTGAATAAATCAAGGTCGTAGATCTATCTTCTCATTACATATGAATCACATTTAGATCAATGTCCAACATTTCGACTAAGAATATATCACTTCTCTACTGATAGAGGAGTCAATAAATCCAGACATGTTTCATCACTCCCTCGGAATGGAAGTGTCATGGCTATACAATCATTTATGATCACATCATCCTCAGATATTCCTAATATCGGTACATCATGCATACTGGAAGACATAGAATAAATCCGAAGTTTTAGATCTCTTTTCAGAATGTCGCCTTCATGGTTTTATAATTAAGCCTCTCATTTGGTCATTGGGAGTTGGCATAGATCATATGATTTCCAAAGCATATATCATACCTACAAATTCTTGTCATGCTTTCAAAGCAAGACGATCATGGATGGAATTTGATCGGTCCCAAATACCTCATGAGTGAGCTCACGTCTTTTGGTTCACAAGTGAACATGCATGATCCCTTTGAAAGATCATATTACTCATATGCCCTTGTACTGTACACCAGCTTGCCGATGTAAAGACCTTGATGAGGCCATCAACCTATCTATCTAGCAAATGTACATATTTAGACATATAGCAACACATATGTCTTTCATTCAAAGGATGCATGCCTATATCGTGATAGCATACGATATAGGTCTTGGTTATCTCGATCTCGTTAAGTCAGCTCTTTGACCTAACTCCAAAAATATTTTTATCCATTTTTTGTGATGTGTTTTGAGTTTTAAAACTTATTTATAAGAAATTTACTATATAGGTATTTCCTGAGTTCTAAATCACCTTATCACTTGCATTTTTCATCATACTTGCATTGCATATCTTCATTCCAGAGCCTTTAAAAATGACTTCTCCGTGAATCCTGCTTAATCATTTGATTTGAGGATAAATCTGAATTGTTGCCTACTTGAGTTCGATCTTGTGATTTCTTGTCAAGTAAAATAAGAAAACACACACCATATCTAATGCATACATACTATGGTTTTTATCAGTCACTTGATATCTAAACTTACTAAGTCCACATTATTGACACATGATAAAAACGAACCAAAACTCAATTGGAGCATATGTTACGATTAAACCATTTAAATCAAACTGCAGGCTCAATCCTCAATATTTGAAAGAAAATAATTATGAATTATAAAACAATAAATATTCTATTAAGTATTCATATTTTAGTTCCGTTCTTACTTTTTGCCTTTTCTCTTTTCATGTTTTCCTCAATGCAAGTACAATGCCTCCACGTCATGATGAAGTTGTCATTGTTACACTATTAGATGCAACAAGTTAGCAACTCATATACCTATCAAAAAAACAAATATCATCAATTATTATTTAACGATTATTTTAAAACTATTAAGTTTAGACATCACATATGTGTATTTATATGAAAGAGTAAAATGTGGCTGCTCTCTTGAGAACCAACAGGATGCTCCCACATTCATTTTTCCTCTATTTTTTATTTTTTTTTTGGAAAATTAAAAAATATATTTTCTTCACTATATCCTCATAATATGTCATTTAAATTTCACCAGAAACAGAGACTCCTATGCCCTCCATCCAGAACAGGTCAATTATGACAATTCTAAGACCGTTAAAATTACATATTCTGGACGGAGGGCACAAGAGTCTCTTTTTCTGACGAAATTTGAATGGTATATTGGGGGATATAGTGATGAAAATATTTTTTTTAATTTCCAAAAAAAATAAAAAAATAGAGGAAAAATGAGGTTGGGAGCAGCCCGTTAACTACTCCCAGGAAGCAGCCACATTTTACTCTTTATATGAAATGTATAAAATATAATTAAATATATGATGTTGTTTAATACACATTTATTTGTATAAAATATCAATCAAATTCTACTCAACCCGGTTAGATCTTAGGAGCTAGAACAACAGTATAATGGCACAAGTTTTTTCAATTTTGATAAATTGATGACATTGTTACTTTTCAATCAGTTGATCACATGGGTCCCCTCCATTAGGGTGGAACATTAGGCCCGACTGACCCTGACCCGACCCTGACCCGAACCGCAATAGCCCGAACCTGACCCGGACCCGTTGTACATGTGGGTCGGGCCCGGGCCCCCATATTGTCAAAATATCGAGCTCGGGCTGGGCCCAGCCCGAACCCGTAAGAACCCGGATTAGCCCGACCCGACCCAGCTTCCCTATGTTTAAAAATCCAACGTTAGCTCATAGAGATCCAAACCAGTTTGGCAGGTTCTTGCTATGGATCATATGCATACAGAACGAAGCAGTTGTAGTAAATAAACCTATTTTTTATTCCAAATTTCAAGCTTACTGCAAGCCTCGTTCAAAATTGAAGTATAAAGGATAAAAAATCTAAGATTAACCCATAAAAGCCCGTAATAGTAATATCAACCAGAAAGAGACCAACAACAACACAATATCCGATGAAAACTTAGAATGGATAAAAACACATATAGCAGTTCAACATCTCCTAATTTTGGTCATCAAAAGCAGCACAGGTGGCGTATACATCTCCACTAGGAAGACTTCCATACTCAGTAACAGAGGTTGCAATCACTTCAGACGAAGCCCTGAATAGGAATTCTACAACATAATAAATCTTGATCCCACGAGTGAAGGCTGGATGTTGGACATTGTTGGAATTTTGCAATTTTAAATATGATTATTTTGAATTAAGCTTTAAATTGAGATGCTATTTTAATATGTGAATCACGGGACCCCTCCAAATTACTCAACGTCCAGACCTCTTACAATCGTTAATTGGGGGCGGGCCGAGCCCGGCCCGAACCCGAACCCAGTCCTACAGGCCTTGGGCCGGGCTCGGATCCTAGAATTCCTGAAAAATCCGGGCCTCGACCCGGCCCATAACCCGATGAAAATTGATGGGTCCGGGCTGGGTTTTTCCGGGCTGGGCCGGGTTGAGGCCCATGCTCCACCCTACCCGCCATGAAATACAAAATACATACCTGACATGTTTAATGTGTGGCTCGATATTCAAGACGTAGGGAATGTCAAAAAGGTTCGTTTGACTATTTCCATCAAAATCTTCTATTTTACAAGTTAGAAATTATTGATAATAAGTCAATTACAATGGCAAGGATGTTATCCTTCATATATGACAATTTAAAATCTCTCGAACAGATATTTGTTGAATTTATCATATTGTTAAAAATAAAAACGAAATAAGTCATGCAGAGTTGATAGACCTTGCTTACAAAAGAGCTCCTTGGAATTTCTATAGCAGGAAGCTTGATCAAACAAACGTCAAAATTGTTGGAAACATCAGATATGCATCCACTTACCAAAAATTTCCTAACATAGGAATTGCTAAATGGTGGCTGAAGATTCCAGCAACGTAGTTCTCAAGGTTTAAATAAATGTCGAAATCTAACTCATTAACCCCTTCCTCAACCCCTTCCTCTACTAGTTAACTAATAATTACACAAGTCACGCCCATGCCCACATGAGTGCGTGAGCATAAGCAAACTTTTACACCTATAACCACATACTTTCATAATTGCACATTGATCCCTCCATAATTCGGAGTTACTAGTAGAACGGATTAGTTGCTAATCAATACATGACATAACCCTATGTTAACTTCCGTCAATTTTGTTAGACATGCGAGCCCACGACGAGCCATTATGCAATAAATGTTATTGCGAATATCATTCCCTGATCTGAAATAAAGAGTAACTAATTTGCATAATAGGTCCCTAAGTATAATTAAGGTTATGTACCATGGCCATCTTGATCATCATACAACTCTTGATTCAAATATTGAATCATAGAGGTTGATGCTTGGATGAACATCTAAAGAGTTAGATTGAGGACTCATCAAGCACCGTCAAATGATTGTTGAGAGATGATCTCCAGCCTGAGTAGGAGATGGCAATCCTTTCTCATTTAGGATGATATCTAACCGACCTCTTGATGCAGGTCCTCTTCATGGGAATAGAGATTCGGAGGTGTCAGATTAGTTAGGTCAAAGAGTTGACTTAACGAGATCGAGATAACCAAAGCCCTATGACGTATGTTGTCACGATATAGGCACACATCCTCTGACCAGAGACAGATGTGTAACTATATGTCTGAGTATGTACATTTGGCAGACCAATAGGTTGATGACCTAACCAAGGTCTATACACCGGCGCGCTGGTGTGCATATAAGGGCATATGAGTAATATGATCTCTCAAAGGGATCATACAAGTTCATTACTGAACCGGAAGACATGAGCTCACTCATGAGATGTTGGGAAGATCAAATTCCGTGCACGGTCGTCTCGCTTTGGAAGCTTGACTGAATATGTAGGTTTGATATATACTTTTAGAAAGTATATGATCAACACATGGGTATGATATATGCTTATGGAAAGTATATGATCGATACCAACTCCCAAGGATCGAACGAGAAACTTAATGATAAATGCTTGAAGTAGACTGTGTAAAATTTGATCATATACTTCGGGTTTTATTTTGAGTCTTCCAGTATGCAGGATGTACAGGTATTGGGAATACATGAGGGTGATGTAATCATAAACGATTGTATAACCATTATGCTTCCATTCCTAGGGAGTGATGAAACGGGTCTGGATTTTAGTTACTCCTCTCAGTAGAGAAGTGATCTGATCTTGGTCCAAATATTGGACATTGATCTGAATGTGATTCAGATGCAATGAGAAGATTAGATTTACGGTCTTGATTTAATCAAGCATCTATGGGAGGCCCGAGATCTGGATTTGAGATGTAATCTCAATATCCAAGTCACTATACGTGGAACAATACAATCGCGATCTCCTTATCTCCAAGTCTCCGCGGAGAAAGCGCATTATCCTTGAAAGAGTTCAGGATAATTTCATTGTTGATATATATATCCGAGCATTGAGAAAATAGATAATTAAATGTGATTTAATTATCATGAATAATTTGAATTTGATTCATATTATATAGAGAGTTATCTAACATAACTAAATGTGATTTGATTATCAAAGATGTAAATAATATGAATTTGATTCACATTGTTTGGGCACATGAGAACAAGAGATCCAAGATGATTAAATGTGATTTAATTATCATGGATATGAATAATGTGGATAGCACTATCCATATTAATCATATATATTATAAATGTTATTTATGATATATAAGAGAGAGCTATTTGTAATTTATATTTGTTAATTAAATGTTAATGTGAATTAGATTCACATTGAACATTAAATTGAAAATGTAATTTACATTTTATTTTGGGTTGTGAATGTGATTCATAATTTTCCAATGGTAAGATTGCAATATTCACAAAATAATTATGAGTTATTTTTTTAATAATTTACAGCAAGTGTTGTTGTAAATCTTGGAGATTTCCATGGAATAATGTAATCTCATGAGATTACATGAGATTGCCATAAAATCCCATATTATGGAAGGAGGCAATTTTCATTTCATAATCTCCATGCTTGATTGATTTAATTTGGGATTAAATCATATTGATTTATCAATATACATTTAATCTAAATTAAATTAATTGTTTTTGGTTTTTACCAACACAAATCTTAGCCATTAAAAGAAACACAAATCAATGTGAGCCATTGGATTTGTGTTGTCCATCGATTGAGATCCATGGATCCCAAAATATTATAAATAGAAGGGCACCCCTTGCTCTTCATATGATAATGAGAAATACTAGTCTCTCTCTCTCTCTCTTACTCTCTATACACGCCCTCTCTCTTCCTCTCTCATGGTTGTCTACCATGGATGCCCTAGAGAGGTTCTCCATCGCCGCAGCGTCGTGGTTATGCTGCCCGATCGTTTGCTCATGGATCTCTGTCTCCTTTGGTACGCGTCACTCGTGAAGAAGGCGTCGGATCTCGTGTGTCGAGATCAGGAGATTTGCCGCTTGGATCATCAACATGGATTGCGAGAAGCACGCGTCTCATCCACGCGCTCCCAAGTGTCTCCTCCGTCGGATCGGACTTGAGACAGGAGGTCTCTTCTTTTAGAGAATTGATCGCAACCACGCATCAAGAGTTAACCCTAATACTTGTTTGTGTTTTAGATGAAATGATCCAAGAAGCGTTCATATGGTTTCATCGTACGAAAATTTTAATTTCCACTGCATAGAACAACTAGTCCGACTAGTTGTTCTTCGTCTTATTCAATACGATGCTCACGCTTCCGTGATGCGCTTGAGGATTATCCCATATCCTTCAAGTAGTATCAGAGCCTTAGGTCAGAGATTTCGGATACGATCCGTAAACCTAAGACGACTTGGGTTCGTTAGGGTTGCGAAAGTTTTGTCGCATTTCATTTTCGCATCTCTATTTAGTGATTATTTTCGACCTTGTTTAAATTTTTTAAACACAAAGATAATAATCGAATTTTCTTCCCATTAAATAAGGAAACCATAGGATCTGAGTTTACGTAATTTGGATTCCGTTTGCTCGAGATATGGTCGTTTTAATGAACATGTATTCACTGTTGCGGGAACTATGAATCTTAACATGATTAATGAGTTAATTACTATTTTGACCCGCCTAGAAATGCATGAAATACCATTAGGTTCTTGTCTAAATCAAATTAGAAATCTTTGGAAACTGATTTTGACTAATTTGGATTTAAATTGATTGAGATATGTTAATTTTAGTAAGTAGGGGTCACTGCTGAAATTGCATTCCTAATCAAGAAACGTGTGATTTTCAATTAGTGAAATTAATTGTTAATTTCATGAAATAATTATGGAAAATATTTGAGATATATTTAATAATGATTATTTTCTTAATTGACTTGGCCTCAACCAATAAATTGATTAGATTTGATCTAGATCATAATTGGAAACACAATCAACAAACAACTTGCTTGAATAGGATTGGGAATTTGTCTAGCAAATTTCCTTATAATCAAAAATGTTTTGATTATTACTATATGGTATAATTTCGGTTGAAGAATCGATGATCATCTCAAGTACACATTGATCTATTTGGTATTATCCTTTCATGAGGTGGATGTGATGTCTAGTCGGGAAGCATTGGGGTAGCGGGTCGCACTGGTTGCGGTCCGCCCCACTTCCGTCGCTACTGGCCATGATAGTGGGTAGGGACTCGATAATACCAGAGAAATCAAAATGTATTTTTCTAATTATTAAAATTCAAATTAATACATATTTTGAGATAATACCATATATGTATTCAAGTAAAAACAATCGAGTTTGTTGATTGAATTGGATTGATAATTGATTTAATGAGACTGAATTAATTATATCCAATTAAAAATACTCTATTATGAATATATGTGCATTTCCCTTAGAGAATTAATTATGTGAATATGATTCATGACAATTAATTAAAATTTGAATATGATATGGAGGATCACATAAGTGACATCTATGATGTCCCATCAAGACGAAGGGTTCCATCGCCAGGGATTATATGTAGGAGACGCCTGTCCGAAGTGACAACTCATGTATGCAAGTGCATCTGGATCGGGCTCTTTGTTTCTCGAAAGAATAAGGCCGTATGCGTAGTGACCCCAATATCGGATTCTCATATTATTGAGGTGATATTGGATTGCGCATAGCGAGTACTAATCCTGTTGACGGTTTGTTCAATTAACAACGAGTCAACATCACCTTAGAGGTGGTGGGCTCGGGTGTTAGAGACCGAATTGGGAATGCAAGTTGGACTTGCAAGGCGGAATGTGTTCCCGCTTCTTTTTATCGGAGTTACAGATTCTCATATTATTGGGATGTAACAAAGATAAAAAAGGAGATCCCACATCTTGCTTGAGATATAATGGTAAGTATATCTCTAACATTGAATGTGATTAAGGGAATGAACTTTCAATGTTGACAAGGCAGGACAACTTTGATATAAAAAATCTTAAATCAAAGTACAATATATATTTAAATATATTTATGCAAATTTCTTATTTCAGATAATCCTTCATTAAACCCACTCAATATTATACTCAATAATAACCAGTAAAATATCATGGATTGGATCTATGATCTAGATATTGTACTTGCAGTTGGACACATATTGAATGTGGTTGCAATGTATAAGTTTCCTCATAATAATGAGGAGTGACAATTAAATAGACAATAGGACTACTACCCTAGGGTTTATATGTCTCTATAATCTCTCATCGAATGTACTTTGGAAGTGACATGTCGATGATGATTGTAATTATCAAATAATCCTTATAAAATTTAAGAAGATGTTTTGGCATGCATATGTGCTCTTGACAATTTATCATGAATGACATGGTTCTCTGCATCATGCAGAATGGTGGCTCTATAAGAGAGGATGTATTCAAATTGTTTGAGTACCCGCCTGAACCTAAGTCTTTAAGAGTTAAGATGTATGTACATATGATGAGTGTCATCATTCTACTATATATACTCTAGTCATTCATGAAGCTTCAGAATATTAATATTATATGAATTGAATGAAGCATGTACAAATGTTGAAATGCTCTTATATTGAAATTTTTTAATTTCAACATAAGAGATCATTTATCTTGAGCAATGGTTGCTTATAGATAAAGGGAGCGCAGTGGAAGCATGGGTTGGACCCAAATAAGAAGGAAAGTCAAAGAGTTGACCGTACTTCTGTGACTTCCATATGACATCCAAAGAATTGGATGAATGCCAATGCTGCAATAAGTTGATGTGTTGATAGTATGACTATCAAATCTATCTAGAATCCTTAGAAAAGGAATCAGATAGCACATCAGAATAATCCACATATAATCATTGAATTTAACTTACTTATTTGATAAGATAAAGTCTAATAATTGTATCTCAATCTTCTAATTACACTTGCAATCGATTGCATATGTATTATAATATTATAAATTTGATCTTAAGGTTTAATGGCCATCCATGTTGGAATTGATGCGATTGTTGCAACAATTTCCATTGGATCAATAGACTTCATATTTTCAGTGGGGGGCCTTAGTCTAAGAGAATGTCTCTGTGATCTAGACACTATAATACACTCATAGTTTATTTCTAAATGTTGGGAATAAACATGAATTCTGGAATAGACCTATCATAAAGAGTTATGATGGAGATATTTCAGATAGTAATCTAAAATCTAGTGGACTCTATTAAATTAGAAAATTAATGAATGGTTCATTAACATTTCTAATACTGAAATCAATCCTTAAAAGATTAATAGGAGAATGCAGATCATTTGACAATGATCTGGCATCAAGCCTTGGACATTTGTCTGTTGACGTGATCAATCGACTAGTAAGAGATGAAACTTTAGATTGTCTAAAGGTTCAAATCTTACATACTTGTGAATATTTTATTCAAAAGTAAAATATCCAATACACCCTTCTTTGAGAAAGGTGTAAGATGTCAAGGTATTCAAGATCTCATGCGTATTGATGCATGTGAATCATTTGTATCATTACAACCATTGATGATATGTGATATCATTCAATGATTATTTTTGATATGAGATTTCTTCTCTTCACTTAGAAACCTTTGAAATGTTCAAAGATTTAACAAGTTTGGTTTAGAACCAAAGTTTGAAGGAAGATTAAATGGATTTGATCTAATCTAGGTAGTCAATACCTATTAGATGAATTCATGGAATACATTATAGAGATATGAACATCATTTCTATCTCACTCCTCCTAATAAACATATACTCAATAGGAGTTGTAGGGAGATACAATTGGATCATTTGTGACAAAATATGATCAATGATAAATATTAGCATAATTATCTATTAGTTTTCAAGGTATATGTGTAGTAGAGACTACAATATATATCCTTAATAAGGTTCCAAGCAAATAAGCTAGAATTTAGCACCACAGAGTGCTACTTCATTAGGAAAATAAAGGATGGTACTGGATACCTACTTTATGACCTTGAGATTCTTAATAGATCTCATATCTGAGAATGAGATTCTTAGAGGATGACTCTCTTGAGAATCAAGATGAAAATGAAGTAAAGGAACTCATTTAATCTTGAAAAGATAATGAGGCTCCTGAAATCGGAAACCAAAAGAATAATTAAAAATGAAACACTAATACTTCTTCAAATGAGTTTGATGATATATCCCATGTGTCAGTTAAGTCTGACAATGATCGGACTACATGTGATGAAGCTCATGAGGATCATGACATGGAAAGATGGATGTTAGCAATAAAAGTCTAATGTAGACTTCATATACAAGTGTTGTATATGTACCCTCGAAGATCCACCTATAAGGGTTAGACCCATTAAGGTGTAAATGGATCTTCAGAAGAAAGAGGGAACCTGATGAGAAGGTAGAGACCTTCAAAGCACGGTTCGTAGCCATGAGCTGCACATCGAAAAGAAGACATTGCTCGCGATGATACTTGCTCTTTAGTGACCATGCTTGAACCCATCTGAATATTGCGGACTATAGCTACACAACTTGACTGTGACATCTTCAAGATGCAAGTCAAGATTGCATTCCTCTATGAATACCTCTTTGAGGATATTCACATGAAGTAGCCCCATGGCCTCATGGTTGAGGAAAGCAAGGTGTGCAAGCTGAAGAACTCTATCTATGGACTCAGATAAGCTTCTTGTAGTTGGAACATAAGATTTGATGGAATTATAAATGTTATGATTTCAAATAGAATCTTGATATACCATATGGAGCTTAGTGGGAGTGTCATTGTGTTCATCGTGCTAAGTGTAGATGATATCCTAATCATTTGTAATGCAATAAGGATAATAATAAGTATTTTATAGACTGACTATTCCATACATTGAGATATGATCTCAAAGGATACCTCTTAGATCTTAGTTCTGAAGATGTTCAGAAGCAAAGAGAAGAGGGTATTGAGACCATCACATTAGTAGTACACCTTGGATATATTTTATTTTTTGGAAAATTCCAAGAAAAGATTCCTTCCCTTAAGATGTGGTAGTGACCTATCTAAAGGGATAGCACCTCAAAGAGTTGAGGAAGTGAATGCTAGAACTGCTTGCACTTGTGCATCAGTTACGAGAGGCTGAGTGTATGCTAGATGTGTACAAGAGCCAGATATCTGCTGTGTAGTGGGAGTAGTAAACTATTAGTAATCCTACTATGGAGATAAAACACTTGATTGCAGTAATAACAATATCTTTAAAGATAATGAAACTTAGAGATAGTGATCTCAAAGTCTTATCTTCAAAAGTTTGAGAACATATAGATAGTGATCTAAAGGATCTTAACTGTAGATACCTTAGGAGATAGAGATCTCTAAGAATAAAGGTACTCTGTAAGGATTATAAGAATACTTGTTATGATAATTATTAAGATGTAGTGTCAAGGACACTATAACTATCAAAATTGAGTATTGGTTGCATAGGATGCAACATTCGCATTGGATGCGAACATTGTTACTAGGAGATATGCAAGTACCATAAAAGGACTTGGGATAGTCTCTCGGGAACAGAGTGACTGATCAGCTTACCTAGCTATTTTTATAAATAGCCTATGATTATCACATGAGTGCGGGTTTAAATGATTAGTCCATTAATGTCTCTTTGGGATAGTGGGAGATTGTTGGACATGCGAGCCCATGGCGAGCCATTATGCAATAAATGTTATTGCGAATATCATTCCCTGATCTGAAATAAAGAATACTAATTTGCATAATAGGTCCCATAGTACAATTAGGGTTATGTACCATGGTCATCTTGATGATCATACAATTGTTGATTCAAATATTGAATCATATAGGCTGGTGCTTGGATGAACATCTAAAGAGTTAGATTGAGGACTCATCAAGCACCGTCAAATGATTGTTGAGAGATGATCTCCAGCCTGAGTAGGAGATGGCAATCCTTTTTCATTTAGGCTGATATCTGACCTACCTCTTGATGCAGGTCCTCTGCATGGGATTAGAGATTCGGAGGTGTCAGATTAGTTAGGTCAAAGAGTTGACTTAACGAGAGAGAGATAACCAAAGCCCTATGACATATGTTGTCACGATATAGGCACACAACCTCTGACCAGAGACAGATGTGTTACTATATGTCTGAGTATGTACATTTGGCAGACCAATAGGTTGATGACCTAACCAAGGTATATACACCGGCGCGCTGGTGTGCATATAAGGGCATATGAGTAATATGATCTCTCAAAGGGATCATACAGGTTCATTACTGAACCGGAAGACATGAGCTCACTCATGAGATGTTGGGAAGATCAAATTCCGTGCATGATCGTCTCGGTTTGGAAGCTTGATTGAATTTGTAGGTTTGATATATACTTTTAGAAAGTGTATGATCAACACATGGGTATGATATATGCTTTTGGAAAGTATATGATCGATACCAACTCCCAATGATGGAATGAGAAACATAATGATAAATGCTTGAAGTAGACAGTGTAAAATTGATCTTATACTTTGGGTTTTATTCTTAGTCTTCCAGTATGCAGGATGTACAGGTATTGGGAATACCTGAGGGTGATGTGATCATAAACGATTGTATAACCATGACGCTTCCATTCCTAGGGAGTGATGAAACAGGTCTGGATTTTAGTGACTCCTACCAGTAGAGAAGTGATCTGATAGCACTATCCATATTAATCATATATATTATAAATGTGATTTATGATATATAAGAGAGAGCTATTTGTAACATTTGTTAATTAAATGTTAATGTGAATTGGATTCACATTGAACAATGTAATTTATATTTTATTTTGGGTTGTGAATGTGATTCACAATTTTCCAATGGCAAGATTGCAATATTCACAAAATAATTATGAATTATTTTTTGAATAATTTATAATAGGTGTTGTTGTAAATCTTGGAGATTTTCATGGAATAATATAATCTCATGAGATATCATGAGATTACATGAGATTGCCACCAAATCCCATATTATGGACGGAGGCAATCTTCATTCCATAATCTCCATGCTTGATTGATTTAATTTGGAATTAAATCATATTGATTTATCAATATACATTTAATCTAAATTAAATTAATTGTTGTTGATTTTTACCAACACAAATCTTAGCCATTAAAAGAAACACAAATCAATGTGAGCCATTGGATTTGTGTTGTCCATGGATTGAGATCCATGGATCACAAAATATTATAAATAGATGGGCACCCCTTGCTCTTCATATGATAATGAGAAATACAAGTCTCTCTCTCTTATTCTCTATACACACCCTCTCTCTTTCTCTCTCATGGTCGTCCATCATGGATGCCCTAGAGAGGTTCTCCATCGTCGCAACGTCGTGGTTATGTTGCCCAATCGTTTGCTCGTGGATCTCTGTCTCCTTCGATGCGCCTCGCTCGTGAAGAAGACGTCGGATCTCGTGTGTCGAGATCAGGAGATTCGCCGCTTGGATCATCAACATGGATTGCGAGAAGCACGCGTCTCATCCACGCGCTCGCAAGCGTCTCCTCCGTCGGATCAGACTTGAGACAGGAGGTCTCTTCGTTTAGAGACTCGATCGCAACCACGCTTCAAGAGGTAACCCTAATGCTTGTTTGTGGTTTAGATGCAACGATCCAAGAAGCGTTCTTGGATCATGTGGCTTCATCGCATGAAAATTTTAACTTCCGCTGCATAGAACAACTAGTCCATTTAGTCGTTCTTCGTTGTATTCGATACGATGCTTACGTTTTCGTGATGCGCTTAAGGATTATCCCATATCCTTCAAATTTATCTCCATAACGTTAACAGAATCAATTATATGTTGACATTTTTGCCCCTTAAAGCACATTACATTTATGAAAATTTGGTAACATATGATCGAAAGAAGATTGAGGCAAGTTTCCAAAGTAAAAGAAAACCAATTTGGATTCACGCCAGGTCACTCAACTATTGAAGTCGTCCACTTGCTGCGGAGAACAATGGAGATATATAGAGCTAAAAGGAAGAACCTCCGTATGACTTTCATTGATTTGGAGAAGGCGTACGATTACGTCCCACGAGAGATATTGTGGAGATTTTTGGAGAAGAGACAAGTGCATGTCCTACGCATTAACCTCGTAAAGGATATGTATGATAGGGCTTCATCTTGTATAAGGATCCAATATGGGAAGACAGACTATTTTGACATCAACATTGGTCTGCATCAAGGTTCAGCTTTGAGTCCATTCATTTTTACTTTGATTATGGACGAGTTGACAAGTCACATACAGGATGAGTTACCTTGGTGTATGTTATTTGCTGATGATATTTTGTTGATTGATGAGACTACAGATGGAGTAAATGAGAAGGTTGAGATTTGGATATATGCATTAGAGATTAAAGGATTTCGTATAAGTAGGACTAAGACTGAATATATGGAGTATATGGAGCGCACTTTTGATTGAAGCAATGGTTAAGGAATCGCTATGAAGATTGGTGACGATAACATTTAGAAGAAAGATTCCTTTAGATACTTGGGATCTATTTTGCAACATGATGGAGAAACTGATATAAATGTTACTCATAGAATAAAAGCAGGTGGGCTAAAGTGGAGAGGAGCCTCTGTTGTTCTATGTGATAAGAAAATTCCTACGAAAATCAAAGGAAAATTTTACAAAGCAACCGTGAGACCTGCCATGCTCTATGGATATGAATGTTGGCATGTAAATCATAAACATTTGCAGAGAATGGCGGTTGCAGAAATGAAAATGCTAAGGTGGATGTATGGACATACACGTAAAGATCGGATTCGAAATGAAGCAATCAGAAGAAAAGCGGGTGCGAGCACCGATCGAGAATAAGATGCGACAAAACCGCTTAAGGTGGTTCGATCATTTGCAAAGGAGGCCGAGTGATGTACTAGTTAGGAGATGCAAGTGTTGGGATGTTGGCAAGGAATGCCCGAGAAGTGTTAGAATGAGACTATCCGAAGAGAACTTAGTTTTTTTTATCTAAGCCCGGGAATGACACAAGATAGATCCGAATGGAGGCGAAGAATCCATGTAGCCGACCCTACTTAACGTGGAAAAAACTTTGTTGTTGTTGAAAGCACATTACATTAAATGATGCCATTGGTTCAAATTATATATTCCACCCCTCCTATTTCTCATGCCTTCCCATATTCCCTCCCAATCTCGGGCTCCTCGCACCGCCATACGCCTCGATGTGCTTGGCCTCAACGTCGACAAAACCTCCATGATCGTCACCAAGCATCACAATATCAACTTCCTCCAAAACGGCGAACCCCATCCATCATCTCCCACCTCAAACACCTCCTCGGCTTCTCCATCATCCATTACAGAGCTCCACTTCACCGCATCCCACCCCCCCCCCCCCCCCCCCACCACCACCAAAAAAGGAAAAGCCTTGTTAGCTACTCCACCCCCATACCTCTCAGCTCCTTTTGCCTAGCAGTCTTATGGAAGAGAGCCAGAAGAAAAGTAAGAAAAAGCATACATACCTAGATGACCCTCAAAACCATTGACCCAAGAAGCTGCTATGCGTGGAAGGCTGTTGATCATAAATTCGGTGACCGTTATAAATGAAGTATGTAGATTCAGATGGGAATAAGCACACATGTATTCTGATGTTCCTCTCAGTAAAGTATCTAGACCAATAAGAAATTAGCAAAAAGATCTCCCATAAACGAACAACTCAGGTATGTTCACGAGGAGTTGGAGAAAAGCAATCTGCAACACACAGGTTTGAAGCACTGCAAAATGCCCAAGCAAATCTTGATTCATACATATTTATAACGTCTAAAGCTGAAAGATGACGATACACACAAACACAGAAAAGCTTCATACATATTTAATGCATAGTCTTGCAAAATGCCCAGGCAAGTCGATTCATACATATTTATAATGCCCTAAAGCTGAAAGATGATGGTACATACAAACACACAAAAGCTTCATACATATTTAATGCATAGTCTTGCAAAATGCCCAGGCAAGTCTTGATTCATACATATTTGCAATAAAGCTGAAAGATGACGATACACACAAACACACAAAAGCTTCATACATATTTATTGCATAGTCTTGATTAAGTGAAACATATTCCAGATCTGACATTACTTCTCTTTTGTGTTGTTCTTGATATATTCCAGATACTGGAGATTGCCTCCAGTTATTGGCAGCGAAATAATTTCAGGGATCCTGAAGTGCCAAGAATAAGCCAGTGTCTATATACATATTTATTGCATCAATGAGATAAACCAACTTAAGGTAAACGGAAGTTGACTTACACATATTTATGGCGGAACTTTATATAATCAGTCAATGCAGGAAGAAGAGATTCCCTGGTCTTGATTATTAACAGCTCTTCTGAAGCATTTATAACCTAAAAATTCACCAGAAACTGCTGAGAAGAAATATTCTTACAGATAATTAATGCCCTATAGTGAGCATAACACTAACCACGTTATCGGACCAATATACTGATGCCACACCTGAAACATCACAGGAAAAAGCAGACTAAAAATTAAGCATATGGAAAGCAGGACGACAAAAAAAGCCAAGATATGAAAAAGAATACTAGGAGAAACTGGACCAATGTTGAACCATCACACATGCATGACAGTTGGAAGCATAAATGCAAAAGAATAGACTTGCAATCATGCTACAAGACAGCAAAAACGGGAACAAATCCGCATGTGGCTAGTGTGGTTGATTTTAAACCTATCGCTCTTTCAAATGGGTTTCTATCTGATTGTGGCGAAATTGCTAGCTAATAGATTGAAGGGCATGCTGCTATCCATCATATTCCCATTACAGACAACCTTTGTACCTGGCAGATATGTGGTGGATTCTTTAGTCTTGGCTGCCGAGATCCATGCAGAACGGAAAAGATGTCATTTGGTTTTCTGTGGAAGGTGAATTTTACTAAGGCCTATGACAATATTGATTGGAACTTTCTATGGGAGGCATTGGATAAGAGAAGATTCCCTGAAAAGTGAATCAGCAGAATGAAAAGATGCGCTACTACTTCCTTCCTCTGTGATTGGTTATGGTAAGCCACGGGGTGATTTTTCCAGCCACAACAAGGTATAAGATAGGGTTGTCCTCTTGCACCACTTCGTTCATCATTGCGATGAATGCTTTGATATCACATCTCGGCAGCAGCCAAAATGATTTCTTGGACGGCTTCACTAAACACGATGTATCCATTCCCCATTCCAAATGTGGATGATACTATCATCTTCATTGAGGATGGAGTTAGAGAAGCAAGGCCAACGTCGGCATTGCTAGACCTGTTTGAAGATTTCTCGGGACTGAATCTAAATGTCGTTAAATCGATGTATGTGCCGATAACTCTGGATCTTTGATTATTGAGCGAGTGTGATCGCATCTTACACATCCCTCAACAGGCCCTTCCGGTGAAGTATTTGGGGGCATTCAGTTAGTAAATCAGAAACTCGAGGTGGAACATTGGATCCCCCAGATCTAGAGGTTGGAGAACAAGCTGACTGGTTGGAAGGTGAAGTGCTTATCTCGGGGAGAAAGACTTGTCATCTTGAAGAGTGTTCTTTCGGCACTATCATTGTTCTACATGTCGATTTTTAGCACCCCATACTACATCGCCTGTAAAGCATTATAAGACGATTTTTATGGACTACCTTCAAGCATGAAAGGAGGGTCGTTGCTCTGATGGGTTGGGATGTGATCGCTTGGCCATGCAAGGTGGGCAGCGTGGGAGTGTTGGGTATATGTGAGATGAAGAATACATTCTTATAAAAATGCATGATGTGCATTTGGGGTCTAAGGGAGGACTTGGTCTGTTCGCTTCTAAGAACCATCTACAGGAGCATGAAGGTAGGGAGGTTTGGAGGAACATGCATGGGGGACCATCCAGTTTCTGGATGGATATGTATTGTAAGGAGTGAGTTTGGACCTCATCTTCGCCTGACCTTGGGGGAAGCCACCAGGTTCAGTATCTGGAAGGGTTGATGTTTAGAGATGGGTGTTCTATGCGAAAGATACCTGCAAACTGTGGTTATTTTTTTTAGCCTAAAAAGGGTGAGGCTCCTCTATGGGGCTCACCTCACGAGTTCATTGAAATACAAGTGAAGAATTACAAAATAGAAGAGAAGAGGGTAGGTAGATACATAATCGTATACAACCCATTCGGTCAGGTTGTTTCTGTTACTAAGGTGGTTAAGGACATTTTCGATGTAGAATCGGTGGCCCTTAAATATGTTCTCGTTAAGCGCGCACCAGATTGCCCACAAGAGCAAGTATGCCGGGGATACGTCGTCCTGAGAGTTGTCGCCCACTGCCCTTATTGAAGTCCAGAAAGTCGTTGACACATTCAACCATAGAATCCCAGCCTCTTCCCAAATCTGCGATGGAGTACGACATCTAAAGAATAAGTGTTCCAAATCCTCATCATCCTCATTGCATCCCGTGCAGATGCGGTCTCCCATATGGAAAAGATTATCCCTCCTTATCTTTGACATAATGCAACTGTGTCTTACGAGCAAAAGAAAAAATTTAATCTTATGCTGGATTTTTGACCTCCAGATTAGCGTAAAGTCCCGATCTTGCTCAGTCTGGTTCCCAGTTTGTCCCTGCTCCAAAAAAAATACGCCTTCTTGATGCTAAATTTCCCGGACGCCCACGTGAAATGGTCTCTACCACCACCCGGTCCATCCACCTCCTTGAGTTCATTGAGTGATTGCAAGTAGTCATGAAATCATTGCTCGGAAAGAGACGCCGTAAAACAGGGGCTCCATGCACCAGCAGAATAGGCAGTCGCTGTGCTACACAACTTGTCCGTAGATAGCTGGAAGAGGCGCGGGAAGCGATCCTTCAAGGATCCAGAATTCGCCCAATCATCAATCCAAAATCTAAATAATTGACTATTGCCAATCACGGGGCGCAACGACTCTTTCATCTCTGGCAGAGTGTCCCTCAGTCCCAACCAAAGGGAGGAGGGGCACCTAACGTGTGACAACTGCAATTCGCCTCCAATGGAGTATATCTTACCAACTGTGGTTATTGGCGTTGGCAGTTTATAAGCAAGCATATGTGGCTGAGAGTGTCGGTCTCCTTCAACAGGGGGAGATGACGTTTGACTTCCAAGTTCAAATCTCCCTTGTCGAAGGCACAGAGGGGAGTTGCATAAGGTGGGGGGACCATGTCGTGGTTGGGACCATTGGGAGTGGGGTGGTTTGTTCTCCACTAAGGGGGCATACCAGCAACTAATCCGGGGGCAGCCGCATTAGAGCAGGAGGTTGTAAGAGATTGTAATTTGATTTGGAAGTCTTGGGTGTCGCTGAAGGTTAACATCTCTGCCTAGTTGTTTCATCGTGGGAGGCTAATGGAGAAGGAGCTCCGTGCTTGTATCATATGTAATGTGGATTCGACTTGTTCAATCTGCAGTTTGGAGGATGAGGACATTTATCATCTCTTCTTTAGATGTGACAGAGCTTAGGAAGTATGACGGAGGGAAGGCATTTCATGGTTGGATGTCTCGTATGGTTAGGCTTCAAGATTTCTTTTGGTGCTCCAATTTATAATTCGAAGGTAGATCTGACTAGAGTCCTGGTGGTATGTTGGGCTATATGGTAGGCCATGAATGAGACGACTTTCAAAAGATCGAGACATTATGCGGAAAATATTATTACGCATGAACATCATCTTTATAATTTATGGAATGTATACATGTAATCAATCTGATCAATAAAAGAGTTGTTTCCTTGGGTGGTCACTATCTAAAGGTGACCAACATGTTTACGTTTAAAAAAAATGAACAAAGAGAATGGGGTAAGCATGTACAAAAATGATCCCTTTTAAAAGCGGAGATAAAGGTCAAATTAAGACATCTTTGATTGGGAGAAAAAAATGCAGATAAATAATAGACGCATACAAAAATAGGCACCTGTAAGGAAAAACATGTAAAGACTAGTGCCAATAAACAGTAGGTCCCAGTGATGATAATAAAAAGAAATGAAGCTCTTGAGAGTATATTTAATTGGAGTTGAGAATTCAATGTAAATTTCCCCTTCCACTCGAATAATCTCTCACCACAAGGTTTATAAGAGCATAGATCATACCAAACTGCACGAGATGATATAGTGGTGAAACAAGACACAGTTAACAAGGATCATGAATGAAAAATTGAACAATACAAGGTTTACAATCTTAATCAATCTGTTATGGTCTAACAATCAACTGCGTGCCCATGATTTTTAAGGAGACAAGCGATGATAACAGTAGGTATGTTATCACCCATGCAAATTTATCTATAAACAATTATATTCTCCACTCAACCTAATGGACCGGCCCCTGACATCAGGATACTTCTCGGGACCCTTCGAAACCTCTTCCTGTACTCACAGCTACAGTGTTGAAAGATCCGGCTGTTTTTTACACTAGTTGTCGGCTACCTAACGCAACCCTTTTCAAAGAGGTATTTGAACCTTGGTCTTATCAGTAGTAAGCACACAGATCTACCACTAGCCCATTAGCAACTCTTGAATACTAATATAGTAACATGTAAAATATATTTATCTAGGCTTTCCTTGATAAAACTTAGATTTCTTTCATCTCCATCGGTTGGTTTATTTCTAAAGGTGGGACTAGATAATAGGAGAAGAAAAGGCTAAGTCATATTGGTTGACAGTGACTCAAGCAATAGGCATTATATAATCGGGACAAAACTGTTCTAACTGAAAGCAGACAGGTCCACAGTCAAGCCAACCCCATTCCGAGGTTGGGAGACAAAGAACAAAGAAAGGATCATCAATCAAAGGAGAAGACCTCGATACCCACATCTACACAGTGATTTAGATCTCGATAGATAGAACATCACACCTCTGAAAAGCAATTGTACGAGCTAAGCGAGGAGTTCGACCAATGTAGGGACCTTGTTGCTAACTTATAAAAGAAATTTAGTCAGACTCACTTTTCGTGATCGAACTGGGTTTTAAACAACATACATCATTACGTCAAAAGTGGGGGTGAAGCCCCCCATTCAAAATAAGTGCGGTCAACGAGCTGAGGGGTCAAGGAGAGCAGGTGCGCTCCCACTGTAGGTGCTCGTAACATCATAAATCATAATGTGTTCTTAATACTAGGATTAATTGTAAAATATCCCAAATAAACTAACCTTTAGAAGGAAAAAATAAAAATACCTCCATAACTTCTTCCCTGACAAAAATAAGCAGCAAAATCAAGCAAGATGGATGATATCGATGATATAACATTGATATTGACATGTATCGATGATATTGGTTAACATACATAGTAATATTGAAAACCCACACCTTATGATGCCAATATATCATTTTGGCATTCTACACCTTAAGAGCAGCAACTACTTCAACATCTGCGCATCAAGCTCTCCATAAACCTCAACCGTCCTCTGAACTACAATTTCTTTACGACTCATTTGTGACCAATTTTTTTTTGAAGCTCTCATTTGTGACCAATTTCTCTGTAGACTTTGTCCTTTAAGTTCTTATATTGTTGTTATTGTGCTTGTTATTGATATATACATGCATAGCAAACCAGATTTCTTGCTTGAAAAAAAAAAGAAAACATATTTTTTTCTTTCTTAACATCTGTTTTACAGGAACTTGATGTTTGATCCAAGTTTTGTAGGTAAATTAGTGGTATATCCAAGTGTTACAGGTACCTTGGTGTTTGATCCAAGCACGCAGAAACTTTGGTGTGTGACCCAAAGTGGAAGTCTTTGGTATTGGATCCAAAGCAGTGTATTGTCATACGAAATTTTAGTGTGTGATCCAAAGTGAGTCTTGAATGAGGGATCTAAAGCATGTCTACTAATGGTTGAGTTATCCGTGCTAAATAACTACGTACAGTGGATTGGCTGATCAGCACGATTGATTTGGAAGAAACGAGTCAAGGACTTAGGTCGTGCTTTTCATCGAGTGGGATTCCACATCAACATCATCATGCAAGTGGTTGATTATCTAGTTTGATGTCTAATCATTTGTATTTGTTGCTTGTTCCATTTTTGTTTGACCATAATTTGTGATATCTGCTCTTCACGCATCCCCCTAATAATAGCACAGTCCTACATCTATTTATATTTGGCATCAAAGCTAGGTTCATGTGAACTATGTAACTGTACTCAACACACATGGTCACAACAACTTTGAAGGTTGATCCACAGTTAGACATCCTCCCTTTCAAAGTACCAATTATAGTTTTTGAAAATAAAGAATGTTGGTTTCTTTGGAGTTGGACTACGATGAAGTATGGATGTAATCGAGACAAAGTACACTCGATTAAAGAAAGAAGTCGTACTAACTGACGCAGATAAGAAGAAAGCAACATACAACTCAAAGACAATGAATGCCCACCGCTATGTCATAAACAAAAAAAGAATCAATTGCATATCAGTCTGCAGGACAGCATGAGATTTGGAACAAGTTGAGTGGCTCGTATGAAGGTATGAGTAAAGAAAAAGAAACTCACACAAGTCTTCTTCAACAAAAGTACGAGCTTTTTAGAATGGAAGATAAAGAGCCAATCAGAGACATGTACATAACGTTCACATGTATTGTTAATAGTCTAAAGAATCTTAATGCAGATGTCGAAGAATCGATGCATATGAAAAGATTCCTAAGATCACTAACCTCTGAGTGGAGAACTACAGCAACTATGATAAAAGAAACCAACGATTCAGACACTCTCAATAGACAGTCTGATCAGTAAGCTCCTATCTTGAGAGATAACATGAAAAGGAAGCAGAAGGTGAGACTAAGAGAAAGAAAAGAAGTCCCGCATTACAGGACGAGTCAACCGCATCATAAGAATATTCAGATGGCGATGACATCGCTCTTATATCTAGACATCTCAAGAATATAATAAGGAACAAAAGTAATCGATAAGAAATGAAAGTGAAGCCATATATAACAATTGCAAAAAGAAATACTTCCCAAGGAATGCCCTCTGAAAAGAAAGAGTCATGAAAGACATCAAGAATCCTTCAGGAAGAAGGAAGATGAAAAGGAAAGACACAAAAATCATTCATGCACTGTAGGAAGTCTAAAAAAGAAATCCATGCAAACCACTTGGGACTCATCTGACTTGGTGACCATGAGTCTAATAAGTAATAAGATAAGGAAGCACTGCTACGACATCGTGGCAATCGGTGACCAAGTAAACTCTGATGGTATTACTTTTGATGAGCTTTTAGATAATTTTAAGACTTGCGTAAAAAATCTATTAAAATTGAAAAAGAAAAATCTATTGCTTGAAGCTAATAAACAAATAATTCAACAAAAGAATGAAACTGAGATGAGTCAAGTTAAGGGTAACATAGAAAATCTAGAAAGCGATATAAAGGAAATAAAGTCCTAAACTAGAACTCTTGGACATGATCTAGCTAAATTCACTAGAAGCAAAGAAAGATTAGATAAGCTGCTAGGAATTTTTGGTCAATCTACTGCAAAGTTTTAAATTGGTTATTAGCCTTGCATTGAAAAGAAATCTATCACAGTTAGCACTTCATGCACTAAGACTCTTGTTAAGGTTAATCTTAGTTCAAGTGAAGTCAAGAAGGGAAAGCAACATTGGACTAATCCTATGAACCAATCTAGCAACTCAAGGACTCACAAGCAATGGGTACCAAAGAATTGTTTTGCATACACAAGAAATACATGAGAAATCAACCATACGGATTGGACCTATGGAGTCAAAAAGGGGAAATTCTGTTGAATATGCAAAATCAATACCATCAATAGCCACCAAGGGATTCAAGGATAACAAGGGCAGTAATGACACATGAGTAAGCACTCTTTCGCAGGATAACAAGGGCAGTAATGATGGACAATGGATCCCAAAATCTAGAAACACCATCAATAGCCACCATGGGATTCCCAAAAAGATCCCCTACATTTGAAGAATAGGTGATCCACGTCCTTGATATCCTCTTGACAAGGAAAACATGCGAGATCAGCTACCTGAAAGCACCGTGCAAACCTGTCACCAGTTAAGAACCTTCCCCTCCTAAACAACCACATAAAGACCTTCACACGTATGGGAATTTTCCACCTCCATATTCTTCTACAATCCACTACATACCCTCAGGGTCAAAAGTCATTGGACCTTTCAATGCCATGTACACCTTCCCTACAGAAAATGTTCCATCACACACCGGCTCCAACAATCATGCCCCACTGTGGGCCCAACCATGCTATCCAACTCCCCTAGCATAACAGAAAGCTCGTCCATTCATTGATCTGAGAGTTCAGACCTAAAATGAGGGAAAAAGAATGCCCATCCCAAATGTCCGCCACAGAACAATCCGAATCAACTGCCAATGCCATCAGACACGGGAATCTCAAAACAAGTGTCATCCCCTCAATCCATCGTCAGACTAGAACCTAAAACCACTATCGTCCCCAACTATCGACCTTAAGAAAGGGTATGTCTCCTGCACCACGCCACAAATCCCTCTCCAAAAGTATAAGGGGGCAAACCCATGTTCCCAGAGGCCTGTCAAAGAAGAACACAACCCATAAATTTTTCAGATCAGAGTGCAAACCAAACTACCACAAGCCCCCCCCCCCCCCCCCGATATGCACGATCCACTTACTGATTAGGACTTACTCATCAACTCCAATATATACACCCCAAGATCACCATCATCCTTCGAACAAGAAACCGTCTTCCAGTCCACCAAAGGCAACTCATTCAATACCATCAATAGCCACCAAGGGATTCAAGGATAACAAGGGCAGTAATGACACATGAGTAAGCACTCTTTCGCAGGATAACAAGGGCAGTAATGATGGACAATGGATCCCAAAATCTAGAAACACCAATAGCCACCATGGGATTCCCAAAAAGATCCCCTACATTTGAAGAATAGGTGATCCACGTCCTTGATATCCTCTTGACAAGGAAAACATGCGAGATCAGCTACCTGAAAGCACCGTGCAAACCTGTCACCAGTTAAGAACCTTCCCCTCCTAAACAGCCACATAAAGACCTTCACACGTATGGGAATTTTCCACCTCCATATTCTTCTACAATCCACTACATACCCTCAGGGTCAAAAGTCATTGGACCTTTCAATGCCATGTACACCTTCCCTACAGAAAATGTTCCATCACACACCGGCTCCAACAATCATGCCCCACTGTGGGCCTAACCATGCTATCCAACTCCCCTAGCATAACAGAAAGCTCGTCCATTCATTGATCTGAGAGTTCAGACCTAAAATGAGGGAAAAAGAATGCCCATCCCAAATGTCCGCCACAGAACAATCCGAATCAACTGCCAATGCCATCAGACACGGGAATCTCAAAACAAGTGTCATCCCCTCAATCCATCGTCAGACTAGAACCTAAAACCACTATCGTCCCCAACTATCGACCTTAAGAAAGGGTATGTCTCCTGCACCACGCCACAAATCCCTCTCCAAAAGTATAAGGGGGCAAACCCATGTTCCCAGAGGCCTGTCAAAGAAGAACACAACCCATAAATTTTTCAGATCAGAGTGCAAACCAAACTACCACAAGCCCCCCCCCCCCCCGATATGCGCGATCCACTTACTGAGTAGGACTTACTCATCAACTCCAATATATACACCCCAAGATCACCATCATCCTTCGAACAAGAAACCGTCTTCCAGTCCACGAAAGGCAACTCATTCGAACTCCCCGAAGGTGACTAGAAAAATCGTCTCATAATGCTCTCAAGTCTCTTTCTCACCCCAACGGGAAGGAGCCTAGATAACATGAAGAAAATAGGGATCGTAGAGAGAACCGATCTCAATAGCACCAACCTGCCACCTCTACATAACCAAACAAACTTCCATCCTGCTAGCCTCTGCTCCTTCTCAATCACTGGTAACCAATCAACTAGACGCATCCTCCCAATTACCAACAACAATCCAAGGTAGCAAAACGGTAGGTCCCTACGCAAGGACCTCAACCAGCTTGCACATAAACCAACCTCCTCCTCTAAGCTAAAGGCACAAATTCCGACTTATATATGTTATGTCTCAAACCAGACACCGCACCGAAGATGTCAAGGACCACAGACAAACCTTTGCAATTCTCCAATCCTTCCACAAAAAGGATGGTCTCGTCCGCATACTGAAGAATGCACACCGAAATCTCCTCCTTAGAATAGTCACAACAAAAAGCTCTCGTCACCGCATGATCAACCATAACTGACTGTGATACCCGGTATTTTTATCTTAAATTCTGGAGTATTTTTATTACCTAAAAAATTTTATGACTGTGTCATTTTGTAGAGCTTGTCGAGATCTTTCCAACGAGCCCAAGAACATCAAATTCTGAACTTCCTAGCTCAAGTTATCAATGTTTTAAGTATAAAAGTCGAGACCCATATATGGATCCGAATTTGGATCCATTTTCACCCCTCCTATAAATAAGCTATGATAGGTTACTCTCTCAAAAAACTTAGCCACCACTATCCTTATCCCCCATTGGAGCACCACCGCCTTGGCCAGATTAGTCGTTGGAAGGTCGCTGTCGACATCGGAGAAGGTGCGTCGATCGAAGATCCGCGACTGCTATTGCGTAGGGGAGCTCGAGGTCACCATCGTGTATGTATTCACATTTCGATCAAGCGACAGAAACATTGTTTCCGTGTGAGAGGATATCCAGAGGGAACATCCTCGGAGGTAACGATAAATACCTTCCTCTTGCTAGGTTTTCCACATATTTTTGTTCTCATATACTTGAACATGCTTAGAGCCTTAGTTATTATTATGATGTGATTCTTATAGTTGTAACGAAGTTCCCCTCCCTCTTTGCGTTTGGTTTCATATGATTTATCGATTCCATTTGATTGACTAGCCATGGGATCCTTGGGGTGTTTCGTACATGTGATACAATGTAGTCATATTTGTATCCTTATAAACGATATCGTTGTGAAAATGATTGTGCTCATCCGCTCTCAATACATATGCCAAATCCTTTTTATATATAGATGAATAGGCCTTGTTTTTGTTCAACTATACCAAATAAATTGAAATTACATTTGTTAAATAAGGTTATATATGGAAGCATGCAAGATTCGACCATGGATATTGTCCTGGGGCTGGGAAGATATATCATTATGGGGTAGTGGGTATTAATGACATAACCATTAGCATGAAGCGCTTCATGTTTCTTGGACATTCCTTGTGGAGAGGAGTGATGGTAACGACCATCATTAAGATTATAGGAAGCCATATCAATATGCAATTAAGTTTAGATGTAAATAGCCTTGGGGAAATATAATTTTTTTACCTAAGTGTCCTTGGTCAACTAACTTCCCTGGTATTAAGGTGATATGCACTGAAGAGGTATTACACTTATCACAACGGAAGTACTGCCTAAATATTCTTACAGAGGCTGGCTTACTTGGTTGCAAACCATCTGCATCCCAGCAGAGTTGCGGAAACTTGCTACATCCACAAATCCAGATTTGGGGATACTACACGATATAGAAGCCTATTGGGCAAACTGATCTAACTATTACTAGGCATGATATATCGTACATTGTGAGCAGAGCCATCTGGTACATGGAGAGACCTCTTTACATTCATTGACAGGATGCTCTTATAATTCTTTGAAATTTGAAGAAAATTCCACGAGGATCTTTTACATGGTCAATGGTCACACTGATGTCATCGCTCGTGCAGATACAAATTATGCCAGTTCATCTAAGGGCTGACGATCCATTACAGGCTATGCTATGTTTGTTGGTGGCAATCTTGCCTCATGGCAAAGCAAGAAGCAAGTGGTTTCTAGATCGAGTGTAGAGGCAAAATACATGGCAATGGCCCAAGCCACTTGTGAGGTTACCCGGTTAATCTCCTTTCTAAAGGAGCTTGGACTTTTTGCTATTACTCATGTACCTTTATATTGTGACAAGTCAGCTATATACATTGCCACCAATCCAGTATTTAATGAGCGGACTAAGCACATTGAATTAAATTATCACTTCATTCGAGATGCAGTACCAAGAGGGAGGATCACTACCCCTCGTATCTCCACAGATCTTCGGCTAGCATATATATTCACGAAGGCGCTAACAAAGAAACGCCTCTCGTTCACGGTTTTCAAGTTGGGTATGATTGATAGATATGCTCCAACTTAAGAGGGAGTGTTAGAGTTATTTTGTTATTGGACTATTTCTCTTTTTTTTATTTATAATCATGTAACCCTTCGGGGTCATTTATCCCAAGATCCTTACTACAAACAACCATCCATGCCAATTGTTGGACTCAAACTAGATGTTGCATGCACTCATCAAAGTTGTTAATCACACCCTTGAACAACTGCACACTCGCGCTTTATGAACCAATGCGCTTTACAACTTTACCATGATGGATATATAATGGGAGATGCATTGTTTGTGTAAAAAAAGGAAACTTAAAGGATGGGGCAACAATTGCAAGGACGGCTTAATAAAACAATCCAACTTTGGAATTTCTTGACAAAACCTAAAATGTTGGCCAACACAATCAAGGGAGAATATTTCGAAGCCATGGAGAACTGAACTGATGCAACCTAAATTCAACTAAATTTCATCATCAATTCAAGTGTTTTAAACATTAAAATTACAATATGTTGTGACAAAAAATACTCGTGCACCTGTGGGCTTATCTTCTCGTGCAGATAGCTCTCTATATAAAACCACCAGTAATGTGTATACAACAGTGATAAAAGATACATCGAATTTGTAGATTTAAGCTTGAGATCTCTATCTGTTTTGCTTCTTTCCATCCTCAAATCCTCCGTCGCATACAACTGTATGTTTTCATTGGCCTCAAGCAATTTGGTATTCCATTCTCCAATATTCCATCCCATTTACAACCATATTTCTTCATCTACCTCAAGCAGTTTGGCATATTACCCATTTCTCGTACCACAAATTCTCCTCCAAGATTCCATGCAACAAGCATGTACTTCACCACCCCCCGCCCCTCCACTCCCACTCCCAATTTGGCATATATTTTCCCCACGTAATTCCCTCCAATGACAAACAAAACCAACAACACTCCCCCACCCCAAAAAAACCACAACCTCGCCCCATATTTCTTCTACAAAATCTGATTGTCAGGTAACCTGTGAAGTCCAATTTTTAAAATCAAATATATAATTGGGCAGCATGCATCAGGGCATCAAAAAGAAAAATACTTGGCACTACTTTTTACACAATAAGGCAAAGGCTAGCTTCCGGTTCCACTACATTATCGTGAAGACTGTACTTCTCAAGAAAACCATGAAGACTTTTAATACAAATTGTCCTTTCGTAAATATCAGATCTTTATTATGTATTAAACACATAGAATATATATGAAAGTTTTAGAAATTACATAAAAAACTTGAGGATGAAAAACAACAAACTTGTATAGATTGCACCTTTAAAATTTTGACCATAACAAGAGAACATGAGTGCTTGCCTGGAACAAGATTAACAGAAGCAGCAAGTCGTTCATTAACAATGCTTCCTGCCAGCGTCGTCCCTTCATTTAAAAAATGACCTCATTAACCTAGATAATTCATAAAATCCAAAAGGTATTTGCAAAAACCATAAGTCAGAATTACTTGAGAATATAAATAGACACCTATCTTGCAAAGGTTTGTAGAAAAAAACTGAGCAAAAAGTAAACAGAGTTTGGGGCTATGCAAGACTGACAGGAGTTGTGTGTCTGTGAACCTTTTACTGCATAATGTAATCATGGTGACTATTCTCTTGGGAGGAACTATGGACAGGTCAGAAGCTCAGCGGTTCCTCTGAGTGTGAAGAGCTTCATGTGACTTTCATGGAGATTTAGAGTGATCACAAAGACATTCAGGGCATGCCTCTTCGTTACCACTGACATCGTATGCCCAGTATGAGGAGTCTGAGGATATCGATCATCTTTTTTTCTTGCGCCAGATTGCCCAGGATATTTGAACACAGCGAATGTGGACTGAGAGGATACTTCGTGCAGAGGACTTTTCGATGAGTTTCGTCAGCACAACTTCTCATTCCACGAGAGAAGCAAAACGTTTTGCCAACTTAATACACTTTGAATCCAGCTCAAAATTTGTTGCTATTTCCAACTTTAAATAACGGCAAATAAAAAATAGGATTCAAATGAGTTGACAAATGAAATATTGTAGGATGTATCATATTACTAACACGTGTCACATTATGCTATTTAACAAGCAATCATCATAAAAGTATGAACTTCAGGACCAATTGCTACAGAGCCTCAATATTACACAAAAGGTTGTGAAAAGGAAATATGGCAATCTCTCATGCAACAATGCTATATGGAATATCAAATAAAAGTGTACGCTTACAGGGAATGCATGTTGAGATCCACAATTTCATGGGAAACAAATTAACATGACCGAAAAATTGAAACCAAAGAAGGTGAATATCTTCCATAACCACAGGATCTGTGGTTTGAGAAGCCAATATGCCAACATCTATGTAGGTGACAAGTGCCGATGGTCAACGAATCTATTTTCAACCGCAACATAGAAGAATATAGTGGGCCTGAACTCATGCACAATCCTGGTCGGCATCACACTAAATATACAACTAAACTTGACTGATTGCGTGGATCCTAAAAAGATCCAAGGATTTATCTAAATGACTTGCCGAACAAAGATGTTACTCACAAACAGTTGTCACCACAGCAAGTATTAACTTCAATCAACATTGTAGACATGACAGTGATATTTCATACTAGGTTACTGTTGGAGTATTTGATGTATGCGTCATATGTAAGGGAGATGGGTACCACATCCAACAGGTTTGTCCCAGATCGTCCAGTGGTGGGACTTGGAGGCCCTGTTGAGGCTATATAAGGAGTCCCAGGCCTCCTGTAACAGATGAGAAAGTCAATAGACAAACACGGTCCTTTGAGGCTTTCTCCCGTGGTTTCATCCCACTTCTTACGGAGTAAGGTTCCATGTAAAATCATGGTGTTCCATGTTTATCTTTCTTATTCTTATGCTATGTTTATCATTCCGCTTTCGCTTCCGATTTTCTAACATGGTGTCAGAGCAGGATCGATTCTCGGGGTTTCTTAAGTTCTTTATTTTTGTCGAGATTTGTTCTAGGGTTTATTTTGAAACCCTGATTCCTCAACATTTTTCAACATGCCGATTCATTGTTCATTAGTAAAGATTGATGAAGTTCTGTTCAAGAAGCTCTAGGGTTTCCCACGAAACCCTAATCAAGATATACAGGTGCAAGTGCTCTAGGCGGCGCAGCCCCCCTCCCACCACAGCAGTGCGCCTCCATCAGCGGCGCATCCCTCTTCGTGCGCGGCTCCAGAAGCCCCAGGCTGCGCGTAACTCTAGGAGTGTTCAGCAAACCAAGGCGGCGGGTCCTAGGAACTCGCAGGCGATGCGCCCCAATCTTCCTGGCGGCAAGCCCTAATCTTGCCGAGCTTCAGATATCGCAGCATCTTCAACTCCAGACCGCGAGCTCCAGGGCAGAGCCTGAAGCTCCTGGCGCGACCTCCAGCAAGCAACATCGATGGCGTTGCAGGACCTCCTGGCGGCACCTCTCCACCGCGCGATTCCCAGAACTGCATCGCCAAGCCCCCAGGCGCGAGAGCAAGGCGCGGTGGTGGCGCCCCTTCCCCATTTCGCGGTGTAGAATCACCCCTGCGACGCTCCCTCCTCCAGACAGGCCACCTTCCAAGCGCACCCTTGCGGCGCTCCCTCCTCCAGACAACGCACGGCGGCTGCAGGCAAACAATCATCAGATCGGCAGGCGCCGCGAGATCTCCAGATGGCGGCGGTGGCGGGACCTCATCCATGCCCCATCGGGGGCGGCAACGTAGATAAGCGAAGGCTCCCATCGTGGGAACCCTTTAAAGGGGTTGTGCATTATTGAAGGGCCCAAGTGGGCCGGCCCTCTAAGTCTCTGTTTGACCGTATATTTAAAAAAAAAGAGAGAGGAGTTTGTTCAAAAAAGGAGCGCGTATCAAAAAAAAGAAATTTCGAGAAAAGAGGCGTGTACATTTGAAAAGCCGTACACAATTTCAAAAAAAATGTGTTGCAAGTCAAAAAAATGTGTTGAAACGATTTTAAAAAATGTTCAAAAAAAATGAAATGACGGCTTATAAAAAAAGGAAAGCCGCGAAAATTTTTGAGAATATTCATGTTTTTCCTACATATTTATATTATCTTGTCTTCTCCCAACTTGGTCGACATGCATGTTTTCCGACAAGTATGGGAGAAAGGGGGAGTATTATGTAGAGTCACAGGTCTATTCAGATTCTCCAGATCCAGATCCAGATTTGCAGACCAGCCAGATGATCAGACTCTACCGTTCAGTTTCAGACTCGACGTCAGATATTTCCGAGTCTCGAGATTCAGACATGCACGAGTATGCGGTCTTCAGTTTCGTGGTCCCCATCATTCTTGTGGTTGTTTCGGCCAGAGTTTTCATGTGGGCCATAGGGACTCCAGAACAGAGGACCATTCCCTATGCCATGTGGGCAAGGGTTTTCATGCGGTATCATAGGTACTCCAAAGTAGAGCACCATTATCTGAGCCAGATGGGAGAGACCTAGTTCTCCGACGAGGAGACTTCAGGCGCAGTTTCAGACTCGATGGTCAGATTCCGAGTCTTCAGTTGACTTACACTCCAGCCCGTTCGTCCTCCTCACCTGCACGGCATGAGAAGCAACGTCCTCGACTGCAGCAATGTGCGCGTTGGGTTGATATTGTCCGTAGTGTCATGTAGCGTTGAGTTGAGTTTCTTTATGTTTGTCCAAGCTGAGCATTGCATGCTCCAGCTTGAGGGGGAGTGTTGGAGTATTTGATGTATGCGTCATATGTAAGGGAGATGGGCAAATGGATCCATTTACCACATCCAATAGGTTTGTCCCACATCGTCCAGTGGTGGGACTTGGAGGCCCTGTGGAGGCTATATAAGGAGCCCCGGACCTCCTGTAACAGAAGAGAAAGTCAATAGACAAACACGGCCCTTTGAGGCCTCTCACGTGGTTTCATCCCGCACCTCACGGAGTAGGCTTCCACGTAAAATCATGGTGTTCCATGTTTATCTTTCTTATTCTTATGATCTGTTTATCATTCCGCTTTCGTTTCCGATTTTCTAACAGTTACCATAAAAACTTCATAAGCTTTCGACTTCGGTTCACTTACAACCTACTTTGCTTCCTTCTTCCCTATTTTACAATTTGTGACAATTTCCTATGTTCTATTCTTATACATAGCTTTAAAGCAAGCTCTTTTAATTTTAAGCTTCTCTTACACCCCTTCACTCCATCAGCAAGACTCCTTTTCGCATGGAACTCCTCCCTTAGACTCATCTAACATCTCTTTCGCTACCCTTCGAACACAAGATGCTACCACCTCCCACGTCTCGTTTGCACTTTTATTACAATCCCAGGATACAGCTTCTAAAACCTTCTCCTCTAATCTTGATGGCTTCAATTGAAGATTCCACCATTTAGTTCTAATAGTCTTGGGAACCATCCTCTTCTTTACCAAACTTTTTATTTGCACATCCATGACTAGCAAACGATGTTGAGATGTCAAGCTCCCTCCTAGGATTTCTTTGCAATCTCTATAACAACTGATCTCTTCTCATCATCGCAAAGTAATCTATCCGTGTTTTAGTTGGGCCAGTCTTCTAAGTAATTAAATGCTCCTCACTCTTCTTGAAGAGAGTGACACTTGTCATGACTACTAAACAAGATATACACGTCAAAATAGAACTCTTCAGCTTTAAAACTTGAATTAACTCTCAAAGCTCATTTCTAACTGATTTTGTTTGGATTTAGATCTAAATTTTGGGATCTAGCTAAAGGAACGTCTTCAAACAATATAAAGCTCTCTAAGAACTCTACACATCGGCGAAGAAACGGATGAAATATCATAAAAATAAGCATATTTTGGTTAAAGAAAAGGGTGGATTTCCTTATTATTTATGTCACCGAATTCACATGTAATTCAATGAAATTTCTTTAACATTTCATCAAAAACTTGGAAAAAGAAATAAGACAGTGTTTCGGTTTCGTTGATTTGGAGGAAGGGAAATTTTGGAGAAATTCGACATAATTTCGCTAAAATTTAAAGATATATTTACAGCAAATGAGTACTTTATTAATTGGATGAAAATATCATGGGATAACTGTATAACATTGTTAACTAAGATTTTTATGTTGTTTACCATATTCCATAAAAATATTCCAACCTTTTACCTTCAATATTCAATATAACGTGTTGGTGTAATTCCTTAGTGTAAGATATTTAGGGACCTTTCAAGTAGTAGATGTAATTGCTATGAACTTATGCCCTAATCCAATTTTTTAATGATTATTTTAATGAAGAAAGTATGTGGTCCTCTATTTTTTATGAGCTTTTTATTACACATGCTACACGAATCATTGTAATAATTACTTTAATGAAGAAAGTATTTGGTCCTCTATTCTTTATGAGCTTTTTATTATACATGCTACACGAATCATTGTTGTGATGTTGGAAAAATGGTTTATTTGCAATGTAACAATTTTGAAATCAAGTATTTTTTAATTTTTTTGAATGAAAGTATCCGATATGAATGACTATAGCAACAAAAAAAAGTGAAGTTTCAACCCTTAAGGAACCCTTAATGACTTGAAAAGGTACAAATGAGTGTTTTAGTTTTTTTTACAAAACAGATGTTTATTATAGTGATGTAAATATCCAAACATAATTTTGTAAACTTAATAACTCCTTGGAAAATTGAAGGCTTATACCTTAAAAACCTCGAAGCCTACACAACCTTGTTCTCGATCATTGGATGTTTTAAATAAAAGGTGAATGATAACAAATTCCTTGTCTTTATTAATCACAATGATTAATGAGACTAAGCATGGATAATATTGACCCGAGAAGTGGTGCACCATAGTGATTGAAGAACCTGGAAATAAGATCTTTCAAGCTTGTAGAATGGCTTTAGTATCTCGATGGAAAGGGCATGCTTAATTTAGGCTCATATCCTAGTATATGCCAGCTACACGGTGATTTTCATGCAAGGTTCAATTCATCATGCGCGTCACATTACGGTCTTCATGAATATATTTGTAAGGCATCGAATTGAGTAAACAACCATGAGCCATTTATATCACTTTTGACATGAATGAGGGTGATGTTAGGAATAACATGAGTTGAATATTTAGTATATAGGTTTTCCAGACATTCACTTGATTGGTTCAACTAATAGGTCAATATATAATAGCTGGTCTTCGAGAAGAGCAAATAAAGGTTGCATGATTGGAGGTAGAAATTTTCTAGGAAGGGAGGAAGAAAATATCAATGCCCTTTTTCTTCATGTCAATTTTCATGTAGCGCGTACAATTTAAGGTGACAACATAATCGAAGGTGTAGTGTATACTATAAATGCAAAAAGAGGTTGATGATTATGGTGTTTAAATGCAATGGAGAAATGTAATTAACCTTTTGGTTTGTTAAGAAAAAAAGAGTAAAACATCAAGAAGATCCTTACCAAAAATTCTAAATATTCACAATATAAACAGAATTACAAAGACCAAAAAGTCTTCAAGCTTTCAGTGTGTTCATTGCCCATTTTCTTCATGTCAATTTTCATGAAGCACGTACAATTTAAGGTGACAACATAATCGAAGGTGTAGTCGAAGGTGTAGTGTATACTAAATATGTAAAAAGAGGTCGATGATTATGGTGTTTAAATGCAATGGAGAAATGTAATCAACCTTTTGGTTTGTTAAGAAAAAAACAGTAAAACATCGAGAAGATACCTACCGAAAAATTCTAAATATTCACAATATAAAAAGAATTACAAGGACCAAAAAGTCTTCAAGCTTTCAGCATGTTCAATTACGTTTTCCATATACATTCTTTCACTACGGAAGATAAACATTATTGCGAGCAGTCCACATGGATCATAGGATAGCCGCCATCCAAACTTTGGTGAGGCTACTCCGATGACCAAGAACGTCCATGGACCCCCAGAATTCAATCCAGTCCACTGTCAAAATCATCTCCAGATGTGTCACAGTCCACATCTCCTTAGCAACACGACATCCAAAGAATAAATGCCCAACGCTCTCCCCTACCACCAAACAGTGTGGGCAGGTGCCATCACACCTGGCAACGAACCGAGATCTTCCTCACCAATCATGATACGATTTCTCCTTAGTAGCCATATCAAAATCAGGACCTGTAATAATACAATCTAACATCGAACATCAGAGAACCGATTCGAAACAAGAGCCGAATCCAAAACCAATAGTCCATAAAAGGCCTTATATGCCTTCCTCATAGTCAAAGGACCATCAGACCAAGATCGATGATCAAAAACACCACTCATCCCCCCACCATCTGGCAGCAACAGCATAAACTCCGTGAAATGTTGATCCTACAACGTATAACAAAAAGTAAGTAGCCAGTTACCGCCCTCCCAACAATCTTTAACAAAACACTCCGCTTGGCAGCCAATGCAAACATGCACGGAAAACGATCTTGCAAAGGCCCATCTCTAGTCCAGTCATCTTCCAAAATCGGAATTAAGAAGCCACATACATCACCTGAGATTGGCTTCATCAGCAGCAGCACATGAGGAAGCACCGAGCAAATCCCCTTCTAGAAATTGGAAGGCAGATATACATGAACACCCAGTGACAATGGATCTAGAGAAATCCCATAGATTGAGCGCAACATCCTACAAAATAAATCTAACCCCGCACCATGCTTTGGAAACAACGCATGATTCATCGCCGCCATGTTGTGGATCCCCCAACCCGCATCCTTTTGTCAACACCGATGTTTTCCATCCCACCAAATTCATCGCATCCTCCTCTCTAGTGGAAGCCAAAAGAAACATTTCATTACCGCCCCCCATCTCCCCTTCACCCCAACTGGGAACATACGTGAAAAGGAAGAACATCGAGATAACCAACAGAACTTCCTTCAACGGCACAAGGCGGTCAACTCTAGAGAGGCACGCAACACTCCAGCTCGTCAACTTCTTCTCAAACTTCTCAATTACAGGAAGTCACTCTGACAAACGAAGCCTACCACCAACCAAAGACAAACCAAGGTAGGTAATAAGGAGTATTCCTCGTTGTGTCCGCAAGGCTTTCTTAAAGGACACATCTTCCTCCTCAACTATCCCAAAAGGAACAAAAGCAGACTAGGCATGGTTAATCTTCAAGTCAGAGACCAATCCAAACAACTCAGCAATGGTGGTTAGCCCTACTACAACCACAGTCTCTCCCCCACAAAGAAATAGTACCGTTTGCATACTAAAGAATGGGTACTAAAATCCCGCCCATGTAGATTCTTGCCAGGAAACCACCACCACCTGCTTCAATACCATCATGGCCAAAGCATCCACAACCACCACAAATAACAGCAGCATTAATGGGCATCCCTACCTAACTCTTCGTTGTGACTAAAAGAAACCACCCTCATGTCTACTATCCACCAAAACAGCAAAAGAAGCGATTGTCACATGCCTTTTCTTCCAGCCAATCCACTCATTGGGAAAACCCTTGCAGAGATGCCCATAAGAAATGCCAATGTACACAGTCACACCTTTGAGAAGTCCACCTTGCACACGAACCCGTGGTATTTTTCCTTCACCATTTCGCAACAATCTCAAACGATGCCATAATCGCATCCGTCGTATGTTGACCCGAGGTGAAAATGATTGAGCCAAATCGATAATAGAGCATAGTACCTCGCGAAGTCTGTTAGCCAACACCTTCGCCACAATCAAGTGTGCGGCATTAGATAATGCTTTGGGTGTAAGTCCTCCGCGTGCATCACTACATCCTTCTTTGGCAGAAAAAAATAATAGAACAATTGAGATGCTAGAACCCACCATTTGTCTGGGGTAGCTCCTACACCACAACCAATATCTCTTGACTGATTAGGTACATTCGAAACAAGAAAACCGTGAATTCATATGGACCCGGAGATCCATCCATATTCAAATCAACAACTCTGAAACCTCAGACAAAAAATGGTCTCACCAACTCGTCAGCTTGCAAGTCAAACAGTCGCAGGATATCTCTCCCTAACCACCTAGCACCACTGCTTGGCACACAACTACTGATCTGAAGGTAGTGCCTTCTCACTGCATTACTAATGGAATGATCTCCAACAAGCTCCTCTCCGCCCACCTCAATCGAGGGGATCAGGTTTCGCTATCTATCCACATTTTTCACATAGTAGCGCTCCGAATGAGGGGGAAACACGCAATGATATATGTCCCAAATCTGTTATTTGAAAGGGATCAAACTGGTTTTACTGGAGAAATGACTTAATGTGAGTCTTAGTTGAAAGAGTCACATTTTCCGCATAGTAACACTCATAACAAAAAAGAACACCATTATAAGACAACCAGATCGCCCAAATTGCTGCGATAGGAAGAAAAAGCACCATGTTCGAGCGGAAACGAGCATCAAAGAGAAAGTCCTAAATATCGTAGAATTTCAAAAGTTTAGCTAGTCAACACCTAACTCCTCCCAAAACTCCTTGGCTCTGTCACAATCAATGAATAGGTGGTTTGTCATCTCCACCTCCCTTCCACAGGGTGAGCAGTTATGATCGGCACCCACAAAGAGCTTGGACCACCTTTCTTTGGTCAGAATTCTTCCACATTTTAAAAACCAAAGAAAAATCTTTCTATGAGTTGGGATCTTCATATCCTGGACAAATTTGCAATCATGGATCAACTCTTCAGGCCAAGGATTCGACCGGTTATAACTATCTCTTTATTCTCTTCGCACAGTGAAATCTACATATCTCTATACCCAATGGTCTCTGACTCTGCCATGCATGTGTCCTGTCAAGCTGTTAATTACCTCCAAGAGAAGCATGAAATCCTACAAACATTGATCAGAGAAATATGATTAGAAGATTGGCAACCATATACCATCCACCCATCCACCCCCGTCTCAGAAACTAAGGCATCACAGTTTGTTGCAAGCACAAAGAGGTGAGGGAAATGAGCTGCCAATGTCCACCCACCCCCCTCTTGTCCATCCATCTGACCAAAGGCAAAGGAGCAACCCTCTCCACAAGACTAGGCGGAAAAGAAGAGATAATTGTGGCAGGACATTGCATATCCTTATTACCTCCTCATATCCTTGCAACCTGTTAGAGTAACATTTATTTTGTAGTGTTTATTTGTCCCTGTTATGTAAATTACCCTAGAGCTTTTCTCCTATATAAGAGAGCTCTAGGGTTAATGGAAAAGCATCTTATTCGTTCCCTTCAACATGGTATCAGAGCGACGGTCCTAGACCGGAGTTCTTGAACCCTAACCCTACCCCACCCGCCGCCCTTTCTCTCCCTTCGTCTATCTCGAGATTGGTGCTGCTCTCGTATGCGCCATCGCCATCGCCCATCAACGCCGCATCGCGATAGCCATAGCCATCGCCATCACCATCTCGCCACTGGCGCCATCTCGCCCATCGCGATAGCCTGTAGCGCGCCCTAGCCTGTAGCGCCGCTGATCGCCGCCGCCATCACCGATCGCCATCTCCGATCGCCATCTCGCCCCTCCGCCACGACGCCTAGGAGCGCCGCCTGCCACTCGCCTCACGGCGACACCGTCTCCACTCGGTGCCACATTCCAGGCCGCCCTCCCCTCGCGCACACGCGCGCTGCCCATCGCAGAGAATCGCAGAGCGCCAGAGCGCCCATCGCAGAGAATCGCTGTACCCCATCGCAGCCCTAGCGCGATCCCGCAGCGGCACTCGCCTGTGATAGCGATTCTCTGTAGCGCTATCTGTAGCGCGATTCCTGTGATAGCAATTCTCGCAAGTCATCTGCAGCGTCTCTTGCCGAGTACATGAAGCCTGTAGCGTACCTGAAGTTTTTTTTCTGAAGTCAATCTGCACGCAAGTCATGTGTGTATGCACGCAAGTCGTGTGCAAGTCATCTGTGTATGCCCTAGTCGTATTTTCTTGAAGGCACATGTTTTGTGCACGTGTTGAGTCTATGAACAAGTAGACAGTGTCGTTTGATTGTGTAACCCCAGTTATAGTTTTTTTTTTGTTGTTGTCATCATGTCAGACAACAAGGTAGATGTTCCATCTCTGGGTGCCTTTAAAGGTCCAGCACCTGTGGTAAAGATGGATGGCACGAACTATGAACTGTGGGCCATGCAGTTCATGAGTCTTATGCAATGCAATGGCAAGAAGCATATCCTCACACAAGAGGAACCTGTGGACAAGACTGGGGTTAATGCCTCATGGGAGGCTGACGATGCCTATGCACGTGTTTGGCTATCCGGCACTGTATCCATGGAAATAGCCAACGACATCCTGAGCCAACCCACTACGAAGGCTATGTGGGATATTCTAGCAGCCACTTATTCTCCGGCGAAGAACGAGTCCAAGATATTACAACTCCAGCATGATATCTTTACCTCAAAGCAGAACGGGCGCCCTCTTCATACCCTCTACACCTCTCTGAGGGGTATGTTTGAGAAGCTACACGGGTATATTCCATTGACGGCAACACCAGAGCAACTCAAAGCATATAGGGACTCGGTGATGACTGGAGTGTTTCTAGCAGCTCTTGACCCGGAGTATGATGCAGCCCGAGCACAGATTCTTACAGATGCCACCATCCCACCTATGGAGGAGGCATATCGCAGGCTGAGTAGACTCTCCATATCCCATGGTGGAGGTTCGACACCTTCAGCCATGGCATCTTTTCGTGGCAGAGGAGGCTATTCACATTTTCGAGGTAGAGGTGGTCGCGGTCGAGGAGGAGGAGGTAGTCGACCTCCTAAGCAGCCGTGCACATACTGTCGTCGGACTGGGCACACTGAGGAAACATGCTACTCCAAGCATGGGTTTCCTACTACTACGGCACGTATGGCGGAGCAGACTCAGCAGGAAGGAGGCTCTTCCCTTGTCCCGGATCAGAGGTTTGAGGAGTTAGTGGCGAGACTTCGAGAGATCATGCCTGGCCAGGGATCAGCTAGTACTTCAGGATCATCAGAGATAGCCGGCTCAGCATCCTATTCAGGTACAATGTATGCATTTACTAGTAGCTACAGTGCAGATCTATCAGAATGGATCATGGACTCAGGAGCTTCTCACCATTTATGTGGTAACAAGAAGCAGTTGGATGGTTTTATTACAACTCAGACAGGCCGCTCCGTGGTGATAGCTGATGGGACACATTCTCCCATTACTGGACAGGGGGAGGTGCAATTGACCCCTGGGATACGGCTTCAGAATGTTCTTTATGCTCCTAATTTTTCCATGAATCTATTATCAATTAGTCAAATCACTAAAGACTTACATTGTCGTGCCATATTTGACCCATCTGCTCTTGTGTTTCAGGACATCCTAACGGGCAGAGTGATTGGAACTGGCCGTGAGCAAGGGGGTCTCTATAGACTGATACAGTCTCCTTATGTTGGTGCCTCATCTGTTCGTGCTGGATCTGTCTCACCTTACACATGGCATCTACGCTTTGGTCATCTTCCGTTACAAAAGATGATCCATATCCTTCCCCAGATTTCTCCCAGGTCTACTTTTCAATGCGAGGCGTGCCAGCTTGGGAAACATCACCGGTCGTCGTTTCAGAGTCGTCCAGGTCCGAGTCATCGTAGTCTGTTTGAGTTACTTCATTTTGATATTTGGGGTCCCAGTCGTGTCCCTGATCTTCAAGGGCACAGGTTCTATCTTGTTGCAGTCGATGATTTCTCTAGACTATCTTGGGTCTTTCTTCTTAAAAATAAATCTGATGCTGGTCATATTATTCAAACGTTTATTATTGAAATAAAGAATATTTTTTCTGCTAAAGTGAAGTACATACGGTCTGACAATGCTCTAGAATTGTGTAGTACCCAACTTTCCAACTTTCTTATGTCTCATGGGATTGTGCATCAGACATCATGTGCCTATACCTCCCAACAGAATGGGGTGGCTGAACGGAAGCATCGTCATTTGTTAGATATGACCAGAACCCTTTTGATTCAGAGCCGTGCTCCTCACTCCTATTGGGGGGATGCGGTTCTAACAGCTTGTTATCTTCTTAACCGTATGCCTTCAACAGTGTTAGGGGAAAAGATTCCGTTCTTGACTGCGTTTCCCGAGAAGGATCTTTTTTCACTAACACCACGGGTTTTTGGGTCTGTTGCTTTTGTTCACTGTTTTTCTCCTGGTCTTGACAAGCTCTCTCCCAGAGCTGTCAAATGTGTGTTTGTGGGTTATTCCAAAACCCAGAAGGGATATCGGTGCTTTGATCCGGTTAAACGAAGGTATTACGTTAGTGCAGATGTCACCTTTTTTGAGTCCATTATGTATTTCTCTCCTACTGGTGACAGACTCACTCCCTCAGAGCAGGGAGACGACATCTATGTGCCACCACCACCTCCATCTGTTCCTTGTTCTCATCTACCGCCCCAACCTACTACACCACCACCGCAGCCTACACCACCACCACCATCTACTATTCATTATCCTAAGGTCTATCAGCGACGGCCCTCTGCTCCTGTGCCTCCTCCATCATCCAGCACGCCCGAGGTATGTACTGATCATTTGAGCTCTACTGATGGCACAGGTGATTTGAATGTGCAGATGGATGTACAGGGTACTGATGTACAGGCTATTGATGATACTGTTATGCCTTCTGTTGATGACCTACATATACCCATTGCTCATAGACGGCCGAAGCGTGCTCGGACGGTGAATCCCAAATATGGGGTGGATTTTTGCTCTCAGGCATCATTGGAGCGGTTGTCCCCGGACTTTCGCAACTTTGTTGTTGGGTTATCGGCAGTACATATTCCACGGTCTTATCAGGAGGCCCTACAGAGCAGCCCGTGGCGTTTAGCTATGGAAGAGGAAATGGCGGCGTTGCAGTCACGTGGTACGTGGAGTGTTGTGCATCCTCCACCAGGTGCGTCCATTGTTGGAAGCAAATGGGTTTTTACTGTTAAGCATCGGGCAGATGGTACGGTTGATCGATACAAAGCCAGATTGGTTGCTCGTGGGTTCACCCAAACATATGGGGTGGACTATCAGGAGACGTTCTCTCCAGTCGCCCGTCATAGTACCTTACGGATTCTCATTGCAGTTGCTGTTGTCCGAGACTGGCCCCTATTTCAGCTTGATGTCACGAACGCCTTCTTGTATGGTGACTTGCAGGAAGAGGTCTATATGCAGCAGCCGCCAGGGTTTGCGGCTGAGGGGGAGTCTAGTATGGTGTGTCGTCTCCATAAGGCCATATATGGCCTGAAGCAGAGCCCACGGGCTTGGTTTCAGAAGCTCTCGGAGTTGATTGAACAGAAGGGCTTCGTCAGATCCACAGCGGATCATACTCTCTTTGTAAAGAGAGATCAGCGAGGTACTGTGATCATCTTAGTATATGTTGATGATATTGTTATTACAGGCAGCAATGAGCAGGGCATTCAAGCAGCCAAGAAGTTTCTTGGCGAGCAGTTTGTTATGAAGGACTTGGGTACACTTCGTTATTTTTTGGGGCTGGAGTTTGCACGGAACAAGCAAGGAATGGTAATGACACAAAAGAAGTATGTTACGGATCTCTTATCTGAGACAGGTATGGCAGGGTGTAGACCAGCTGCTACACCTATGGATTCTAATGTCAAACTTTATGATGATGACTCTGAGGAGGTAGACAAGAGACGATATAGAGAGCTAGTAGGAAAGCTCTTGTATGTCACGATTACCCGACCGGATATAGCCTTTGCGGTTAATAGGGTAAGTCAATTCAAGGAGCAGCCCAGGCAGGCTCACATGAATGCTGTTTTTATGATCTTGAGATATCTGAAGTCCTCTCCAGGTACTGGTCTTCTGTATAGAAGAGATACCTCCATATCCATCACAGGTTATGCTGATGCAGACTATGCTGGGTGTCCTAATGATAGAAAGTCAACTTCAGGATTTATTGTATTTATTGGCACCTCACCAGTAGCTTGGAAGAGTAAGAAGCAAAATGTGGTGGCTCGATCAAGTGCAGAGTCAGAATATAGGGCAATGGCCCAAGGTAGTGCTGAGATGATGTGGGTTAAATCCGTTTTGACCGATTTAACCATTGATGTTCCTCTTCCCATGCATCTAAAATGTGACAATCAAGCAGCCTTGTTCATAGCAAATAATCCAGCCTTCCATGAGAGGACGAAGCACATTGAAGTGGATTGTCATTTTACACGAGACTTAATCAAAAAAGGACTTATTTCAACTTCTCATGTATCATCTGGAGATCAGGTTGCAGACATGTTTACCAAGGCCCTTGCTAGGGGTCCATTTCATCTTTGTTGTTCCAAGCTGAGCATGTTAGATATATATGCTCCAGCTTGAGGGGGAGTGTTAGAGTAACATTTATTTTGTAGTGTTTATTTGTCCCTGTTATGTAAATTACCCTAGAGCTTTTCTTCTATATAAGAGAGCTCTAGGGTTAATGGAAAAGCATCTTATTCGTTCCCTTCAACACAACCCATAAGCATGTATGCCATATATGTTGCGTATCAATCTGCAACATAGATCCTTATTGCCTCCCCAGATCCTTGCAACCCGCTTCAAGAGCAAGGTTCAATTCAATGTCTCTAGGCAAGGAATATCTAGACCACCATTAGATAGTGCAATTGTATCACAAATGACCAAGTGAATGTTTGAGTTTTTTCTACCCATTTCTGTCCAAGAAAAAACTCTGCATAATTAGCTCTACATGCCGCCACAAACCGGATGGAAGTAACCTCTATTGCATGAAAAAGACAGGGAACGCCGCCTATATGCCTTAACCAGCACCAACCATCCACCACGTGAAAGAATAGATGCCTTCCAATCAATTAGCTTCCGTTCTAGCTTCTTAATAGTAGGCAACCAATCTGACAATCGCGGTCGACTACAACTTAGGGGCAGGCTTAGATATCTGATTAGCGAAGAACCATATGTCGTGCCCAAATCTGTCCACAAATTGTTGCATCTAAGTCAGAGAGGCCAAAAGGAACCGTGGTCAATTTGCTTATATTGAGCTTTAGACTTCAGTCATGAAAGATCACTAAAGATAACAACTGTAACCATTCCCAGCGCCTCCTCCCTTCTCCCCTCAATGAAGAAGATAGTATCATCTGCATATTATAAGATGAGAATAGAGAAAGCTCCCATGGAGTAGCCTATAGAGTGTCCTTCACTTCACTGACCACACGATCAACCATACACACAAGGATAACAACAACCAAAACAAATAACATGAGCGCTAACGAGCAACTCGAACGAACATCTCGTTGTGCCAGCCCTTTAGCCTTCTCTTAGATCTAAAGAAGAAATGAGGGATAATCCTCTCTCTCGAGTCCCAAAGAGTGTGATCAGATCTTTTTCTTTGATGAGAAAAGACCCTTACCATGGGAAACGACTCCAGTAGCTTGACCGAACCCAAGAACCAATCTAATCTGCACCAGAACCCGAGTTTCGCAAGTATAACATATGTTCATCGCATCAAGAATCTCCAACTATAACTTACAAGTTCCACAAAGTCATTCGAACTCGATTCTTGTCCCCCACAAAAACGAGGGTGTTCAACGGAGAGGAGTAAAGTTAAAATCACTCCCTATAAGTCAGGTTATAGATAGAAATCTTCCTCTGATCTCGCAAAGCTCTGCCCCCAGCAAGGATCTCAAACACAAGATATAACTAGAGGGAAGTCTGCTTGACATGGCTACAAAATCATATCTAAACAATCACAGTTCTTCTTGCACTGCCTACCACATCTACTGCTCTAAAGCTAGAAAGAGCAAGAACTCCACATGACGTCCACGGCAACTCTATCTAACCATTCAGCTCCATCTCTTGTAGCTACACCATGTCACGACACCACCAGCTCAGCAAAGAGCCCAAAAATCGGTGCTTCTCGAGGTCATCCAATCCTTACATTCCATGAAAGGTCCTTCATGGGGAAACCTTCGATGTCCCTGTGGCAGGCACCTCTCCCACTACACGAGCAAGCATTTATTGCATGAGAGTCTTTTCTCCTTCTTCCACGGTTGTCGGCACCACATTTCCCCCCCACTGAGCCATCTTCCATGGTTGTTGGCATCCTGCCCCAACCCTTCTTCTCCGAGCTTTATTGTGTTTCAACTTTGTATGTGGTCAAGAACTATTCTCCAAGCTCTTAGAAGACTCCTCCTAATGCCCCTCACATGTAACAGGCAGCAAAGCCCCATCATGGGACTTAAGAAATCTCCATCTTCATCCACAAGAACAAAGTTATCGCTGGTCTACAAAGGCTCCCTGCCCTCATCATCACCACAAGGAGCCCCTCAGGTTCCAGGTGCTCCGGACCAAGAGCAGGCAGCACCGCCAATGACGTATCCTTCGCAGAACTCAGATCCGCGGGTTGCACCTTCAGACCGGAGATATCCAGGGCAATGGGTTTAGACTCACTAGGGTCAACACAATAGTGTTAAATGGATTACGAGGAACATTCATCCGAAACAAATTAAACAACTGTAGTAAGTGGGGCAAGAGGAGCTCCACGTAAAGCGATAGCCATAGTCGAGCCTCCATTCTTGGTCAGGCCAAGAGGCTCTGAGAATCTTCTTGAAAGGTGCCAGCGTTGCAATAGCGGGTGGATTGTACCAAATAGTCGATCAAGTATGTGGCACGAGACGAGGGGGTCCCCCTGCTGAATAACTTCTAGTCGACCAATAATTCATCTAACTATTTGACCGACTAAGGATTGTCTACTGGAATTTTTTTATTTCTTTTAATTTTTAAATTCTCAAAGTTACCATTTATCACGATACTACTACAAATATCAATTCCATACATATATATATTGTTAATTAGCTCTTTTGCCTTGGATTCTTGTTAATAAACATATATAAGAATATATGCATCATAAATAGTTTTTATACTTAAAATAATTAAAACTTACGTAATAGAATAATTCCAAATAATCGGTTGAATACGAATTACTCTTTGTTCAGTAACCCCGAATATCAATTTCTCCAACGTTAGGCAATCAAGCGAAGAAACCCTAACTTATTAAAAAGAGGGATCGTAGAAAGCCTCTCTGCGAACCTTCACCGTCGGCCAACACTTAGATATTTGAGCACCCAACGTCATGACGATGATCCCAACATTTACAAGCGAAACAATGAACCTCCATAAAGCAGGTCTCCGTGAGATGACCATGGACACCACAGCAGAAACAACGAGGTCCCAGGCGAGACCTCTTCTGGTGGCTCACTACCCTCCAGAGACCCTCCCCGTCTCTCCGCCTCCTCGAGATGTGTAATTAACCTTTTATTAATGCTTGTTCGTGCACAAGCTTAGAGAGTAGGGAGGTTCATAGCCTCATAGGTGGATGTGTAGTGCTCTTAAATTTCTACAGAAACATCAGGATAAGGAAGTTGTGTACACAAGCAGTTTCATGAGCCTCATGACTTCAAAGTGCGGTTTTCAACAAGCAAGATGTACTATACAACGGATATAATTCATATTAGAAAACGATAATCATGTATATTGATATAAGGCAAAAAAGCACAAAATATTGACAAATGTCACTAAATTCATTTTGAAAAAAATATAGATATCAACGCATGCCAATATCGAAATGATACTATTATCATTGTCCACCAAACCATATAGATGGATCCAAATTTAAATATAATAAAGAAGATATGTTAAAGGATTAGATCGGGGTTTTTTAAAGTAAGGATTAGATAAGGATAACCTTTATCCATTTGCATCCCTAGTCACAATCCTTGCCTGACTAACCTAAGGAAGACACTGTAGTGGCGCATTGCCATAAGTAGGCCTAAACAAACCAACCTAGGTAGACCCCTCAACATTCCTTTTCCAACCACATTAGTGAAGGAAGGTTCGATAGGCTTCGCGTATTACGGAAGCTTGAAGATAGGAACATCTCCAATTTAAAAAAGCAAACTTGTCGTACAAGTCGTGACAATAACAAAATTTTAAAATTTTTGATGGAACCACATGAAAGATCGCATGAATGTAGAGCGTACTTCTGAAGCATGATTGTGATCTTTTAAGCTTCTAAAGTAAGTATAATAGGAAGGCACCAAAATTGTTGGGACAGCCACCATGGTTGTGACAACCATGATCGTCCCCTTTTTTTAGGGGAGCTCCTTTTTCTTTTTATAATTATCATGGTTGCAATATTTCAACAACCATGTTATTATTTGTTTATTTATTTTGAAATTCAATTACTATTAAATAATTCAAATCATTTATGATAATTTCAAGCATGTCATTAAAAAATATGAATCATATTCATAAGTTCAAAACTAAATGTAAATCATATCTAAAGTTATGGTATAATATGAATCTAATTTACATTAACAATAAAATTAATTAAGAACTATATTCACAATTAAGTCTCAATAGGATAATGTGAATCTTATCCACAACCATCCATATTAATCTTTTTTTGAAAGAAAAAAGGGCTTCCACCGTATTGGTGTGTACCCAAAAACTTCACCGTTAATCACAAATTCATAATTACACGCCCGTTTAAGGTAGCTAAACAAAAAAAAACTACATAGTTCATAACTTTGCCAAAGCCCTAGCATGCCTCATGATGTTTTCAACATTGAAAGCCTTTGTTGGAAGACCACGCCATTTCTTGTCAATACGTAATAATCTATGATGCCATAACCAAGTTATCACCAATTTGTCTACCAAGAATGAAAGTCGATTGGAGCAGTGATACCAAATCATCTAAGACTTCACAAAGTCTCAAGAAGAACCTCGGCAACAATCAAATAGATGGCATTTGAAAGATCAATTGGGTGGGAGTCTTCTACTCGTTCCGAAGCCTCCTTCGACAGTAAAAAAATGATATCTCTACTAATTTTGTCAAAACCGACGTTACCAGATCCGAAATCCTTCAAGACAGAAAAAAAAAACATCCATTTTTATTTCAAATATCATCATAAAGACATAAAGATTCTTAATTTTCTGTTTGTTTTTGCTCTCTGTTCAAGCAATTCGCTCAATCACCTTTAAGTTCTTATAGTCCCTATTTTAATTGAGACTAAGGAGTGGTGAAGGAAGATGCAAAAAGATGCCTCATATAGCATCAGATGTGACTACAGTTTCTAATGACAGATTCATGACTGAGCAGGTGGCTTCACTTTTGCTCCTAAAGAGCAAAATGTGATAACTGATTTTGCATAAATGTGCATATAAATGTCCAGACCTAATTGTATCACCAATAAAATGTATTCATTAGCCATCAAACGTATTTACCTTTAAAATTCACAAGAACAAACTGGCAACTCAAGAAGAAACTGATAAATTACCTAAACCTCCTTTTGGTACACTGACGTAAACAACAATACTGGGGACAGTTGTGGTCGACATCTTTGTAGATTGGATACCTTTCCGAGACTGGTGGTTATCTTTAGGCCTAAAAAATGTACATGATAAGTTAGTAATAATAAAGAACCTTAGTAGTAGTTTTCTTTAGCTACATCGATAGATATAATTTTGCGAAGGCTGAGCACTTGAGAGAAACACTTTGCACTGTGAACTCAAATTAAATGAAAGAAATTAAATTAAAAACCAGCACAGTAAAATATAAGCCAGTGCAAACAAACATGCACATGCAAGAAAAACACAACATAATACAATGGCCAAATCATGAACAAAACCAATCAAAATATCAACAAACTCCTAAACCAATTGACCTACAATCCAAACAACTAAATCATCTGCCAGACCAATATCAACATCCATACAACACATATATAGACATAAAGATAAATCTCTTCGTCCATGTTTCCGAGTTATGCAAACCAAGCATCTATCCCAGGAGCTTAGTGCCTAGGAGAATACACTATGCAATTGAGTAATCAGATTGATTTATTTTAAAAAAATGCTTAATTGACAAACTAATAGACAGATGTGATCCTGAAAATATAGAGAAAAAAAATCAAATTGCATCACTGATCAATACAAGATTTAATTTATTTAAACAATTTCCCAGAAAGGCATGTTTAAAAAATTGACTTCTTTAACCATGTACAGCCACGAAATATTTGTATTGGTAGGGAGTACCCAATAATCAAATAAAACCGTAGTAGATTAATGACAGTATTTTGACTATAGAATAATAAATATCTTTTATAGTTTTCTTCGCATACAAATTCTATTTCAGAGGTGCCATATACTAAGCAAATACAGCTGGGTCAGATCAAAAACCAAACACAAAATTTGGCGGCTATGTGTCCAAGTATCAAGCAATATTTTGGAGATGGTACATGTTATGGTAATTAGACTTTTATAGTAATATGCATTACGGCAGTTGTCCTTTTTTCCTTTTCTATGTGTAGCTCATTAAGTCAACCTCTTTTTATTATAGGGTTTATTCTCTATGTAAAAGAAAGCTCCGGGACACATAATAAACAAGTCATTAATTTCCTTTACCAGTACCTAATTACAATATATATCGCTTGCATTATGTCCTTATTTTAGCAAAACTCCCTTGTACGTTCATACATGACATACCATGCGTAGCTCCTCCACGGAATACAAAAACTTGATATTTTGAGGTGGATATAGTTCCTAACAACTTGGGCAGGGGTGTTAAGCACTTCGCTGCCCGGAAACTTTGAAGATGAACATGGACTCCACCCGCAAAAGGAGTAGTAATATGAACACGTGGCCTCCTTGACGCTTACCTCAAAAATAGTAATATTGCGGGAGAGAAAAAGAAGAAAGAAGTTCCGTTTGTCCAAAAAAATGAACTCTTTAACAAAGAGGATTCAAAATCGACACCGATTAAAAAGGACGAATTACTGGGATTAAAAGGATTTGGTACCGGAGGAGGGGAGGAGGCCGTGGGAGTAAGAGCACCCGGTTCTGCAGGCGATGACGGTGAGGGCGCCGAGGCTCACAGAGCTCCAACGAGGGGGATGCGACGGCCGTACAAAGGGTGAGCAGCGGAAGGATATAGGCGCGGGGAGGTGGGAGAAGGTGGTGGGGGAGGGGGATAAGGGGAATCGAGAGAATGGAGTCCCATTGGACCGACTCGATTTCCCCGTCCTTTTATACATTCCCATTGGTTGGGATACGCGACGCGGCATCCAGTAGCCTTTTTTCTATAACCGTTGTGTGTCGGTGCCTGTCGGCGACTAGCTGACAGAAAAAAAACAGCTTACCGTTGAGAGTGACGAAGCCAGGATTTTGGTGTGGTGGGGGATTACATTGAGATTCGTATCCATGCAATATAAATATCAAAAAACAGTATAGACATCTTCCTTTACAAAGTTATAAACATCTATAAAAAAAATTAATAGTGCTTAAAAATATTACTTGAAATTAAAAAAATGAAACTAACATTGATATTCTTCTTGAATATAATGCGAATACGAGAAAGATATTTAGGCTTACCTGAATACCAAATTTTTTAAATCGTACATGTCGTGACTTTAAATCATAGTCATCGATAATTAATCTATCGAGAATTTCTCTGCAACTTCCTTCTCAATGTATGTTAAAAGATAACTTCTGAGAAAATCATCTTCTATCTTGTTACGAAGTCTAGAGTTTATTATTTTCATAGCTGAAAATGCTTTTTCTATTGTTGCAGCCGAAATAGGTAAGGTCAACACAAGTCGGGTCAAATGACTGACCAAATAATAAATATCAGCCTTCCATGTTTCTTCTAGCTTTTGACACAATTTTACAAGATTTGAAATATTCTTCAGAGTAGGATGAGTGGTAACATCTGATTTATAGTATACTAACTGCTTCTCCAATAATAATATTTCTTGATCTGTAAAATTTGCAGGATAGAATTCCCTTTCTAATTTGCATATGTCAGCAATATTGAAGAATCTATGACCATCTGTAGGACTCAAAGATGCACTAAGAGCAAGAAGATTAGTAGCATCTTTATTAAATCTGTTATTAATTTCTTGTAATTGAGAATCTATATTTGTAGTAAATAAGTTCACTTTATAATGGTGTAGTAGTGTAATTTCTTGTACTTTCTAAGATTCCTCATCCGGCTTCGAGAATAATAAGAATTCAAATATGGAATTTCAATGCTTCGTTTCTGATAAAATAATACAATTTATCAAATGAGACATTCCAACCATCATCTCGTACCTTTTGAAGTTGTTCTTTTGTTGATGAAACAAGTCGTAAAGCATTCAAAATATCTATATTTTTTTGCTGTAAAATTTGACATAAGTCTTCAGTGATTCCCAATATAGTCTCCATTATCATAATAAATAAACTCGAATGATGTCATAGCATCGTAAGCTCCATCTGCGTATCCACGCTACAAATAAGTATCTGATGAATATCCATTTCACCACCTTTATTCTAACATTTTGGCCTTAAAAATACTAACCAAGGCATGTAAATAACATCAATTTGTACAAAATAGCATTCATGATTTATTGTGTTTATTGTGTAAATAATAAGGTTTTTGATGACAAAATGATAGGATAAAGAGAAGAAAAGAAAAGGAATAAAATATCAAAAATATTTTATGATCCTAAACTCCGAGACCAAGTCAAGAATTGAGTTGGTCAATAAGGAATAAAGTAGGGGGATATAAGGGCCTAGAATACAATAAAAATGCCATTTATTTATCCATTATTTATTCAATTTTGACACCTATTTTATTCTTTATTATTTATCCATCAAATATAGAAATCTTGTACATGGAAGTTGTACATAATAATGTAAATAAAAATACAAAATTAAGTTTGTACAAAAATAATACACAATGTTCATTTTATACACAAAATAAAAAGTCAAAATCCCAACTTCACAGACCCATATATTTCAAATAAAAACTCAAAACATATCAAAAATCACTCTAACTATATATAACTTTTCACAATCTATTTAATGGAAGTGGATTCAAATTTTTTGGAGTTACGGTGTAAAAGTTATGTTTTGGGCCCTCATTTTATCCTGTACCTGAATAAAATATTCAATTTATTCATTCTTTAGTATTTATACAAATTTATATTTTTATAATTTTGTAAATATTATTTATAACACATGTACATATTGAAATTAAAATAAAATCAAAGAGAAGGTACAACTAAAATAAGTCTACAAATATATAGACAAAATACCTATGTTATTACTTCTATATAAATAAAAGTTAATTTTATTCTTTTATTATTTATTCTTTTATATTTTATAATCTTGTAGATATTATCTATATTCTATTAAAAATATAAATCCAAAATAAAATCCAATAAAATACATTAAAATAAAGTAATGTATGTAATGTATAGATGAAATACCTATAAGTACATGTAGATATTATACATATCTATTTATTTAAATATATAAATAATATCATAAAAATAAAATAAAAATATATTTGAGTAAATAAAATAAGTTATAAATATATAAAACAAAAAGAATAAAATAATAAAATAAAATACATAAAATAAAAATAAAATATACAAAATATAGGTAAATATACCTATAAATATACCCTTATTAATTAACTACTAATAAAATACACTAAAAAATAAATAAAAATCATAATAAAATATTATGTAAAATAATAAACATTTTTTATTTTATACTCAAAAATTTATAAAATCATTTATTATTTTTAATTATTTATTCTTTAATAAAACCATTGTTTTGTTTCCTAACAGGCTGACGTGGCCCAATCACGAAGCCATGTCTGTTGACCTCAGGTCAACTTGGCCTCCAGGACGTCAGACTTGACGACCTTTCTTTTCTCGCCTTTTCCTCCATTTTTCACGGTTGATCCATCTATCAATCACCATCGATTCCTTCATACAAAATGACCACCGATCAATCATGATCCACGCCCAAGCCTTGTATCTCATGTACATAGCTCGATCTTCTTGATTTCGTCCGGTCAATAAGGGTGCCCGCTATGTTTTATAAATAAAAGTCCTCCTTCCTCCTCGCAATTTTGGCCATTTCCCTAAACCTAAAAATCCCGCCTTCGGCCAAGAAGGTCTCCACGTGATAGGTGGTGTATCCCTGAAGGTCGTGGACGCTCGCGGAGGAGGGAGGTGCGCCCAAGGCCGCTGTCGCTGGTGACCTCTGCTCCTTGGCCATTCGACCAGGTAAGAGTTGTGCCCCTTTATATTTTTAGGTAGATTTTTGTTCAAGCTTTTTAATTATACAATTATTTTAATTTTTAGTCCTTAGATTTAGCGTAATTAGGCCCTTTCATAGTTCGTTGGAGCTCTGCTCTGGCGAAAGATTTCACCTGTGCCCGGTTGTTTTCCCCCGCGCCAACCACCACCATTTCGATCCCATTCGCCCTCTCTTCATCCCAGGCACTCCAGTTCCCCCAGATCCCTTGTGGATCGGGAGATCCACTCTCCATTCTTCGCCTACTGCCGGAGAGCACCACCCATCATCCTCCCTTCACCCATTCTCCTTTCTAACGGGACGAGGCAATTTGCCCTCATCCCTAGTTTTATCCTATGTAGGTTCAAGGTGAAACAAGGCACCTGGAGGCCGAATCGCGACTCACCAGAGGTTCGTGGAGCCCCATCTCGTCCCCGACTTGGTGGTGGTGCTCTGGTGACCCTTTGGCTATTCTGAAGCCTCCTGTAGATGAAGGACAATTCCTGTTACCTATTGTGACTCTTGGAATCAAAGAAGACCGCTGGAGTTGCGCCCTAGCGTCGATATAAGCTCGGCATTTGTCCAGTTCTTCCCTGTTTTTACAGGGAGAGGCAGGGTCATCGGATCAAGCCTCGATCTCTAGACTCTCCAAGAGCCGTAGGATACAGCCACGCCATCGCCGTCCGATCGCATCCAGCGATCTTATCTCATCCGTCCATCGGCGAAACGTCATCACGCGACGAGGACACGCCGCATGTCAAGTGAAAGCTCCATCATCGTCCGATCGTGTGCATATATTGGGGTTTTGTCATATTTAACCCCACACATTTTTGTATTTAATAATTAGTCCTGTAAATAGAATATAGTGTGTTAAATAAATTGGATATTTTTCAAACAGGCCTATGTGTTTATTGAAATTTCATTTGGGTAGGCTCAATCACATGTAGTCCCTCGTGATGGGTCTTTTGCACAGATGCCCCTACAGTTTTTGTAATTGTAAAATAGTGTAATAAAATTAAATAAATATTGTTTTATTCTGGTATGTTTGCATAATAGCCCCTGGAGTTTATTTTATTTGCAAAAATGACCTGTTATGACATATATTTTATGCTTTTTATCTATTTGTTAAATATATCTATTGTGCTCCTAAAAATACGTAAAAATAGGATTAACTTCTTCATGCCATGTACTTTCACGCCGTTATTTTTAATTGGCATTTTTTACATTTAATCGATATATTAAAAATATAATGAAGCCAATTTTTGTACTGTTTAACTTGTAAAATACCGAACAAATATAAACGTCTCTAAAAATTCCAAAAAAATATCTGTGTATATATGTTTCTCTATTTTATAATTTTATTTATATAAATATTTATATATTTAAATTGATTTGGGTAATTTTGGTACCTATTTCCTATTTTTAAAAACCACTTCAATTTCGGCTTATATATTTAATCCCTTAGTTGGGATAATTTTGACTTTAAAAATACCTAAAAATTAGCAACAATTCTTAGAAAATTATAAAAACATTAGAAAAATATGAAAAATCCAAAAAAAATTATTTTCTATATTTTATCTATATTTATTAGTATTGATAAATATACTAATATATATTGTATATATAAAGCCTTATATATCTATATTGTTTATATAAAATAAAAATTAATATAAAAATCTAAAAACATAAAAAGAAAATACAAAATTATAGAATCTAAAATAAAATAAATATAAAATTAAAAACCCACAAAAACAATAAAAATGGACTAGAGATAAAAGACAGAGTTTTGAGCATCTTTTTGCCTCCTTCTACCATTTGCTCCCTATGTTCGACCTCTACACCTACTTCCTATACGTATTTGCTGTAGAGTTATAATAAATTTCAACTCCACATTTTTTATATTTAATTGATTTGTTCTTATTATGGGTTAGTTGTTGATTGAATCCAGATTCTTGTCGGTTGCCTCGACGACTGTACTCCTGCCTTGTATGGAACACATGACTGACGAATATCCTTGGGTTTATCAAATGGCGTCATTGCTGGGGAGCAACGCCGCATAGTTGGAGATTATTCCATGTTGTCTGTTATCTCTTGTTCATTTATTTATTTTTGTATTTATTTATTTATTTTCTTTATTATTTGATATTAATTGTGAACTGTCTAACGCCTTCTTATTTAGTTTGTTGTGAGGGACCGCTATGTGAGGGAGGGTCTCCTAGGAGGACCGACACACCCGAGTAAGGCGGAGCCAACCTTCAGACTACGCTGGCAGGAGAGAGCAGCAAGGGCATACATGAAGATTTTTGAATACATAATCCTTTCTTTCTTTATTTATTTTTACATTATCATGTATATTTATGTGAGAGAGAGTGCTTGTATAATTGTAATAATTTGGACTCTCACAGGTACATTGACTTCGTGAGGTCCATTACCTGACAGATTGTTCCCTTAGAGGCCTCGCCGGCTTTTTCGTGGTTTTCTCGCTTTATTTTCTATTTGTTTTTTGATTTTATTTTATTTATTTTGTGTGAATGAGCTGTAGCGTAGGAATTGCTTACTCGATAGATTAAGGACCAAAGCCCCTAATATCTTTGCATGTACCTATAGATTCGCTTTGAACTTAGTCAAATAATAAATGTTAATTATTTAGATTCGAACTTGTGCGTCGTGAGAGATATTATACATCGTTAGAAAGACCCATTGTGGCGGGCATCGAGGTGTCTCCAAGATCGAACTTTAGGGTTTGTTTCCAAATAATTAACATATTATGCTTCATGATAATGGCAGTTACTATCTAATGAATCCCTAATTCTCACTCTTTATTCTTTTATTTTAGCTATTTATCTTGGCAAAACAACATGTAAATAGGTGTAAATACAATAACATAGCATTATGCATGCATATATTAATACTGCAAGAATAAGAAAAAGAAAAAGGAAGGAGGTATTTAGAATAGATACAGAGTGATCCGAACCCTCAAGAGAAGGTCAAGCCTTGACCTGATCGCCAAATAAAATAAGTAGAGAGAGATAGGGCCTCTTTGTATTGTACATATGAACAATATATGTAAATTATTATTTTTCACCAAAATAAAATTAAATTATTATTTCACCTCCATGTACATATTTCAAAAAATAAAATAAAAATTAGCAAATTTAAATAAAAATGAAAATAAAATCCTCTCACTTGTACAAATACACATGTATATATATATCACATCCCCTATTTATTTTAAACCTGTAAATAACTCATAAAAATAAAATAAAAATTATTTTGTACTCCTAAAATTATATTGTAAATAAATAAAATATAAAATGGGGGCATTTATGTAAAAAAATAAAATAAAAATATTTGTACATAATACATAGGTATATTATACTTGTACATAACACCATATAGTGTATATACACTAAATTATTTTTCGTAAAAATAATTACAAATCATAGAAAAATTCTTTGAAAAATAATAAACATTTTACATTTTATTCATTTTTTCATTTAAATTCATTTATTATTTTAAATGTAATTATCTTTATTTTTCTCTTTTGTTTTGTCCTATAGCGTATTTTGTCCTATTCCCGACCCCTCCTAATTGGGCCACGTCGATCTGTTGACCGCCAGTCAACGTCTCCTTCCAGGCTGACCCGACCCGATTCGCTTCGCCAGAGCCTTTTCTCCTATTTTTTCTGAATGGGTCAGGCCTGCTCTCGATCCGATTTTTCGCTCGAGCCTTCTCCTAGGATCCATGTCCCTCACGAATCCCTAGGAAGGCACGGATCTTCCTAGGGTTGTGCGCTCTCGCCCAATCATTCCAACCTCCTAAGAAGCCTACAAAGTACCTCCACCTACGCAGCTCGGTAGCTCGTTCCTCCCCACCCTTGCGACCCCTAGCCACCTCTAGCTGAGTGACAGCTACCTGGAGTGACCTTCGGAGTCGGATTGGTGTTGAATCGACGCATCTCAACCTACGTGGTTGGACCTCTGCGTCTAGCCTCCCTGCCTTTTGCAACACGATTGAGGCCATAACCTCGACGCTCACCTTTGCCTGAAGCTTAGGAGCTTCTCTGACCCTTCAGGCGCCTATCCCATCCCTCGTATTTTTCCTTGCGATTCCATCTATCCCATTTCGCTCCGTCGCACACCACCTACTCCGAACAGCTGATCGGAACCTCGTTACCCACCTTCTGTCCTTATCGATCAAACCATTTACGACCATTCCACCTTGCACCACGACCTGATCATCCTTGGACTCGACCCTGAGGTCGAGGTTAAGGCCGAGATCTCCTCCCACCACCTTCGTTGGAGATCGACCTCCATTCCCCTCTATTTCTCGTGTCTTCCTTTGCAATAAACCCTCTCCAGAGCTACGCCTCCGAGCGGTGTACTCGTTGCAGGTGCATTGTTCGCGCAGAGGACCACCAATCACAACCGAGCTGCTCAGGTGGATCATCTCCAGGAGGAGCTTGACCACCACGCCCATCTGACCGTCGCCACCTCCATCGGAGATTTCCAGCAGACGCGGAGCACTCTCATGACCGAGCAGGACCTGTTGGTGGCCTCATCGGAGTAGTGGATTGCATCCATTGCCCGATCGAAATTCGCCTAGGAGCTGTTCTTCCACCATCCTCAACTACCGTCGGATAAAGCCTTCCTCTTCCAGATTACATCTTAGCCGCCGACAGTAGCAGCATTTCCCACCGTTGGATCTGACACCATCTGACCACACGTCCCCGACATTCCCTGGCTGTCAGATTTGCAGCGTCAGGATATCAGGCACGCACGACCATAACGTCTCCAGCGTGCGCCACACGCCCTTGTAGGGGTATATTGCTCTTTTACCCTCACACTTTTATGCGTAGCCATTTAGACCAGTAAAATAAAGTGTAGTTCAAATATTTTGCAGTTTGGACCTTATATTTTCAATATTTACATTTTAGTCCTTCCAAACCTGAGACACGTACATGTTCACATGATTTTTTGGGTTATTTGCATGTTTTATCTCGAACTTCATGGATGTTATATTTTGAGTAGAACTTTTCTTATAATTCCATTTATACCCCTGTACGTGAATTTTTTAGCATGTGCGTGAATATCGTGGATATTTTGCAATATCAACCTTGAGCTTTTTATGCATGTTATCAATTGGCCTGGAAACTTTTTCATAATTGCAAATATGTCCCTACTTGATGTGTATCTTCCTTTTAATTAAATAAATACCAAATCAACTCCAAAAATTACATAAAAATTACTATTAGCTCCCGCTAATACGTAATATTTATGGTAATTTTTGTGAATTAATTTAGTTTTATTTGATATTTTCTAAAAATCAAAAACACCTAAAAATTGCTTTGTCTGTTTTATAAAGTATATAAAGATTATAAAAATTATTTTAAAAATTACAAAAAAATTAGCGTGTGCTTGTCCTTGTGTGCTTTAATTCCAGTAGCATTTTGTTTTAAAAATCATTATAAAACCCCTAAAACTTACAAAACCCTTAAAAACTTATAAAAATCATTAAAAATTCTAAAAAAATTAAAAAAATAGGATTTCAATTTTTATTTGTAGATCTTTTTACTTAGTTTTTCATAAAAATCACAAGCTGGACTTTAGGGCTCTTTTAATATTTTAAGTTTGTCTTTTAGTCTAGGTTGTACACTATTTTCCATGTTTGCCTTTCTTTGATTTTTATAAAATCATATAAAAATTGGAAAAATTCTAGAAAATCACTAAAAACACCTGAATATTTGAAAAACATAAAAATATTTTTGTTTTGATTTTTGAGCATTTATGACCTTAAATAAAAATTCCAAAGGCTTGTTTATGCCTTGTTTTTCTTTTTTACTTGTTTTGTTCTCTTATTTGAAAATATAAAAAAATGAAAAATCAAAATTTACAAAAATATGATTTTATTTGTCTGATTACGACTACTTTGTAGGTTTTTCTCGTGCTCCTTAAGTTCGACCCTGGTCGCTATACCGAGTTAAAATAAAATAGCGGAGTCCGCTTACATTGTTTTGATTGCTTTATCTGTTGTTTGTGTGATTTCTTATTTTTACTTGATTGACCAAAGTGATTGGTTGAGAACAACGACCTTTGATTATTTTTCCATCTTAGTCGATCTCGATTTTTGTGCCATCAGAATGGCGTCGTTGTCAGGGAGCACAACTTAGTAGTCTTTTCAAATTTTCTACCTATTTTATCTCTATTTATTATAACTGTCCTCTGAGCCATTTTCTGTTTCTCTTTTCGTACGAGGAACAGCCTGGGGACACTTTAGGGGAGACACATGCTTGAGGAGGAGCAGAAGCAGAGAAGAGGCACTTGTAGCTTTTAGATATTAGATATATTAGTTAGTTTTTCTTTCCAGCACTTATTATTATTGTTGTAATAATACATGACTCTCAAACTTTTCTGGACACTTAATCTTATCGGGATCTATTTTGCCGAGCACCAGTGTACTCAGGGGACCTTACCACGATTTTCGCCGGTTTTATTTTGACCGCCATTTTTTCTCCTTGATTCTCGAAGAGTTTGGCCCTTAGACTTAGGAATTTCCTTGATTGTGATGTAAATAGGCCCAATCCCTAATAGATTGCTTGCACCTATAGATTCGTAATTGGACCTCATTAATAATTCATAATAAAAAGCTAATCTGATTGATTGAGAGGTCACATGCCGCTAGAGGTCGTATACAACACATGCAGGATCTGTTGTGGCGGGCACTGATTGGCATCCGAGATCGGACATCGACCTCTGATCAGTTAACTATTATGCTTCACAATCTCTAGAAATTATGTGTCTAATGCCATTTTCTTCTTGCATCATTTAGATTAGTTTAAATTTTTGTCCTTAAATTTATGCGTGGATCACCCTGCATGTAGAGTGCTGGAGTTAGGTACATCTTTCTTACTTTACATGCATCATAGTGTTTGAATCGCGCATCGGCTTTTTCGACTTCTCCCCCTATTTTTGGATTTGAAATAATCAGGAGATCGAAAAATTTATTAGGCGTTGTTTGTTTTTGAAAAATACCATAAAAAGAGAAAACCATAAAATTGGAATTGTTAATGCAAACTTGATCTTAAAAAGACACCTCACATAAAAATTTATTTTGGGAGAGTTATCCTCTCCTTATTTAATTTGCTTGAGCGAGAGAGTGACTCGCACACTATGCTAGAGACACACTTGAACTCTCGTTAGACTACTGGTCTTGGGGTTAGTCGTTCTCCAGTGAGGATCTCCCCAATCTATGGTAAAGTGGGCCGCGACGTCCTTAACAGATCGAGTTGATCGAGTAGCCGGTAGATGGTCTGGAACTCGTACTAGCTGGGAAAGATCTAGATTTGGGATTGAGCCAGTCTCTTGGGAGCATCATGTTCCTACCAGCTCGCTTAATTGCTCTGCAAGACTGAATTATCACCTAAATAAAATCGACAAGATAAATGATCGATCCTTTACGGTCATCAGCTCTCGTGTTGAGTAGGTGAATTGGGGGTTTGACTGTTGATATTGTTTGCATCCAGATCTCATCTGCACTATTCCCAGATCATGATGATGGGCCGGAAGTCCCTTAGGTTACCTTTGACAGCACCACTCTCGAGCACTCCAACCCACTCATCTAGGGAGGTTCTGGGGAGCTTAGACCCGCTCTCCAAACTTGAGTTCGCTTCCACCCTGTTCCCCTTCGATCACCCTTGTTCCAGTCCTGAGGTGCCTGAGCAGAGACTAGCAGCACAACTATTTGTTCATATGATGGCACCTGAGTTCGGGTCTTTTGTCTTTGCAGAGACCCGCGAGATGGCCAGTAGTGACTGACGCACTGATGAGAAGCCCCAGGGTTCTACGTATGTTGTGGATCAGGGCACCATCAACAATACACTCCTAGTCTCCCTGGATATGATGTAGAGATAGATCCAGGATCAGGGAGCATTTATGGCCGAGATGCATCGGGAACTAGCACAGATGCGAGCTGATAGAGAAGAGCAGCCAAGAGCAGGAGGGGCTTGTAGGGGCTTGTAGGAGGGGCTTGTAGGAACTAGCACAGATGTGAATCGATCGGTGTCCACACCATGACATATCCAATCCAAACCTAGTGCATAGTTTCTTTTGTGGGCTGACACAGGAGCTGTAGGGGCTTGTTAACGCTTCTTGTGGGGCTCCTACTTCGCCAAGGATGAGGACCAGGTCTGGGCCATCTATGAGGAGATGGCCGAGAATGATACAGTGATGTCCCAGACAAGGGTCAATACATAGGGGAAGCCCCTTCCACATGCCGTGTCCTATTAGAAGATAGCAGGGATTGATGCGGGTCCATCTACTTCTTCGTCAGCAGCAGCATAGGTAGAGTTGTCGGCAGCTGACATGGGCATCATCAGTGAGAAGTTAGACTACATAGAGATCATTGAGAAGAAGCAATGCCAGGGCATGACGAAGATCGATCAATTGACACATACTCTGAGTGACCTGAAGACCCAGATCATTGTGTCCATGAGGCACAGGCGGCGTCTCAGCCCCGTCTCAGGTCACGGACGGATCATAGCAGTAGCAATTCTTCCCAGCACTCCGTCCAGTACCGACAAGTTCACCACATCCAGGAAGAGCCAGTCCAGCAGTTGCAGCACCACTACTCTCAGCTACCACCATCTCAGGATAGTCAGATGGTGGTGTACCAGCAGGATCAGCCACTAGCAGTTCCTCCCTCGTCTCCGTACGAGCATGAGTCGTTGATGGAAGTCAACGGGATTTGGTATGACTAGTAGCAACCCGAGATCTACCGAGATCATCCCGAATTCAGGTGGTCTACGGGAGGCACCTCATCCCAGCAGCAACAACCTCCAGCTCAGGGTGGGCAGTCCAGCCAGCAGCAGAAGCTCCAGTACTCCCAGCAAATAGCATACCACTACCAGTCAGGTCCTCATCCCTTTCAGTAGGGACAGCAGTGGAGGCAGCAGCCTCAGCAGCAATAGTTCACTCAGCCTTCCTCTCACTAGTTCCAACAGCAACCTCATTTCCAGCAGGGCAACCTGTCCGGCTCTCATGGGCTAGCCTATGAGAGCCCAGCCCTTGATGATCTAGCCTGCCTACTCTCAGACCAACATGCATCCTTTAGGTGGGAGATGAACGGGTTTCACCAGGAGATGAGGGAGATAATAAAGGGCAAGGCTGCCATACCCGCTCAGATCGAGCCTAACCCGAATAACCTTAAGAGGAAGTCTGAGCAGGTACAGTTCACAGAGACCACCACTCCTAGTAATTTATTGGGTGATATTGCTTAATACACATTTGATGCTGATTTTGTGTCACTTAGGAGCGGTAGGATGCCAGCCGGTGGTGCCTCGTCTGAGCGATGACATCATGAGGATCCAGGAGCGCTAGACGAGGAGGATAGTGGTGATGATGTCATTGATGATGATGTTGATGACGGTGGTGCTGAAGCCACCAAGGATGTTGATCCAGTTGAAGGTATGGAGGCCGTCGTTTCTCCAGATGCAGCCAGTGGTACTGATGCCACCATCCTTCCAGATGTAGAGCTAAAGCGCGGTGATGATGTCGCGAAGACAGAGGTCGTGGGTGGTACTGAGCCCACCACTTCTATTCCAATTGGGTTCCCTCCAGTTTTTGTATCTGAAGATTATATGAAAAATACCAAAAAATTTAACAAAGGAAAGGTTTCTTCATCTTAGAGTCCATATGTGATGCATGATGAGCTTTGTATGGATTCCACTCCTTCTCAGCAACAGGAACCTCTTCCTAGACCTCTATTTGAGGAGGGCCCAACTGTCCCCTTCCCTCAAGCACTCTGCTTGGTAAAGGGGAATAAAAAAGAAAATAGAAAAAGAACCAGCAGTTAGAGTTCAATCAACAGATGATAGACAGATTCCACATTCAGCTGACTCAACAAGAGGCACTTGAGCACATCCCTCTTTTCCAAAAGAACCTGAGAGAGAAGACCACTATCCGTAGGAAGAAGAGGAACCATCAGGCATAAATCCATGTGTTGTCCTGTGCCACCTGCTTTGCCATTTAGAACCGTCTTCCAGCCAAGAGGCCAGATGCTGGAGCTCCCTATGTTAGATGCCAAATTCATGAGCAGAGATTTGATCGTACTCTATTTGACAATGGATCTTCCATCAACCTACTTCCGGCAGCCTTACTCGTCCGATTCGAGTTTGGCCCTCTAAGACAGAGTAGGACAGTCCTTTAATTTGCTGACTGATCTTTCAAGAGGCTGAAGGGATTGTTGAAGGACGTGGTCATCACAATTCATGGCCCAAAATTCCCCATGGACTTCGTTGTGTTGGACATGGAGATCCCAGAGTCTGTGACCGATACCCCCATCATTCTAGGACGTCCATTCTTGGCCACAGCCAAGGAGGTGTTGACCATGATAGCAGGAAGGTGTACTTTCACGTTGAGAGTGAGAGTATACAAATAGAGACAATCGACGAGATTAGAGCGTGAGATTTATCTTGCTTAGAGTAGTTCAGTGATGCAGAGCGGACGATAGAGGCAGAGCGAGATGTCCACTAGGAGTGCGACTTTGTGATCACTGATGATGAAGCCGCTTAGTCTGACCCCATTTCACGAGCCCTTCTCTCACCTTCAGACACTGCAGATTTACAACTTCTAGCAGAGGAGAGTTCGGAGAGCACATTCTTGGACGAAGACATTTTTAAGGCTAATGATCACATTCATGATAGTGAAGCAGATTTTGTTTCTTGTGCTTCTGATTCAGATCCCTTGGATTTAGACATAGATTGGGACAATTTCGATGATTATTTGCCTTGTTTGTTTCCCACAGAGCCAACAGCTAGGGTGGAGATTAAGCCAGCACCGAGTACAGATACACCAATAGGGCCATCTTCACTAGAAGTTCATGATCAGCGAGAGTTCTCACATTCAAATCTATTTGCATTCACTCAGAAATTCCAGAGACCAAATTTTCCATCTCCCAGATGCCCAGAGTTGAAGCTCTTGATACATTCGCTGAAGTATAGGTTCGTTGCGGGTGAGCATGAGATGTACCAAGTCATTATCTCAACAGATTTGACTGGAGAGCAAGAATCTCGTTTGATGGAGGTTCTTTAAAGGAACCATAAGACGATAGGATGGAGTGTAGCTGATCTCCAGGGGATAAGTCCAGCCCCGTGCTCCCACCATATGATATCTCAAAGAGGACGTCAAGCTATCGCATGAGTTCCAACGGCGGCTGAACCCGAATCTTCGAGAGGTGGTAATGAAATAAATATCCAAATGGTGGAGCGTCTATTTTATCTACCCCATTTTCGACTCCAAGTGGATTAGTCAATTGCATGTGGTGCCCAAGAAGACGGGCATCACCACAGTTGTGAGTGAGTCTGTAGAGGAGATCGCTACCCGGGTACCTACTTCTTGGAGGGTATGTGTGGACTACATACGATTGAATCATGCCACTAAGAAGGATCATTTCCTGCTGCCTTTTATTGATCAGATTATAGAGAGGCTAGATGGGAAGAGTCACTACTGCTTCCTTGACGGGTACTCCGATTACAATCAGGTGGCCATAGTGTCCGAAGAGCAAGACAAAACGACATTCACTTGTCCGTTTGGGACTTATTTCAGACAGATGCCCTTTGGTCTATGTAATGCCCCGACGACATTCCAAAGGTGCATGTTGTCCATCTTCTCGGGCATGGTGGGTGACTACTTAGAGGTCTTCATGGATGATTTCTTGGTCTACGACGACGGGTTTGATGCTTGTCTTGATTTCCTTGACCGAGTGCTTCAGTGCTGCATTAAGGTGCATCTTGTTTTATCTTGGGAGAATAGTCACTTCATGGTGACTCAGGAGACGATGCTTGATCATATCATCTCCAACATGGGCATGGAGGTTGATCTGGCCAAGGTGGATATCATCAGGAAACTCAATCTACCATCCAACCTACAGCAGTTGCAGTCTTTTCTGGGGCAAGTCGATTTCTACCGACATTTTATTCATGACTTCAGCAGGATTTCCTGACCGCTCATTGATCTGTTGATGAAGGACACCGAGTTTATTGTAGATGATAATTGTCTTTCATCGTTCGAGACTCTCAAGAATCTAGTTGTTGGGCTCTTGTCCTTCAGCCGCCTGATTGGTCTCTCCCATTCGGGATCATGACGGATGGCTTCGATTTTACTGTAGGGGTCGTATTAGGATATAGGAATGACAATTTACCATTTTCCATTCACTACGCTAGCCGTACATTGGATGTCACTCAGTGGAACTATATAATCATAGAGAAAGAGATGCTAGCCGTAGTATTTGCCTTGGACAAGTTCAGATCATATATTATGGGATCAAAGTGACTATCTGTACTGATCACACTGCCATCAGGTACCTCACGGCAAAGAAGGATGCCGAAGCTCGATTGACCAGATGGATCCTTCTACTACAGGAGTTTGATATAGAGATTAAGGATAAGCCTGGAGTCAAGAATGTGTTGGTGGATCATCTCTCCCATTTGGAAAATCTTGAGGAATCCGAGCAGATTGAGCCAATTATAAAGACCTTCCCAGATGAATCGATCCTTGATATCACCTCGCTCCCATGGTACGCCGACATTGTAAACTATCTTGTTGCCAAGAAAGTTCCACAGTGTTGGCCCAGGCAATGACTTGATACCTTCTTTGCGAAGGCCAAGTCGTACCATTAGGAGGATCCCATCTTTTATCATGAAGGAGGGGATAGCTTCTGGTGGTGGTGCATTCCTCAGGAGGAGCACCATAGCGTCTTCACATATTGTCACAAGCTTGAGGCCGGAGGACATCATTCTGGGAGGAGAAAAACACAAAAAGTGCTCCAATCCAGCCTATGGTGGCCTAGCCTCTTCAAGGATTCTGATGAATTCGTGAAGAAGTGTACTGACTATCAGAGGATGGACACCTGTGGACAGCGTGATATGATGCCGATGCAGCCCATTCACTTCTGTGAGGTTTTTGATGCATGCAGCATCGATTTCATGGGTTCATTCCCTAATAGTCAGGGATTAGAGTATATTCTATTGGTTGTTGACTATGTGAGTCGTTGGGTTGAGGACATCCCCACCAGAACCGCAGATGCTAAGACTGTTTGCAGATTTTTGAGGAAGACTATCATTTCACTGTTCGGGGTACCCAGAGTTTTGATATCTGACAGGGGGTCTCATTTTATCAACGACAAGGTAAAGGCTCTTGTTAACGAGTTCAACATAGACCATCAAGTTGCAACTCCATATCATCCTCAGACCAATGGTCTTGCTGAAGTATCAAACAGGGAGATCAAGACGATACTAAAGAAGGTAGTCCACCTAGACCGAAAGGATTGGTCACAGCTTTTGGTCTCGATCATGTGGGCATATCAGACTTCCTTCAAGACTCCTTTGGTTACGTCTCCCTTTCATCTCGTTTATGGCAAGCCATGCCATTTACCTGTTGAGATTAAACATAAGTCACTATGGGTTGCCACTGAGATACTATTGGATTCAGAGAGTATAGATGATCAAAGGAAGGAAGAATTGGAAGCCCTGGAGGAGCATATAGATACAACCTTTTCAAGCAACCTACAGTATAAGGAGCGAGTAAAGATATGGCATGATTCTCATTTCAGCCATAAACAGTTTGAGCCAGATCAGAGAGTAGGGTTGTTCGATGCCAGGCTTAGATTATTATGAATCTCAGATTCATCACTCTAAAAGTCATTAATTAAGCTCTAATCCTTCAAAATCATTGGAATTTCTTCATTGATTCTGCATAATTAGCATTCATGCATGTTTTGATAAGAATTGCATTTTATTACTTATTTTCTCACAAAATAAGAAGCCAAAAATCCCAGCCAAAATTGACATGTAAATAACCTAACTAGTTCTAGGATTTCCAGACTAAAACCATCATTTCTTCCTCATCCAGTGTCTATTTTGATCTTACTCACTTTTAAACTAATGTACATTCAATTACCTTCAAAAGAAGACTAAGTTCAAGTGAATCGGAGCTCATATGTGAAAGTTGGGTTTTGGGATTCTTTTGTACATTTTGTATTTTAGCGGTTTTTGACCTATTATTTTATGTACATAATTAATCCATTTTATTTAATTTATTTTTCATTTGTCTTCTTTGATGAAAGTTTTATTAAAATGCATAAAAATCCAAATCCAAACTGAGCTTGAAATCAAAGAAACTAACTGAGTCCGAGTCTTCACTAACTGTCTGTACAAAAATTATCTTTTTTGTCTTTTATTTTATTTCTTCTTTTTCTTAATTAATAAAAATCCAAAAAATTTAGATTAATGTGTAAATATTTATCTTTGATTTTATCATATTTTTCCGGATTTTTATCTGATTTAAAAATGATAAAAAATCTATAAAACTCAAAAATCAAGGTATTCTATGTATGTGGGATACCCCAAAATACTACTTTGTGCATTGATCGATTTTGGTTTTGATGTCTTCATGAATGTTGTAGATATCATCGAGACGAGCAACTTTCGTGAAGAAACTTTTTTGATTCGAAGTCATTTACTATTTTTTACATACTTATTAAGGTACTTATTTTCCTAATTTTGTGGGGCTGACACGTGGTCGCTCCTGGAGCCGCCACATGTCACCCATTTTTGGGCTTTTTATATTTCATTTTTATAAAAAAAATTAATTAAAAACATCGCATGTGCGGGTCACGTGCCTCTGTCGCACGTGACCAGCACGCGTCGCACCCTCGCCCCCCTTGTTGCCACATGGAGGCACCTGGGCCGTCCGATCTCGGTCGATCGGACGTCCCCAACCTAGTCTCCTTCCTCCCAGCTCCTTTCCCAATTCCGTCGCTCATCTCGCGACCGATCTTAATTCGTCGCCGCATCCCCCAAATCTTGGCCACCTTCCATTCCTAATCCGTCGTGCACTGTCCTTCCTCTCCAACGCAATCACCCAATTAAATCCCCTGATTCTCAATCGAACCCAATCTCCCCTTCTGCCAATCACCGCCACTCCCCATTCAGACTACCTTCCTCATCAGACAGCCGCTTCCTCTCAATCAAATCGCATCTGCATCGCGTCGCCCCGCGAATATCTCTTTCTCAATCAGGTGATTCCCTTCCTCGTCCGGTCGCCCATCTCCTCTCCTATTTAAACCTCCACCGGACGTCCTGAAAGCTTCATCCACCGATCCATAGCTGCGAGTGGAGGCGACGGTGACAGTGTCTCCTCCACCAGCCGGCGAGATCCAAGGCCCCCTACAACCATCTTGTCGCAGGGCCGCTCTGTGCTTGCTACCTCGCTTCAGCCTTCAGCTGTCGAGTGATTAATCCAAAAATCGGCGATCTAAATATGTCTCACACAAGGCAGAGACAAAGTCGTTGTGGCGACTGCACGAATCCTGGATTAAAACAACAATTAACCCACAATAGAAATCAAGCAATGAAAAGTGGTGCGGAGTTAAAATTTATTATAACTCTACAACAAAGATGTGTATAGGTGCAAGTATGTGTAGAGGTCGAACATAGGGAGCAAACAGGTAGAATGGGCAAAATGCTCAAAAATGCGTGAATGTGAAAACTTGTCTATCTATGCTATTTTTGTGGGTTTTTAATTATATATATATTATTTATTTTTAATTTTATATTTTTGTATTTTGATTTTTAATTTACTGATTTTGTATTTTCTTTTTATATTTTATATTTTTTATATTTTCTTTTTTCTTTAAAAGGGATATATATACAAAATAAGAAAGAGATTAATAATGTATTTATAAAAATAGGTAAAAATAAGGAAAATTCAGGAAATGAAATGTTTTTGGGTTTTTCATAATATTCTAATGTTTTTGTGATTTTCTAGATTTTTCTAATTTTTTTTGTTTTTTAAAGGTCCAAATACTAGAAAACAGGGAACTAAGTTGCTGGCTGAAATGAAAATGAGGATGGAAATATTAATCAGAGTTTAAAATTCCTCAAATTAATTTTAATAGAAAGATAATAAATCAGAGAAAATACAGAAACTAAAATTGCATTTTTTGGATTTTTGTAGAATTTTTAAGATTTTTAGGAAGATTTTTGGGGTCTTATAATTTTTAGGAGTTTTCTTTTGTATTTTTAGTGATTTTTGGATTGAAGTTAAAAGACACTAAAAGACACAAAATATATATTTTTTGGGAGTTTTCTGATGTGTTTTTATAATTTTTATGTATTTTATAATGCAAACAGTGCTGAAAATGCTTGTTTTTGAATTTTTATAAATATTAAAAGGCAATAAAAATGCAAAATAAAAATATGTCGTGATAGTATGATGCAACATGGGCTTAAGTTGATTTTTGGGGAATTTTTGGGATTTTATAGATGCATGTAATAATTCGAGATAATAACAAGAAACTACACGCAGGCAAGGGGCATTAATGCAAATAGAGAAAAGTATGAGGGCATGCGTGTAAAATTTCCACAAAATGTATAACTGAAATAATGACTTGATGGACTAATTATAACTTTCAAGATCGCAAAGGGTGCCCTTGCAAAAACTCCAGACCCATGTGCGTACGCACGCGCATCTGGCAAGGGTACCAATGTAATTTAAAGAAAAACTGTAGGTCAAAATGCAAAATACATAAAATATTTGGTCTGCAGATGAATGTTTGAGTTTTATTTAATAAATACAAAATCTGGGCGGGTCTAAGATGCAAAATACCCACTCACGGGCGCGATCCAACGGTGCCTCTACCTTCACTTAACCACATGTCAGCACGGGAGACGCCGATTACGCTTCGGCACGGACGGGAAAGATTAGACCTGGTGATGGTGATCAACGGCTGAGGTGCACCTGATCGAACGATAGCTGCTGTATCTGGAAGGTTGCTCTTGATCGAACGTCGATGAAGGCCTCAGGATGAACTGGGAAGAACTAGAGCTTGGGGCTTCTTCGTCCACTCGATTCGCGCAACTCCGTCGACTGGAAACTCAACGGCCTGTCCCAAACACCTCCTGGAGAGTCCCTCAAATGAGTGGCGACATCAAAATGGTAGGGAGACCACCGGTGGGCCACCGCGGTGTCGAAGAAAAGTAGCGGCCCAGGTACCTCTTCCTTGGCAAAATCCGACTCTAGAGGGAGTCTCTTGACCCCTGACACCTGCAGGTGAAGAACGAGAACACAAGTAGAAGGTCCAAGGGCCTTATTGGTTCGGATGTGAGGGCAAAGAAGCGGGAAATGGTGGAGGTCGGAGCAGAGCTCCGGTGAAGGTGAATGGAACGAGATAGTGCGATTAATCGACAAGCATTGGACAAAATAAACTTAGCACGTAAACTCACAAAAAATGCAAGCAAAAGGGAAGAATAACAGGACCTCGAGGGTGGTTAACCCGAGATGAAACCTCACGGCCAGGTGGCCGGAGATGGAGGTGGAAGCCAACCTCAGGTCTTCGCCACACCTCGATAAGGACCCGGGCTCAATCCTCTGTCATTGGAGACTCACGGCTGATGCTTGGAGGTCTAAGCTTCGGCCAAAAGTGGTTCGAAGAAGAAAGGGGGGTTTGGGGCGATTTTTGAACAGATGGTCGAGTGGGCTCACAAATCGATGGTGTCAGCTCGATGCACGATCCACAGCCCAAGGTAGACCTTGGACGTGTATCACCACTGATCGAGGAAAAAATCTCAAGAAGAAAGCATCACAAGATGGTGAAAGGAGTGGCCCCAAAATATCGTGAAATGGGTTGAAACCTAGTTCTGACAAAGGCACAGACAGGAGTCAGAGAGTTGACCCGAGGTCAACTCTCCAGCCCACCTGGTTGGTCCACGTGGACCAACCAGGAAAAAGCTTGGAAAAATACTTTGTAAAATCAATTTAATATAGTAAACGAATTTATTATTTTTAGGTTATTAAATAAAAAATATTTATTATTTTATAAGGTATTTTAATATGTTTTTTAATTTTTTTAGAGGTATATAAATACAAGTTACTATTTTAGGCCTATATAGGTATACATATCTATATATTTTAATATTTTATTTTTATTTTGTATATTTAATTTATTTATTTTTGTTTATTAATTTATATATTTATGAAATATTTTTATACACAAAATATATTTTTATTTTATTTTTCTGATGTATTTTATCCACTTAATAAAATAGAAATAGTAATTATATAGGTATGTATATAGGTATTATACCTAGGTATGTTATATACAAATATTTTATTTTATATTTTCTTTAGGTTTTTATTCTGATTTTAACATACAAATATATTATAAGTAATATTTACAAAATTATAAAAATAAAAAATTATAAAAATAATGAATACTAAATAAAATGAATATTTTAATCTGTACAAGTATACAATAGGGGTTCAAAACTCAACTTTCAAACCGTACCTCCGCAAAATGCGAAACCACCGCCATTAGATAGCTTATTTTAAATTATATACAATTAAAGGTGAGTTTGATGCATTTCAATTTTTATTTGGGAGATACAGGTCTGGGAAGTTGGGATTCTGGAATCTTATTTAGGTCATATCTTTTTATCTATACATTATTTTTGTATGAAATCAATTTTGTATTTTTCTATATTTAATTATCTACAACTTTCATGTACAAGTTTCTTTATTTGAGGTATAAAAAGTGGAACCAAAAATAGGTCCCAAAATGAATAAAGAATGGGTTAAATGAAAGGTGATTTTATAGAATTTTGGCCCTTATCTCCCCCTACTTTATTCCTTGTCGACCTAGTCATCGAGATGCCTAGGTCTCGGGGTTTCCAGTCATAAAATATTTACAATATTTTATTCTTTTTCTTTTCTTTTCTTTATTATATAATTTTGGCTTTAAATATAGTATTTTATACACTATTTGCATGCATATGCATGAATGCTAAGATGCTGGAATGAAGAGTATTTATACACATTTGCTAGGGTTTTTGAGGCCAAAATGATAGAATAAAGATGATGAAATGTGGATTCATCTTCGAGCCTACGCTATCTTCATCGACAACCAACTTCGTCTACTCCGCCGTTCACCATCTCCGTCCAGACCTTCTTCAACAATAGCCAACAACGTTCATCTACCCTCCATCGCGCTTCAACGCCTCCAAGCCTACTCCGATCTCGCAACACCACCCACACCTTCTTCGACGTTCATCTCCCTACTCCTCCTTCGTCTTCGACACCAACGCCTCGCCATCACCGCCAATGTCCACGTCTTCATCTTCAATGCCAATTTCTATAGGCCTCTGCCACCGTCACCATCGTCCATTCGCCGCACCGCTACTCACCAGGAGCCACCCAGTGAGTACCTTGTCCAAGTTCCGGTGCTCCTCTACCACTCCGCCATGCTGTTGCGCTTCGCCGCCAGGCAAGATGCTCGAGACCCTCTCCGCGTGCGAGACACGTGACGGGAGGGGACACTTTGCAAAGAAGCCCCCAAAGTTCAGATTATCACAAGGTTGTCCCTGCCTCTCCAGAAGTCACGCGCCTGACACGTGATGTTTGAGAATTCTGCAAAATTCACCCCAGAACTTTCGATAATTGCACATCAATCCTTTGTACCTTATTTAATTATTATATTATTGTAGAATTACCCATGTGTTCCCCCTCAATTTTGGACCTCTACGTTGCATCTTTTTATTCTTTAAAAAATAGCATGATGTTCGGCAATTAAATTTCTACATCTTGGCATATGCTTGACATTTTTGTGATCAGTGGTTAATTGTTAATTAATTGTTTTGTGGACAATTGCATAATTTACCTACTTTGTGCTATGAAATTCATAATTGATTAACCATTGCTCTAAAAATTGCCGAAAATTCAAAGATTGTAGATTTAATTGTAATTCACATCATGCCCGAAAAGACTTGCATTTGCATACATAGCTTACCCTCTAAAGATCATTTTGTATATTTCGATCTTTGATTTTTAATAGATATTAAATCTCATATTTTTGAGGTTTAGGATTTTTCTGAGATCGACCACCTAGTGATAGATATTGGATAATTATATCTCTTGAAAATAAATAGGTATAATATTTATTATAATTAAATATTGAAATTTGCATCATTTGCATTCAAAAATTCATAAAAAAATCATCTTACATCCAAAAATTCCAATAAAATTACAATACATTCATTTCATCATAATTGTTATCTTGGCCAAGTTTCATATTTTTCAAACATCGTTTGATTGCTAATCATTTTCTAGTCCTTGAAATAGGCCTAATTTGCATTTTGCATCCCAAACTTGCATTAAAAATACAAAAAAAGACTGCCTCGAAAACCGTGCAAGAACTGTGATAGACAAAAATTCTAGATTGTTCCTTTGCCTCCTTGAGTTCGACCTTGGGACTTGCCCAAGTAAAATAAACATAAAACCACACGATTAAAAATTGACTAAATAATTGTGGTTATTTCTTGACCGATTCCGATTGCCCGCCTACAACGAAACGACACACATTTTTAGCGAACAATAATCCACGCATTTTAACGAACGACACTTTGGATTCGTCAGATGGCATTGTTGTCGGAGAGGTAAACGACTTAGGTTTTTGTCTAAAAATTTTTTATTCGGTTTTCCGCATTCGAGTAGTCTGACCCCCAAATTTTCTACTGTAAAATGTCCATTTTTTTGTATTTAATTTTATTTTCAGCATTTATTTTCTTTTTTATTTTTTATTCATTTTGAGTCACTCTCTTATATTCTCTCTCTTATTTTTCTTGTGAGGTACCCAGCATATTTGGAGCGGTTTCAAGAACCGACACATCTTCACCGACTTCCGAAAAGCCGCATTAAAAATTAAGATCGAGCCGAGTCATGGGAGAGCATAGAGTCTAGGATTTATATTTCTGTAATTTTAAATTCTGTAGTTATTTGCTCATTTCTAGAGGTATCCGTTTGGACTCTCGCGCGTGTAAAAAAGGCCTTTAACATTCTTCCGTGGTGTGTCGTGGCCTGTTTCACTCTCTGGTGAGGGTGGTTCCCGACTTGAGTGGCGCTTAGGATATACCTGCACATACGGCTATTAGAGCTTATTTTTTGATTGTGCTCGTAGAACCTAGGACCACACTTCACTTAGTTGAGACACACATTAGTCGTTCAAGTTAGTCAAATTCAACTCAATTCTTCCAGGCTAATAGAACTTTCTGCTAGGTGCGATTTTTTACCGACTTGCATTCATTTAGATTAATCTTTCAATTCTTATATTGCATCCCACATGGAGATTGCGAGGAATCACTGTAAGTCTTCTAACTGTGCATACATCATCATTTTTCGCGTGTATCAGCTTTTCCCAAATTTCCCCCTCATGTTTTATCACATAATTTTAAAGAAAATTTGGATTGGACGGTAGACGTATATTTGTACTCACTTAATTTTTCAGTGATCACCTAATTAAAATTGGGACTGCTAAATATAAACGACTTTAATTAACCCATAAAATCGAGAATTTTTGCGGTAGAGCAACCCCGACCTTGGATTCTTTTATTTGTCTCAGTGAGCGAGAGATGACACTTAAGACTAGAGCCTAAATCCAGATTTTTATATTGACTACTGATTCTATAAAAACGATTAGCTACTTCTCAATGAGGATCTACGGGTAGCCGGTAAACAGTCCGGATTTCCTTAGCAGAGTGGGTGGTTTAATGGACACTGCATAAGGCTCCATCCTTAAGTAACACGGGTAGCCATTTTACGGTCCGTACTTACACCCATACTGGCTGAAAGTAGGTGCAACTAGTCGTAAGAATTCATGCTAGACATTAAGAAAATTTCCGGCACCTAACATTTCACTATTATTTTCCAAGATTGATTTATCACCAACTAAAATCGAAATGATAATTACCGAACCCTTACGGCTTCATTGTGTGAGTTGGTGAACCTGGGGTTTGATTTGTGTTATTATTGGTGTGCGTGAACCGATCTCAGATATCCAAAAACCACACCCTTGTGCCATCACTCTCCTTTCTTGATCTAAAACAGTTAAGGTTTCTCTTGTTGAATATCCTAAGCACTTGAACATCGTTGATCAAGATCCATGATGATAACTGATAAACGTCCTTCGAAAATTATGGAACTTTTGTCCGAGTATACATCTTATCTATATTATGAAAATAAATTCGTCTCGGTCAAACCCAAATCGTCATTCATTTCAGCTCTTTCAAAAATGGTAGAATAATTGTCTGAGTATCCATCAGAGCTATATTATGAAAATGAATTTGTCTCGGTCAGGCCCAAATCATCTAAACCCTCTTCTTTCAATAATCCTCCAACATTTGAGGGAGATTTTCACTCTCAGATGAATCCGGTCCCCTCATTGAATTCCAAGCCATTCTAGTCAAATCTTCTGACTACACATGATCACTTACCATCCTGAACTAAACCATCTTATTCCCGATTTTTCACTGAAACTAATGAACCATTCCAAGAACAACTCAGTTTTGAGACTCGTGATTGGCTAAGAGACAAGATCCACCCACCTTCATCATTTCCTCATGATCTTGTTGGGATAGGTCCGCAATTCACGGAAATGCATTCAGACTGGACCATAGGGAATAATTTGATGGCCCTATCAAACCACAAGGAGAGGCCCGCACTTAATGATCATCAACGTTGGATTGACCGTGACGATCAAATTCATATTGACTAACCCGAATACCACTCCTTTGATCAGCCTATACATACAGAGGACCAAACAGATGATATCGACACATGTGAATCGTGCATGACTACATTATTTGAGGATACGATCAATCATGACCATGGAAATAGACTACTCAAACCAGCATTACATGTCTGAGTCACGACATGTTGAGTATGAGATCTACAAATTCCCGCAAAATCCTTCCTCTGAGTAGCCTCCTTCCATAAATTTTGAGGAGAAATTTTCGAAAAATAATGATCATATATCGGATATTCCAAGAAACTCTCCTCTAAGCACATACAGGAAAATGACAAATGAAATTATTGAATCTCAAATGCAAAAACACACCCTGACTGCTCCCGTGATTGATCATGAATAGAATTTTTTGAGGATGATATTTCGAGGATAAATAAGAGATTTGATTTAATGGAGGATAGATTTAGAAAGTTTGCCGACCGATTAATTTCACTCTCTGGTAGCTCAGACATAAAAATGGATGAGGAAAAGATTGGATGTCATGTTGAAAATTCTGAGGATATTCAGAAACCTAGAGAATATATTCACCCTAGGGACGACTCTGACAGCGACACTTCTGCATATTACTCCCCTAGGGTTGACTATGCCTCTAACTCTTACTTAGAACATCAAATCCCCTGCTCATCTATGGAAAATACAACATCACCACACCACACAGAAAATACCAAAAAATTGGAATTTTCAAAAACACCAAAAAAAATAAAAAATCTAGAAAAATTAAGGCCGAAGAAGATCTGAAGAATTTGGATCCTGCTTTACGGGAAGCATTGGAGAAAAGATTGATCTTTGAACTTCTCTTTATCCAGGCCATTAAATACTTCCTCGACCTTAAAGGATTCGTAATGGATAAATTAATGATGAAAAAGTCAGGTAGGACAAGAACAAAGACTGAAAGACATATCTTGTCAATGGCCTCCTCCTTGTTGTTGAGGAGAAAAACCAAGAGCCGCATAATGAAGCGGTTGCCCAGATTTGACTGTGGAATCAAAGATACAATATTTACTCATGCTCGAATTGATGATGATTCCCCAATTAATATCCTCCTAACCTCTGTATTTCACGAACTCAAACTCGGACCTATCAAGAAGATACGAGAGATCATTCAATTGGCTAACCGATCGATAAAGCGACCGAGAGGAACCATTTAGGTCATCATTACATTCCAAGGTACTCCGCTGAAAGTAGACTTCACGATCATTGATATTGAGCATCGAGGAGAATTCACCCAGTCTCCAATTATTCTCGGAAAGCCATTCTTGGCATTGGCTAAGGCAATTATTGAGTGTGAGACTCGAGAAATACATTTTACAGCATTGGGAGCACTTCGATCTCAACAAATCTTTGAGGAACCACGATTTTATGAGGTAACCCATGAAGTCCTCGACAGCTGTAACCATCAAGGAGTAGAAGAGCCCTACCTCGCTGCTACACCTGAGATAGCGGTTTTTGATGAGACTATTGGTTTAGAGACTCTCCCTCCTGTTCCATTCCCAACTTCTCTCACCATGGAAAATCGAATAGATGACTCAAATGATCCTAAGACGTATGCATGGGCACACCCTGAGTCAACATACTCTGACTACCTTGATCAAATCAACTCGACACAAGAATGCTCCAACATCAAATCAATTGAGAACGAACATGCAGAGACTGTCCCTACTGTTTCGATTCCTACGCATCTTACAATAGAAAAGTTTTTCTTATATGATCATGAGACATATGCATGGGCTCACCCTGGGTCAACGTACTCTGAATACCTTGACCAAATCATTCCAACTCAGGAGTGCACCAACATCCAGAAGACTAAGAACAAACATGCAGGACGAACACTGACCAAGGAGAAAAATTTCAATGGTTATTCATCTGGAGACTCAAGTGGACCAACACCTTCACGAAACAAAATGAATACTCCTTCATCGAAAAAGAAAGTCACCTTTGATCTTCCAGAAGAGGAATCATCTGATGATCCTTCATACGGTACGGAAAAGTTAATCTACATGAGTGAGGTCTGTTCGACAGTTCTAAAACCATATCTTTGCAAGGATCCAAACTTTGATTCTCGTTGGACGACTCTCGTTCCTCACTATTATTCATCCAAATCCGATTCTCCTGGTCTCATCAAATATACTAAAATTATTTCTTACGAGCTGCCTGAGACTGGTGTTTCAGAGTATTCATCCGAGGACAAATCTCTTGATCCCAAGAAGGAACGAATTCTGAGAAAACAACTGAGAAAACTAAAAGGTAAGAATATCTGGAGTGCGTCCACTTTCAAGTACTATTCCTCTAAGGATAACTCTGATGATGGTTATCTTTCATCTGACTCAGACGCATCATCTACTATCCAACATGATTTCTATGAGGATATCACTGATAATAGTTGGAAATCATATGCTTCATCTCCTTCTCATCATTGCGATCTCCCACCACAGGCTCACAAAAAGATCGGCCGAAAACCGCCTTAATCATCGGTTACCCACCTTCCCTCCCGACCACATCAGTCTCCTTGTACATCTTATTCCTCTACTTAGGACAAGGCCTAAATATAGGGGGGGACCGATGCCATATGTATATACCATTCTCCTCATCAAACTCCTTCTCATTCTCCTCATCAAACTCCTTCTCATGACCGCCTCATTTCCACCCTTCTAAACTTAGGCTGACCAAGGCCTAAGTATAGGGGGGACCGATGCCATCTGTATATACTCTCCTCATTCTCATATCCTGATTGCTTCATTTTTGCTCTTCTTCTATACTTAGACTGTTCACAGTCTAAGTATAGGGGGTGGACCAATCTATCTTTTTCTTTTTCTTTTTCACTCTCTTACGCTTAGCCCGAGCTGTGTCTTCTCTACGCTTCTTGTGCTCTGAGGACACAACACTCGCTAAGTATTGGGGTGTGCGTATATATATGTGTATAATATTTTATCCATATCTCGTACTTTCGTGTAAGTCTATATATATTTACGGGGTGGGTAACTAACTTAAAAAAACAAAAGAAAAAGGAAAAAGAGGTTTGCTACTAACACTGACTGTTTCCAACCAAAATTTTTGAAAAAAAATATTCTTATTCATTTTTGCATAAAAAAACCTTTTCAACAAAAAATTTTGTCTGCATTTCACACACATGCACTTCATCCAGTACTACATTCATTTGCATCTATGAAAAGTCCTTGGGTTCTGAACCGAGCTATGAACAGAAACCGAGAGTGGTCTGGACTTGACCTTAATCCACCTAATTTTCAGAGGAACTTCACTGAGAAATAGGATTTTAGAAGCTTCAGGTCTTTCACTTAATTCTTTGAGTTCCACATGACAATGTACATCGTTTGACTCTTAGTGTCTAACCTGGTCTCTTCATTCTGGGTACAACTCTGGAATAAGGAATTAATTTGTACTCTCGCACTATGCACTTAGCTCAACTCAGACAGGGTGTTGGAAGATTGTATGAGTTTCTTTTCTAGTAGCGTGGAAATCTAAAGACTATAGTATGAGTTGAAATAAAGCTTCAGAAAAGGGATGGACGACTGGACATAATTTTTTTAAGATCCCAAAACATGTACGGAAAAAAGATTCTATATCCGTAGGGGCACAAAAAGATCTAAGCAGAACCACCAAAAATTCAAATACAAAGAAGCCACTACCAATTAAATTTCTGACCAAAAAGGTCCAAGCTTCAAGAAAACCTGCAGATCTCGGTGAAGACTCGGCAACACTGGCCAGCTTCACAAGGAGAGGTGACTACACTGGCCACCCTCCATTTCTTTTCTCCTTCTTCTAACTTCTCCCCCATTTCGATTGTGAACACAACACGACACACCTTAGAAGGAAATACCTGACTCCCCGAGGACGAGTTACTGGAGAGGTGATTTGCATGGTAGTCCAGCATTCTGGATGGGAAGAGCTAAAACCCTTTACACACATGAGTCAATTGTTCAATGTTCATGGGGTATGCTTTGGGAGGAGGATCAATCTAAGATGACTTCTGAGCCGAAATTGCGACAATGATGTGTAGAACTTGAAGGCTATTGATTTTAAAATTCTAAGTCTCGTAGAAGTTCTGCCAAACTAATAATCCAAAGGTCGAGTCTAGTTTCATTTTCACCTTCAGCTCATGGTCTTGGTACAGAACCCAATCTCATTTCACCTAATGGCATTTCTTTTGATGCTCAGGGACGAGCATGGGTTAAGTATAGGTGGATGATGAATCTCAGATTCATCACTCTAAAAGTCATTAATTAAGCTCTAATCCCTCAAAATCATTGGCATTTCTTCATTTATTCTGCAAAATTAGCATTCATGCATGTTTTGATAAGAATTGCATTTTATCACTTATTTTTGCACAAAATAAGAAGCCAAAAATCCCAGTCAAAATTGATCTGTAAATAGCTAACTTCCCTTTTTAACTAATTCATGCTACTCCAATTAACCCAAAACCACCTCCATTGTGTACATATCACTAACAAGAATAAATAAAAAATACAAAAAAGTCATTAACCCAATTAAGTGGACCAAAAACCCAAACCCTAATTCTAGGATTTTCGGACTAAAACCCTAATATCTTCCTCATCCAGTGTCTGTTTTGATCCTACTCGCTTTTAAACTAATGTACATTCAATTACCTTCAAAATAAGATCAAGTTCAAGTGAATTGGAGCTCATATGTGAAAGTTGGGTTTTGGGCCTCTTTTGTACATTTCGTATTTTAGCGGTTTTTGACCTATTATTTTATGTACATAATTAATCTATTTTATTTTATTTCTTTTTCATTTATCTTCTTTGATGAAAGTTTTATTAAAATGCGTAAAAATCCAAATCCAAACTGAACTTGAAATCAAAGAAACTAACTGAGTCCGAGTCTTCACTAACCGTCTCTAAAAGAATTATCTTTTTCATCTTTTATTTTATTTCTTATTTTTGTTAATTAATAAAAATCCCAAAAAATTAGATTATGTGTAGATATTTATCTTTGATTTTATCATATTTTTTAGGATTTTTATCTTGTTTAAAAATAACAAAAAAATATAAAACTCAAAAATCAATGTGTTCTATGTACATGAGATACCCCAAAATACCTATTTGTACAATTGATTGATTTTGGTTTGATGTCTTCATGAAAGTTGTAGATCTCATCAAGATGAGCAACTTTTGTGAAGAAACTTTTCCGATCCGAGGTCATTTACTATTTTTTACATATTTATTAAGGTATTTATTTTCCGAATTTTTTGGGGCTGACACGTGGCGGCTCTTGGAGCCGCCACATGTCACCCATTTATGGGCTTTTTATATTTCATTTTCATAAAAAATTGATAAAAAACATCGCACGTGTAGGTCACGTGCCTCTACCACACGTGACCAGCATGTGTCGCACCCTCGCCCCCTTGCTGCCACGTGGAGGCACCTGGGCCGTCCGATCTCGGCCGATTGGATGAAACCAGCCTAGTCTCCTTCCTCCGAGCTCCTTTCCCAATTCCGTCGCTCATCTCATGGCCGATCTTGCTTCGCCACCGCATCCCCCAAATCTCAGCCACACTCCATTCCTAATCCGTCGTGCGCCGACCTTCGTCTCCGATGCAATCACCCAAATAAATCCCCTGATCCTCAATCAAACCCAATCTCCCCTACCGCCAATCACCACCACTCCCCATTCAGACCACTTTCCTCATCAGATAGCTGCTTCCTCTCAATCAGATCGCATCTGCATCGCGTTGCCTCGCGAATCTCTCTTTCTCAATCAGGCGATTCCCTTTCTAGTTCGGCCGCCCATCTCCTCTCCTATTTAAACCTCCGCCGGCCGTACCCAAAGCTTCATCCGCCGATCCATAGCTATAAGTGGAGGAGACGGTGACCCGTCTCCTCCACCAGCCAGCGAGATCCAAGGCCCCCTACAACTACTTTGTCACAACGCCGCTCCGTACTTGCTGCCTCACTCTGGCCTTCAGCCGTCGAGCCTACGCTATCTTCATCGACAACCAACTTTGTCTACTCTGTCATTCACCATCTCCGTCCAGAGCTTCTTCAACAATCGGCAACGACGTTCATCTACCCTCCATCGTGCTTCAACGCCTCCAAGCCTACTCCGTCCTCGTAGCACCGCCCATACCTTCTTCGAAGTTCATCTCCATGCTCCGCCTTCGTCTTTGACACCAGCGCCTCGCCATCACCGCCAACGTCCACGTCTTCATCTTCAATTCTAAGGGCTACATGCCTCCGCCACCTGCACCATCATCCTGTCACCACACTGCCGGTCACCAGGAGCCACCCAGTGAAGACCTCGCCCAAGCTCCGGTGCTCCTCCACCACTCCGCCACGCCGCTGCGCTTCGCCGCCGGGCGGGGGACGCCCGAGACCCTACCTACGTGCGAGGCATGTGACGGGAGTAAACACTTTGCAAAGAAGCCCCCAGTGTTCAGATTATCGTAAGGTCGTCCTCGCCTCTCCATAAATCATGTGCCCGGCACGTGACATTTGAGAATTTTGCAAAATTCATCCCAGAACTTTCGATAATTGCACATCAGTCCTCCGTACCTTATTTAATTATTATATTATTGCAGAATTACCTATGTGTTCCCCCTCCATTTTAGACCTCTACGTTGCATCTTTTTATTCTTTAAAAGAATAGCATGATGTCCGGCAATTAATTTTCTACATCTTGGCATATGTTTGACATTTTTGTGATCAACGGTTAATTGTTAATTAATTATTTTGTGGACAATTGCATAATTTACCCACTTTATGCTCTGAAATTCATAATTAATTAACCATTGCTCTAAAAATTGACGAAAATTCAAAAATTGTAGATTTAGTTGTAATTCACATCATGCCCAAAAAGACTTGCATTTGCATACATAACTTGCCCTATAAAAATCATTTTGTATATTTCGCAGACTTGCATTTGATTTTTAATATATATTAAATCTCATATTTTCGAGGTTTAGGATTTTTCTAAGATCGATCACTTAGTGATAGATCTTGGATATCTCTTGAAAATAAATAGGTTTAATATTTATTATAATTAAATATTGAAATTTGCATCATTTGCATTCAAAAATTCATAAAAAATTCATCTTGCATCCAAAAATTCCAAAAATATACAGTGCATTCATTTCATCATAATTGTCATTTTAGCCAAGTTTCATATTTTTCGGACATTTTTTGATTGTTAATCATTTTCTAGTACGTAAAATAGGCCTAATTTGCATTTTACATCCCATACTTGCATTAAAAATACAAAAAACGACCGCCTCGAAAACTGTGCCCGAACTTTGATAGATAAAAATTCTAGGTTGTTCCTTTGCCTCTTTGAGTTCGACCTTGAGACTTGCCCAAGTAAAATAAACATAAAACCATACGATTAAAATTGACTAAATATTTGTGGTTATTTCTTGACTGATTCTGATTGCCTTCCTACAATGAAATGACACACATTTTTAGCGAACGATAATCCACGCATTTAACGAAGGGCCTTCGACGACTCGTCAGATTATTCCCAGGGAAATCGCAGAGTAAGTGGAAGGGACTATACCTGGTCTGAAAGGTGCACGACAATGGTAGCATCGACATATCTTAGATATCATCTGAGTCCACCTTTCATGTTAATGGTCAGTGCCTCAAGCCATATCTTGATCATGATCCGCTAATCGTTGACATCGCCCATATTCATTTTGCATGAGATGTGATCTTTGACTCGCATCATTTGCATCTTGTGCATGATTATCACCTTCTTCCTCCCTTATATAGATCCAGATGTCCATATCACACATTCTTTTGTCTAACACCCCATTTGCATCTTATGATTAGGCTATACTTAGGGTGTATTTTACCCTAAGTATAGGGGGGTATCGGATCTTTGATTATCTTTTGATTTCTTTTTACCTTTGTTTTGCTGCCTATACTTAGGGATATTTTACCCAAGTATAGGGGAGGTAGACCCTGTACATTCTAACCCTCGATTTTCCCCTTGTGTACAAACTTCTATACTTAGGATTGCTTGATCCTAAGTATAGGGGGATCACCAACTTCTATTCTTTTATTCATCATTGTAGTATAGCCTTTTTTTCACTTCCCAATCCTAAGCATGAGTTATGTCTTCTTCATCGCTCTTTGATCACTCTAAGGACATCGTTCGAGCTAAGTATTGGGGGGTGTCGTATATACTACATATATACTTTACCCATAACTCGTACATTGTGTGTGAGTGTTAATAAATAAAATGGCTAAAAACCATAACATAAAAATAACAAAAAATTTAAAATTTTTTCCTTGTACATAAAATTCTTTCTTGCACATACATAGCTATTTATAAAAAAAATTTTGTACAAATGTTTGCAAAAATGATTTGTTTGTAAAATTTATGTAAATATTTTTGTATCAAAATTATGTATATAGTACAAAATTTTTGTAAAATGTTTGAAAAATAAAAGTTTGCAAAAACCCTTGTGCAAATGTTTGTAAATAGTTTTCAAAACTTCTGCATTCATGCATGCATATATTCAAACATTTTCAAAAATTTTGCATGTTTCTAAAAATTTTGAAAAATTGCATAAAATGTGTTTTTGTACATATTTGTATATTCTTCTGAATCATAGCTGACATTTAAACTAGTCTGGAACTAAATTGGAAAATGGAGCTTGGGTAAGACCTTAATCCACCTAATTCTCAGAGGAACATTATAGGATTTGGGGCTAAAACTTTTCAGATCCATTAGTGACTTAATTCTTTTATTCCACGAGTCTATGTTCACATGTCATCTAGATGAGTTTAAGTAGAACACTTAACAACGCACGCATGACTCTCACAAACAATGGCTTTACTTGGACCATCACTTTACACTCAGCTCCACATGGATGAGGTGGTGAGGAGGCAGTTTCCTTTGGTTTGGGGTAGCGTACGAGGGTAGTACTTCTAGGTGGAAGCTCTCGTCTTCCTTTAGGGAGGGAAGTGTACCTCAACTTGGTCTGGCGGTGTTGAGGTCTAAAGACCAGAGTTGTGGGTTGCAATAATGCTTCAAAAGAGGGATACTCTACTGGCTCAAGAAGAAAAAGTCCTCATGTATATATGCTGCACCATGTAGATATGTTTTACATATGCACATAAAAAATGTGCAAAAATCAAGAAAACTCCAAAAAAGTGGACATGTTTGATAGAAAAAAATGCCTACTAGAGTGTACATATTCAAATAAAGCAAAGCTTATGTATTACACCTTCACATCTCTTGAAGCTTGCAGCGGGAGACTTAGCTGCACTGGTTGGGCTCCCAGGGATACGTGGCTACACTGGCCATGATCCATTCTCTTCTTTCCCCCTCTTCTTGATCCGGTTGAACTCGAACTTAGAACGGAATACCCCGCTCCTCGAGCAAAGAGTTGCTAGACTGAGGAATTAGAGTTACCTTGTTGAGGGAGGTTGTCGCCTTGTCATTTCTGAGGTGGGGAGATATATATCACTTACATCGTACAAGGAAATATACATTGCAATTAGAGTTCGTGTATGTAGACTTGTTCTGATATGGATTATTGAGGAATCTTGACCATAAAATGGTGGAACTTAGAGGTTGTTGAGTATTAAACTTAGATCCAAATAAGGTTCTGACAAACTAATAATCCAAAGGTTTGACTGAGCTCCTTACTTCAATTTATCGAAGACAAGTTTAATAATCAACCTTGATTCTCCTTCTTTTTCTTTTTTTGTCCTTTTTCACTTCATTTTCAAATAAGTATTTGCTAAGGGACTAGCAAAGGTAAAATATAGGAGGTGATGAATTCCTGATTCTCACTCTTTATTCTTTTATTTTAGCAATTTATCTTGGCAAAACAACATGTAAATAGGTGTAAATACAATAACATAGCATTATGTATGCATCTGTTAATACTGCATAATTAGCATGTATTTATGCAAAAATAAAAAGAATAAAGGAAAAGGAATAGGAAGGAGGTATTTAGAATAAATACAGAGTGACTGAACCCTAAGAGAAGGTCAAGCCTTGACCTGATCGCCAAATAAAATAAGTAGAGAGAGATAGGGCCTACTTTGTATTATACATATGAACTATATACGTAAATAATTATTTTTCACCAAAATAAAATTAAATTATTATTTCATCTCCATGTACATATTTCTAAAAATAAAACAAAAATAAAATAAAAATCAGCAAATTTAAATAAAAATGAAAATAAAATCCTCTCACTTGTACAAATACATATGTATATATATATATCACATCCCCTATTTATTTTAAACATGTAAATAAATAAAAATTATTTGTACTCCTAAAATTATGTTGTAAATAAATAAAATATAAAATGGGGGGCATTTGCATAAAAATGATAAAAAAACTATTTGTACATAATACATAAGTATATTATACATGTTTATAATACCATATACTGTATATACACTAAATTTTTTTTCATAAAAATAATTAAAAATCATAGAAAAATTCTTTGAAAAATAATAAACATTTTTCATTTTATTTATTTTTTTCATTTAAATTCATTTATTATTTTTAATATAATTATCTTTATTTTTCTCTTCTGTTATGTCCTGTAGCGTATTTTGTCCTATTCTTGGCCGGTCTTGATTGGGCCACATCGATTTGTTTACCACCAGTGAACGTTTCCTTCCAGGCTGACCTGACCCGATTTGCTTTGCTAGAGCCTTTTCTCCCATTTTTCCTGATCGGGTCAGGCCTGCTCTCGATCATATTTTTCGCCCTAGCCTTCTCCTAGGATCCACGACCCTCGCGGATCCCTAGGAAGGCGCAGATCTTCCTAGGGTTGCGTACACTCGCCCGATCATTCCAGCCTCATGGGAAGCCTATAAAGTATCTCCTCCGTCTCCGCAGCTCGGTAGCTCGTTCCTCGCCACCCTTGCGACCCCTAGCCACCTCCAGATGAGTGAAAACTACCTGGAGCGACCTTCGGAGCTCGGATTGGTGTTGAATCAACGCAGTCAACCTACGTGGTCGAACCTCCACCGCATCTAGCCTCCTTGCCTTCCACAACACGGTTGAGGCCATCACCTCAATGCTGGCCTTCGCCTGAAGCTTAGGAGCTTCTCTGACCCTTCAGGTACCTATCCTATCCCGTATTTTTCCTTTTGATTCCTCTATCCCATTTCGCCCCACTGCACACCACCTGATCTGACCAGCTGGTCGAAGCCTCTTTACCCACCTACTGTCCTTATCGATCGAACCCTCTATGACCACTCCACCTTGCACCGCAACCTGATCATTCTTGGACTCGACCCTGAGGTCGAGGTTAAGGCCGAGATCTCCTCCCACCATCTTCGCTGGAGATCGACCTCCATTCCCCTCCGTTTCTCTTGTCTTCATTTGCAATAAACCCTCGCTTGAGCTACACCACCGAGCGGTGTACTGTTGTAGGTGCTGGTTTGCGCAGAGGACCACCTTTGGCCACCCAGGTGCTCAGGAGGAGTAGCTCTAGGAAGAGCTTGACCACCGTGCCCATCTGACCGCCATCACCTCCATCGGAGCTGTCAAGCACACGCGGAGCACTCTCACGACCGAGCAAGACCTGTTGGTGGCCTCATCGGAGCAGTGGATTGCATCCTTTGCCCAATCGAAGTTCGCCCAGGAGTTGTTCTTACACCATCCTCAACTACCATCGGATGAAGCCTTCCTCCGCCAGACTACATCTCAGTCGCCGACAACAACAACTTTTCCCACCGTTGGATTTGACACCATATGGACCGCATGTCCCCGACATTCCCTGGCCATCAGATCTGTAGCGTCAGGAGATCATGCCCGTACGACCGTGACGTTTCCAACATGCGTCACGTGCCCTTTTAGGGGTATATTGCTCTTTTACCCTCACACTTTTATGTATAGCTATTTAGTCTAGTAAAATAATGTGTAGTTCAAATATTTTGCAGTTTGGACCTTATATTTTCAGTTTTGCATTTTTGTCTTTCCGCACTTGAGACACGTGCATGTTCACGTGATTTTGTGGGTTATTTACATGTTTTATCTCGAACTTCATGGATGTTATGTTTTGAGTAGATCTTTTCTGATATTACATTTATATCCATGTACATGAATTTTTGAGCATATGCGTGAATTTCTTAGACATTTTGCAATATCAACCCTGAGTTTTTTATGCATGTTATCGGCCTGGAAACTTTCTCATAATTGCAAATAGGTCCCTACTTGCAATATGTCTTGCTTTTAATTAAATAGATACCAAGTTAACTCCAAAAATTACATAAAAAAAACTGTTAGCTCCTACTAACATGTAATATTTATGGTAATTTTTGTGAGTTAATTTAGTTTTATTCGATATTTCTAAAAATCGAAAACACCTAAAAATTACTCTGTCTATTTTATATAATACATAAATATTATAAAAATTGTTTAAAAAATTACAAAAAAAATAGATGTGCTTGTCCTTGCATGCTTTAATTCCAGTAGTCTTTTTGTTTTAAAAATCATTATAAAACCCCTAAATTACAAAACCCTTAAAACCTTATAAAATTCATTAAAAATTCTAAAAAAAATAAAAAAAGGATTTCAATTTCTGTTTGTAGATCTTTTTATTTAGTTTTTTATAAGAATCACAACTAGGACTTTAGGGCACTTTTAGTATTTTCAATTTTCCTTTTAGTCCAGGCTGTATACTGTTTTCCCTGTTTGCCTTTCTTTGATTTTTATAGAATCATATAAAAATAGGATAAATCCTAGAAAATCACCAAAAACATCTGAATATTTGAAAAACATAACAATATTTTTGTTTTTGATTTTTGAGCATTTTTGACCTTAAATAAAATTCCAAAGGCTTGCTTGTGCCTTGTTTTTCTTTTTTACTTGTTTTGTTCTCTTATTTGAAAATATAAAAAAAATTGCAAAATTAAAATTTACAAAAATATGCTTTTATTTGTCTGATTACAACTGCTTTATAGGTTTTACTCGTGCTCCTTGAGTTTGACCCTGATCGCTATACCAGGTTAAAATAAAATAACGGAGTCCGCTTACATTGTTGTGATCGCTTTATCTGTTGTTTGTGTGGTTTCTTATTTTTTCTTGATTGACCGAAGTAATTGGTTGAGAACACCGACCTTTGATTATTTTTCCATCTTATCCGATCTCGATTTCTGTGTCATCACTATCCTAGGGCGATTTCATTGGATTGCATCATATATCATAGGTTTTCGATTCTATTATGCATCCTGCATGGAGAGAGCTGGGAAGCAGCAGAAGTCTTCTAACTTTGCATGCATCATCGATTTTCGACTTGCATGGTTTTACGATCTTCTCCCTTTGATTTTGCTCACCTAGTATGCTAGTGGAATTGGAAACTCGTTAGGTACGTGCATTGAAAAACAATCAAAAAAGTGATAATAAAAAATAAAATCGGGACTGCTAACTCTACTTGTTCTCTAAAATAAAACGTTATGGATTCCTTATCTTGGGGAGAGCAACCCCCTCATTGTCTGTGTATTTTATTCCTACGTACATGCTAAGGATTAGTGCTCAAATCCCAAGCATGTCTTTGGTGTGTACAACTTTTTGATGATCACCTAACTCTAAAAATGATAAGATAAAAGACCATCTTGGTCTCCACTGTGTTGAGTAGGTGAAATGAGGGTTTGCCTTGTACTTTGATTGTGGCTTTGGATTCATCCGCGTTTCATTCATTCTTTGAGTCTTCAGTCCCGTGTGTGTGTGTATTTTCATCATTGAGTCCTTCTATCTCCTTTTTCCATATTCATCTCCTCATTCACATTTGTCGTGATTGGGTCATGATCTTCATCACCTTCACCAGATTCTTCGGTTCTTATCTCACCCATATCACATTATCTCTGGTCCGTTTCAAGGAAGCACTCTCTTTGAACCACAATTTTGGATGTGTTCCCGCCTTGTGTGGAACACACACAACTTTGAATCTGTTCCGCTCTTTCTCGCCCGTCCTCCTCGTCCCATTTGTCTCATCATTTCTATCACCCGGGAATGTTGCGATAACATGATAGCCCACATTGAGGATTTCCAAATTCCATTGATTATTTGTGTAAGATGAGCCCATTTTGAGGATGCTGAGATTAGGTTTTCTATTTTGGATCTGGACTTGGTATGTGCTTGGGTATTATTGAGGATTTTGATGACTGCACGACTATAGGTGTGACTAGTATTTGAGGATTTCTGATCAGCACATCAGATTGAGGATGCGATTTATTTTTGATGATTTGATGATGATTTCATAAGCTATGATTGATCAATCAATTTCGTGGTTCCTTCAATCGTGACTCGGATTTTTGATTGACTATCTTGATATGTGCTTCATAGTGACAGTGATCGGAACCCACATGATCTCACTTATCTCCCTTACTGATCCATCCTCTATCTCCTAACTATCCGATCCATCTTTGGCACTTTGGGGATTTTCTTCTGACATCTTAAGCCATCTCAACTTATTTGGTAGACTGGAGGGATTGCATTATGATTGCCTTCATTATCTGTTGTCCCTTGATTGATCTTATGTCCTCTTGGGGATTGATTACATGATTTTGAGGACCTGAGATGTGATGCCAACATTCCCATGATTTGATTGACTTAGCTTTCATACCTCCATGAGGACTATCTGCGAGAGGATGTAACAATTTCTCTACGCTCGGTTCTACTTATTGACTATGTCTCCATTCTGGTGGAGCATTGAACCGAGTCATTTTATTCGTCTGTTTGTCCTCCCTATCTGATTATATGCCTGTTTTGTCGGTGCACGAGGCCAATTCCATAGACTCCTTCGAGTCTCCTCTCCTTGATGGTCCTCGCAAGGCAGAGTGCCACTTTTCCAATTATTCATTGTCTAGTTTATAGTACTCTCCGAGGGTTATCTATGCAAGACTGTGGCATTTTTCTATAGCTATCAGTCTCTTCTGATGGTAGCCGCTCTATCGCCTACCGAGACCGCCTCTAAGGATCTGTCTGATGGATCCGACTCCTTCAATCCCTCTCCCCTTGACGATCTTCGCAAGGCTGAGATCTGATCTGACTATTCTCTGCTTAATTTGCATTGTTCCCCGAGGAGTATCTGTGGGAAAATGCAACATTTCCTCTAAGCTCGATTCCCCTTGCTGACTGTGCCTCCTTTCTGTTGGAGTACGGAACTGAGTCGTCTGTTATATTTTCTGTTCCCCACTACCTTGTTGTTTCTGATTTATTGGATCATGGAACCTATCTTTCTGGACTCCTTTGAGTTCGCTCTCCTTGATGGTCTTCGCAAGGATAAGCTTTCAACCTTTGATTATTCCTTGCTGAGTTGGTAGTATGCTCCCCGAGGGTTATGTGCGGGATGCTGCCACAATTTCTTGATATGTCAGTCTCTTTGGATGGTAGCCGATCTGTCGCCTACCGAGACCGCTTTTGTGATCTGCCTGATGGATATGACTCCTTTGAGTCTGCTCACCTTGATGACCCTCGTAAGTGTGAGCGCTATCTGATTATTCATTGACTAGTATGTACCACTCCCCAAGGGTTATCTGCGGGAGGATACATCATTTTGTTGGTACTCGGTTTCGCTGCCAGTATCTCCTTTCTATTGGAGCATGAAACCGAGTGTTCTGATGTGTGTACTTGGTCTCCTTTCTGGTTGTGTCTCCTTTCTTGTGGAGCACAGAGCCGAGTCTTCTGATTATTTTGAAATTTCTGAATCCTTTGACTTTGCTCACCTTGAGGACCCTCGCAGGGTTGAGCCATGTCTTGTGGTGTTCAGTGTGTTCTTGTGACTCTTAGATCTTTAAACCACCGGATATCACACTGCATCGAGAGTCTCTTGTTCTACGATTTGTATATCTTTTATGAGACCATGATTACCTGGAGGAGTCTGCACTGCTCCTTATTCCTCCTAGTCTTTCAGTATCGGCTCCTCTCATTCATTCACTCCTTATGAGATGATGATCTGATTCATGCTACTGGTCCATGGTTTAGTTTTCGATCTATTTTCCCCGGTAGCCGACACCCACTTGCTTGAAGACTCGGGTGTCTTTTTGTTGTCTGATCGTGTCTTCATTCTCACAGGGAGACGATGACGCAAGCACGGTATTCGCTTATCATATATAGTCCTGGACTTCACCATTTTTATTAGTTATATAAATGTGTTTTGTCTTACATTCATTCTTTCTCCTGTTTGTCATGTGTACCCCAGATTTTTTGCCATATCTTTGTGTGTATACTTTGGACGTACCTTGTCCTAAGTATAGGGGGTACACCCCGTGTTGTTCTTTCTCCGTTCTATTTCATCACTCATGTCGTTGCTTATACTTAGGGATCTTTCACCCTAAGTATAGGGGGAGTAATGTATACATTCTCTACGATCTTTTCATCTACGTATATATCTCTATTTTTCTTCTTTTCTTCTTTTCCTTTTCATTTTTCTTTTTCTACAAAAATGGTGTTGCCCCTTTTTGTCAGTTTTATATACTTAGGACGTACTTTGTTCTAAGTATGGGGGTGTTCACCCTGGATTACTTCATTCGTTGATCCCCTCCACTATCTTATCTCTTGTTGATTTGCTCTACTATACTTAGGGATATCTCACCCTAAGTATAGGGGGAGACAGACTGAGCTGTGATCCATTTATTCCCACCCTTGACCCTCCCTACCTTATGTACAGTCTGCTATACTTAGGATTATTTGATCCTAAGTATAGGGGACGGCCAACTTCTGATTCATTTATCTCTTCATTCTTTCATTTCGTATTCAGTTGTTGTAGTATAGGCTTTTCTATACTCAGCACGTGTTATGTCTTCTCTTTTTTTCGTCGATCTATGAGGACATAGCTCATGCTAAGTATGGGGGGTCGTATATACTCTGTATATACTTTAGCCATAACTCGTACTTTCATATTTTTATTAATAAACATGGCTAAATATACTATATATATACATATACAATTCATTAAATTAATAACATAATGTGTTTTATTCCTCAAATTGTTTTTATGTATAATGATTAATAGATCAGGTTAAAAATATTTTGCAAAATGATTTGAAAAATATTGTGACCCTTTTGGAAAACTTTTTGTAAAATGTTTTCAACCTTTGTAAAATATTTTGATTTACAAAAAACTTTTTCTTTGTGTGAAATAAAAAATTTGAAAACCTATTTGCAAATGATTTTGAAATGGTTGTGAAAATATTTTGAAAAATCTATATATACTGTTTGAAAAATCTTTGTAAAATGGCTTTCAAATGTTTGTAAATATTTGCAAAAATTATTTTCTACTATAGTTTTGAAAATGTTTGCAAACAAATTTGAGGAATAAATGCATTATTGAATGATATATATGCATAAATATATAAATAAAAATTCTTTACCAATTGTATATATATACCTATAAAAATAACTTTTGAAGCCTATAAATTCTTTAATTCTTAACTCTTGCTAAATAAGCACGCCCGTGTAAATAGTTGTACATATTTTATACATTTATGCCAAAATTCTTTTTATTTTAAGTTCTTTGAAAATTGCATCATTATTTATGCATTGTACATAGCATTTGTGTAGCACTCATATTCTTTTGGATTGAGCTTGATGATTGAACTAGTCCAATAAAGTCGAAGATTGGAGCTTGTTTTTACCTTACTGCACCTAACTACACTGGAACCTTATGGGAACTAGGTTTAAGGTTGGAGACTCAGGATGGGTTCAAGTCACCTCAACTGACTAACTAGAACTTTTCGAGATGCATGCATGACTCTTGTCGACTGTGACCTAACTTGGACACTTGCACCTTTCACTTGGCTCAACTCAGTTGGAGTGGTGAGGGGATTGGATTTGCCAGTCTGAGACGCACACGAGTGGAAACATTCGTCCTCGTCTAGGGAGGGAAGTGCACCCCAACTTGATCCAATTGCCATGAGTCGAATGATAGGAGAGTGTGGGTTGCGATAATGCTTCAAAAGAGGGATAATCTTCCGGCTCAAGAGGAAAAAATCCTTATGTAAATGTTGTTCTAAATACTATTTAATAAAATTCCAAAAAAGTGGACAAGACTGATTGAGAATAAAATGCCCGCCGGAGTATGTATATATGTTGTATAGAAAATAAGCAAACTTGAGCATCAAAGTTATACCATGTGAGCCTGCGGCTGGATGACTTGACTACACGGGTCTTGCATCCAAGGCTAGGTAGCAACACTGGCTACTGTCCATTATTTTCTTCACCTCCTCCTCTTGAGTTGGATGCCACTTGAACTTAGAAGGGAATACCGCGCTCCTTGAGGACAGAGTGCTGGATTGGGGAATCATTAGGTTGTCATTTTGGAGAAGTCAGTTCCTTTGTCATTTCGGTTGGGGAGAGCCACTACCACTTACAGTGTACAAGTCAGCTTCATAGTCATAAGGGTTTGCGTATGATGTAGGCTAGTTCTGACCTCGCTATTGAGGTGGTTTGGACCGAGTTATGTGACTTTTGAAGGATGTTGTGTTTTAAATTTGGTTCCCGACCAGGTTCCACACACCCTCAGGGACAATGACTTTTCGAAAATTCAATCAAAAAACAATGAAATTTCTCGTAAGTAAAAGATAGTTCTTTTGGCAATCAAATTATTTGCACATGAAGGTCTAACCTGAGCACCAAACTTTGAATTTGTGATGACAAGTTTAATAATCGAAATCTATTCTATTTATTCTTTCTTTTTCTTTTTTTCTTTATTATTTTTATACTTATTACATAAGTGTTTGCTAAGGACTAGCAAAGGCAAGTATAGGGGGTGATGAATCTCCATTTCATCACCTTTTTTCTATCATTTTTTCCTTAAAAACTCTAGCCAATGCATGTAAATAACATCAATTTGTACAAAATAGCATTCATGAATTATTGCATTTATTGTGTAAATAATAAGGTTTTTGATGCCAAAATGATAGAATAAAGATAAGAAAAGAAAAAGAATAAAATATCAAAGGCATTTTATGACCCTAAACCCTGAGACCAAGTCAAGAATTGAGTTGGTCGACAAGGAACAAAGTAGGGGGAGATAAGGGCCAAGAATACAATGAAAATGACATTTATTTATCCATTATTTATTCAGTTTTGAAACCTATTTTATTCTTTATTATTTATCCATCAAATAAAGAAATATTGTACATGTAAGTTGTAGATAATAGTGTAAATAAAATATAAATTTGAGTTTGTACAAAAATAATACACAGTGTTCATTTTATACACAGAATAAAAAGCCAAAATCCCAACTTCACAGACCCATATCTTTTAAATAAAAAAGCAAAACAAATCAAAATCACTCTAATTGTATATAACTTTTCACAAGTTATTTAATGGAGTTGGTTTCATATTTTTTGGAGTTACGGTGTGAAAGTTAGGTTTTGGGCCCTCATTGTATCCTGTACACGAATAAAATATTCAATTTATTCATTCTTTACTATTTGTAAAAATTTATATTTTTATAATTTTGCAAATATTATTAATAACACATGTACATATTGAAAATAAAATAAAATCAAAGAGAAGATACAAAATAAAATAAGTCTATAAATATATAGACAAACTACCTATGCTATTACTTGTATATAAATAAAAGTGAATTTTATTCTTTTATTCTTTATTCTTTTATATTTTTATAAGCTTGTAAATATTATACATATTCTATAAAAATATAAATCCAAAATAAAATACATATTCTATTAAAAATACATTAAAATAAAATAATGTATGTAATGTATAGATAAAATACCTATAAGTACACCTAGATATTATACATATCTATTTATTTAAATATACAAATATCATAAAAATAAAATAAAAATGTATTTGAGTACATAAAAATAAGTTATAAATATATAAAATAAAAAGAATAAGATAATAAAATAAAATACATAAAATAAAATATACGAAATATAGACAAATATACCTATAAATAAAAAATTAATAATTAACTACTAATAAAATACACCAAAAAAATAAAAAAACATAATAAAATACTATGTAAAATAATAGAAAATTTTATTTTATACTCGAAAATTAATAAAAACATTTATTATTTTTATTTATTTAATCTTTAATAAACCTGCTATTTTATCTCCCACGGAGCTGACATGGCCCAATCACGGCTCCCGTCTGTTGACCTAAGGTCAACTTGGCCTCCAGGACGTCAAACTTGAAAACCTGTCTTTTCCCGCCTTTTCCTCCGTTTTTTGTGGTTGATCCATCGATTAATCACCATCGATTCCTTCACACAAGATGACCCCCGATCAATCATGGTCCACGCCCAAGCCTTGTATCTCCTGTACATAGCTCGATCTTATTGATTTCGTCCGGTCAATATGGGTGCCAGCTATGTTTTATAAATAAAAGTCCTCCATCATCCTTGTTAATTTGTCCATTTCCCTAACCCTAAAGCTCCCGCCTTCGACCAAGAATGTATCCACATGACAGGTGGTGTATCCCTGAAGGTCGTGGACGCTCGCGGAGGAGGGAGGTGCACCCAAGGCCACCGTCGCCGGCGACCTCTGCTCCATGGCCATCTAGTAAAGTAAGAGTTGCACCCCTTTATGTTTTTAGGAATAATTTTGTTCACGGTTTTTAATTATTCAATTATTTTAATTTGTAGACCTTTGATTTAGCATAATTAGGCCCTTTCGTAGTTCGTCGGAGCTCTGCTCCGGCGAACGATGTCATCTGTGCTCGGTTGTTCCCCCCCTCGCCAACGACCACCATTTCGATCCCTTCGCCCTCTCTTCATCTCAGGCACTCCAGTTCCCCCAGATCCCTCGTGGATCTGGAGACCCACTCTCCATTCTTCGCCTACCGCTTGAGAGCGCCACCCATCATCCTCCCTTCGTCCATTCTCCATTCTAACAGGACAAGGCAGTTTTCCCTCGTCCCTAGTATTATCCTATGTATGTTCAAGGTGCAACAAGGCACTTGGAGGCTGATTTGCGACTCACTAGAGGTTCTTGGAGCCCCATCTCGTCCCCGACCTGGTGGCGGTGCTCCGGTGACCCTTTGGCTATTGTGAAGGATCCTATAGATGAACGGCAATTCCTGCTACCTTTTGTGACCCTTGGAATCAAAGAAGACCGTCGAAGTTGCGCCCTAGCGTCGATCGAAGCTCGGCCTTCGTCCAGTTCTTCCCTGTTCTCACAGGGAGGGGCAGGGCCGTCGGATCAAGCCTCGACCTCCAGACTCTCCAGGAGCCATAGGATGCTGCCACACCATCACCGTCCGATTGAATCCAGTGATCTAGTCTCATCTGTCCATCAATGAATTGTCATCACGCGACGAGGACACGCCATGAGTCAAGTGAAAGCTCCATCACCGTCCGTCACATGCGTATATTGGGTAATTGCATATTTAATCATGTACATTTTTGTATTTAATAATAGTCATGTAAATAGAATAAAACGTGTTAAATAAATTGGATATTTTACAAATAGGCCTATGTGTTTATTGAAATTTCGTTTGGGTCCCTCCAAGCTCAATCACGTGTAGTCCTACGTGATGGGTCTTTTGCTCTGATACCCCTGGTAGTTTTTTTAATTGTAAAATAGTGTAATAAAATTAAAAAAATGTTGCTTTATTCAGGCATGTTTGCATAGTATCCCCTGGAGTTTGTTTTATTTGCAAAATTCCCTTGGGATATATATATATATATTTATGCTTTTTATCTATTTATTAAATATATCTATTGTGCTCCTAAAAATACATAAAAATGGGATTAATTGCTTCATACCATGTACTTTCACGTCGTTATTTTAATTAGCATTTTTTTGCATTTAATCAATTTATTAAATATGAAATGGAGCCTATTTTTGTGCTGTTTAACTTATAAAATACTAAAAAAATATAAAAATATCTCTAAAAATTCCAAAACAAGTACCTATAGTATATTTTATCTTATTTTATTTGCATACCAAAAATCACTAAAATGGAAAAACAAAAAGCCTAAAAATCTAAAAACCCCAAAATCTTTTATAAAAATCTAAAAAATCCTTTAAAAATCCAAAAATGTGTTTATATATTTTATAATTTTATTTATATAAATTTTTATATATTTAAATTGATTTAGGTAATTTTGGAACCTATTTCCTATTTTTAAAATCCAGTTCAATTTCGACTTATATATTTAATCCCTTAGTTGGGATATGTGACTTTAAAAATACCTAAAAAATAGGAAAAATTCCTGGAAAATTACAAAAAAAATAAATCTGAAAAACTTAAAATAATTTATTTTCTACATTTTATCTATATTTACTAGTATTTATAAATATATAACTATATATTGCATATATAAAGCCTTATATATGCTATATTGTTTATATAAAAGAAAAAGTAAAATAAAAGTATAAAAATATGAAATGAAAAAAAATTATAAAACCAAAAATAAAATAAACAAATATAAAATTAAAAACCCACAAAAATAATAAAAATGAACTAGAGATAAAAGACAGAGTTTTGAGCATCTTTTTGCCTGCTTCTACCGTTTGCTCCCTGTGTTCGACCTCTACACGTAATTATGCCTATACACATTTGCTGTAGAGTTGTAATAAATTTTAATTCCACATTTTTGATATTTAATTTCTTTATTATTGTTGTGGGTTTATTGTTGATTGAATCCAGGATTCTAGTCGGTCACCTCGACGACTGTGCTCCCACCTTGTGTGGAACACATGACCGGCGAATATCCTTGGATTTATTAGTATCACCTCCATCTGTAATAGCCAAAAGTCCCTTTCACAATGCACTATACATTTTCATAAAGCTACATATAGATTTATAATGTGAATTCCATTGAGTTTCACCAGCATGTTGTAGAGCTCCAATCTCGTTAGATCCAATTCCTGAATGAACTTCACTTATAGAAAGAAGATATAAATATCATCAGCTTGAGAAGCTTGTAATTCATCATGACATTAAAAGATTCATTGACAATGTTAACAATGCATGTCAATTTACTGAAGAACTTAGGAACTGGAATTACTTCTCTTGAAGCAGTAAACAAGAGATAATTGTAGACGATAAGCCAGACAATGGATATAGTATGCATATCTATTATCTTTTATAATCATGGTTTGCAATCCATTCCATTTACCTCGCATGTTTCTAGCTCCCTCATAACCTTGACCTCTTATTTTTTTGTAATCAAGATTATTTTGTAATAGTAGTATGAATAGTCTATCTTTCTATATAAAGGCTTTTATATCAGGAACGTGAACTATAACAAAGAAATGTTCATGTAAAATTCCTTCTTTATCTACAAATCTAAAAACAATTGTCATGTGTTCTCTCTTTGATTCAACTCTAGATTCATCAATTATAGTGCAAAAAGCAGCATCACCAATCTCTTCACGAATGAAGCTTCTTACTTTATTAGCTTGAAGAATTTCTTTTTGAACATCATGTGAAGTATATTTCATCTCTTGGAGCATTCTTCAAGACAACTTTATCAACTTCTTCGTTACGTGAAGCAATAAATTTTATCAACTCAATACAATTCCCATGATTTCTTGAACATGATCTTCCATCATTGCCTCTAAAAGCATAAGCTTGAAAAGCGAACCATTGTATGACATCTATAGTAGCCTTCAATCTCAACTGATTTTCTTTTATTTATTTGTCATCTTATTTTACAAATACATGTTCAATGTATTGTGTTTTATTCATTATATTCCTCAAACATTCCTCTGCCATACGATGAATTGATCCCTAGCTTCCAATGTGATTAAAAAAAGAACAGTTTTTCCATCATTGACTTTCTTCCAATTGCAAAATCCGCCAACAACAAAAACATTTGTATCATACTTGGAATTGCATTTATCACAAAAAAGATAACAAGAAAAGCAAAATACTACATCTTTAGAGGGAGAATATTATAACCAGAAATGTTGCTTAAACCAAGGATCTTGAATTCATCTACATTGCTTTCCACTAGTGTTATACGGATAATCTGCCTTGACATATTGATATGGTCCCATATTAATGTAAGTTCGAATTATATTTTCTCTTTTTTCAAAAGAGATATTCCCAAATCATCTAATGTAATCCTGGATCCCTTTCTACTAAAATATCATTTGCACTAGTGATTTCTACTTGTGGAATTTTGGCTGGAGGGCATTCATTTTCATTAAGATCATTGTAGGCATTTACATTTTTCAGAGGAACACTTTCATCAATCTTCTCTGAAAAAGGCGGTAATCGTATTCTTTGACATTTGTAAATCTAAGTATGAAAAGATACACAAAATTATAATTGCAAAAAAGGAATACTTAAAAGCAATAGAAGATGCCAAATGGCATATGTTTTAACAATAGTAAGCATATAAACTATTTAAAAGATGTGATTATTATGACATTGTGAATAAATTGTATTCTATATAGTCCGCATCACCTGAATATATAAGCTAATCAATATCAAGAGCCTTCAATATATGATCATGCTGAAGGATGCAACATATTTGATGTCATCAACGAATGCTAAATTGTAGGGATGAAAATAGTGGGATCTACCTTTAATTATAAGTGCTACCATATTCCTCGATTATTTAAAATATGTATATCATTGTAGATACAGACATTGACCGATATGAAGAATATCTTACAATCTCTTTAAAAAATGTATACAAATATAATGGATATGAATCAGAAGTCAAATACATTTATTTCATACAGTTGTAAAGAAAGATCTATAACTAAAAACATAAACTAAGATTGATAATTGAATACAAATATAAATACACACACATATAGATGATATATTTATCTATAAACCTTTTTAAACTTTATATAAAAATAAATGGTAATATATCTTTAAATTGAATATGACAACGGACCAGATACAATTATATCAACATTGATTCTTTCGCAGGCACAATCTAATAGATCTTGTGATTGCTCTGTAGATATTATATATAATCAACATTGGTAAATATCTAATACTAACTGATGTCAAAATATTTCCACTCATTTTTTGCAGGTACATTTAAAACATCATTCTAAAAAACAAACAATTCAAAAAAAATTAAAATAAATTCCGTGATCCAATCTCCATGCATATAAATACTAACTAATAATTCAAACTAAAATAAAATGTAATCATGATCTAATCCTAAAGCATATTAGCATTTATTAATAATTTACTATATAACTTATGCTCAGATAGACTATTTAACAAGAAAAAATGTAACCACAAGTAATTGTTGGTGGAAAAAAGCCAAATAATCACAAAATATTCGATTTAAAATTCAACAATATCTTGATATTAATGTTTGTTAAAAAGAATAATGTACAAGTGACCGATATGTGATAGATAGAACATGAAGCCAAAAAAATACTTACTAGTACTATTGCCCGCCCAATGAAAATAACAATGATTCAAAGGAGGATTGTCGTTGATGAGTCACATTCCAGCGCCACAGAAAAAAATTTAAATATGCGGGTATCCAACTCCGCCAAGATGGAAACAAATTGAAGCTTTCTGAGTAATTGCATATTATTTACAACATGTCTTTCCTATTATATGGACAATACAGATAGGTCATTATAGATTGGGAAATTTTTAAGTTGAAGAGGTCACGAGGCATCCGTTAACAGGACTCAGTAATTTTTTTGCCAAATTCTTGGGTGGGGGAGCGACTGGGCATTCTCCAGCATTATTACTTTTGAAATTTACGCCTTATCATCCATTACTTTTGAAATTTATATCCATAAAATTAGGACTCTATGTTTTTTTTGCCAAAATCCCGGGAGGGCTGCACCCCCTCCTGCCCCCTCTCTCTGTAACTGACCGTTGAGGCACCTATCCTTTGCACCGCATCCTCCCCTCCCATATAAATACTGAAGGATATGGAAAATCCTTAAGCACATCATAGAAGCATGGGGATCACATCGAATGCGATCGGGAGCGACTAGTCGCACTAGTTGCTCCAGACAATAGAATTTTTAAAAAAATTAATCCGGAGAAACCACATGATCCAAGAACACTTCTCGAATCATTTCATCCAAACCACAAACAAGTGCTAGGGTTACCTCTTGAAGCGTAGTTGTGATCGAGTCTCTAAATGAAGATACGTCCTGTCTCAAGTCTGATTCAACGGAAGAGATGCTTGCGAGCGCGTTGATGAGACGCACACTCCTCGCGACCCATGTTGATGATCCAAGCACCGAATCTCCTCATTTCGTTACATGAGATACGATGTCTTATTCATGAGCGAGACACACAGAAGGAGACAGAGATCCACAAGCGAATACTCCGGCAGCATAACGACGATGCTGCGATGATGGCAACTCTCTCGGGCTCCATGGTGGATGGCCACAAGAGAGAGAGAGAGGAAGAGAGTCTTGGCATGTAGAGAGAGAGAGAGAGCAATAGTTAATGATGTTGTTACTTGAAGAGAAAGGGGTGCCTCTTCTTATATAGGGTTTTGGGAGTCCATGGATCCCAATCCATGGACATCACACAATCAATGGGCGAGATTGATTTGTGTTTCTTTCAATGGCCATGATGTTGTTGTAAAAAGCACAACAACAATTGATTTAATTGACATTAATTTATATTGATAAATCAATATAATTAATTTCAAGTTCAAATCATTTGACTAGTCTTGAGATAATGAGGAGACTAACCTCCTCCCCTAAAAACAGGGGGACGACCACCCTTCTCCTCATGAAAATAAGTGGTCGTCCATCCTCTTGGGGTGGAATGAGTCCATCTCCTCAATTTCTCATGATATCTCATTATCTCGTGCTATCTTCAATATTTACAACAACACTTGGTGTAAATAATTTCACAAAAATAATTTATAATTATCTTGTGAATATTGCAATCATGCCATTGGAATTATGTGAATCACAGTAACAATCCAAAACAAAATGTAATTATATTTACAATTAATCATTCAATGTGAATCCAATTCACAATAATAATTAATCAACAAATATAAATTACAATACGATCTCTTTATATATTATAATCCACATTTATAATATATATGAATAATATGGATAGTGATATCCACATTATTCATATCCATGATAATTAAATCACATTTAATAATCTTGGATCTCAATTCTCATGTGCACAAATAATATGAATCACATTCACATTATTCTCACAATTGATAATTAAATCACATTTAATTATCTCGGATAACTCTCCTTATTATATGAATCAAATTCATATTATTCATGATAATTAAATCATATTTAATTATCAATTTTCTTAATGCTCGGATATATAATATCAACAATGAAATTATTAATGTGCTTTCTCCGTGGATACTTGGAGATAAGGACAGGGTGATTGTATTGTTCCACGTATAGTGACTTGGATATTGAGATCACATCTTAAATCCAGATATTGCAGACCTCTCATAGATGCTTTATTAAATCAAGACTGCAAATCTAATCCTCTCATTGCATCTGAATCACATTCAGATCAATCTCCAATATTTAGACCATGATCAGATCACTTCTCTACTAAGAGGAGTCACTAAAATCCAGACTTGTTTCATCACTCCCTAGGAATGGAAGCATCATGGCTATACAATCATTTATGATGCCATCACCCTCAGGTATTCCTAATACCAGTACATCTTGCATACTAGAAGACCCAGAATAAACTCGAAGTATTAGATCTCTTTTCACTGTCTACTTTAGGGTTTTATCATTCAGTTCCTCATTTGATCATTGGGAGTCAGTATCGATCATATACTTTCCAAAAGCATATATCATACATAGGTGTTCATCATATACTTTCCAAAAAGCATATATCGAACCTTACAAATTCTGTCAAGCTTCCAAAGTGAGACGACCATGCGTGGAATTTGATTCTTCCCAATCTCTCATAAGTGAGCTTATGTCTTCTGATTCAGCAATGAACCTGTATAATCCCTTTGAGAGATCATATTAATCATATTCCCTTGCATGCACACCACCGCACCGGTGTATAGACCTTGGTTAGGTCATCAACCTATTGGTCTGTCAAATGTATATACAGAAATATATAGTAACACATCTATCTCCGGTCAAAGGATGCATGCCTATATCGTGACATCATATGATATAGGACTTTGGTAGTCTCGATCTCGTTAAGTCAACTCTTTGGCCTAACTAATCTGACACCTCTGAATCTCTATTCATATGCAGAGGACCTGCATCAAGAGGTCAGCCAGATATCAACCTTTAAAGAAAGGATTGCCATCTCCTTATTAGGTTGGATCCTCTCTTAACAATCATTTGACAGTGCTTGATGAATCCTCAATATAACTCTTTAGATATTAATCCAAGCACCAGCTTTTATGATTCAACAATTGAATCAATAGCTATATGATCATTAAGATGGACAGAGTACATAACCCTAACTGTACTAAGGGACCTATTATGCAAATTAGTTATTCTTCATTTCAGATCAGGGAATGATATTTGCAATAACATTTATTGCATAATGGCTTGTCGTGGGCTCGCATGTCCAATAATCTCCCACTAGCCCAAAGAGACATTAATGGGCTAATCTTTAAATGTACACTCATGTGACAATCATAAGCAATTTTTAAAAATAGCTAGGTAAGGTCATCAGTCACTCTATTCCTGAGAGACTATGCCAAGTCCTTTTACGGCACTTGCATATCCCCGGTAACAATGCTCGCATCTAATGTGAATGTTGCATCTTATGCAACCAATACTCAGTTTTGTCAGCTATAGTGTCCTTGACACTACAACTCAATAATTATTATAACCAGTATTTCCATAATCCTTATCAAAATGCCCTTATTCCTAGAGATCTCTATCTCCTGACGCATCCGTGGTTAAAACCTTTTAGATCACTATCTATAAAGTCTTAAGTTCTTGAAGATAAGACTTAGAGATCACTATCTCGAAAGTCTTGCCATCTTTGAAGATTTTGTTATTACTGCAATCAAATATTTTATTTCCATAGTAGAATTAGTAACAGTTTACTACTCCCACTGCATGGTAGATATCTGACTTTTGTACACATCTAGCATACACTCAGCTTCTCATAACCGATGCACAAGGACAAGCAGTTTTAGCATTCACTTGCTCAACTCCTTGAGGTACTATCCCTTTAGATAGATCAGTACCATATCTTAAAGGAAATAAGGATTTCTTGGAATTTTCCGGAAAAAGAAAATGTCCAATTTGTACCACTAATGTGATGGTCCCAATACCCTCTTTTCTTTGCTTCTGAACACTTTCAGAACTAAGATCTTAAGAGGTATCCTTGAGATCATACCTCAATGTATGGAATAAACAGGTTATAAAACACTTATTATCATCCTTATATCATTCAAATGATTAGGATATTATCTACATTTAGCACGATGAACATAATGGCACTCCCACTAAGCTTGACGTGGTACATCAAGATTCTATCTGAAATCATAACCTTTATAAATCTTATGTTACAATGACAAAAAGCTTATTTGAGTCCATAGATGGAATTCTTTAGCTTGCACACCTTGCTTTCCCCAACTATGAAGCCCTAGGGCTACTTCATGTGAATATCCTCAGAGAGGTATTCATAGAGGAATGCAATCTTGACTTCCATCTTGAAGATGTCAAAGTCAAATTGTGTATCTATAGTTAGCAATATTCTGATGGGTTAAAGCAAGGTCACTGGAGAGAAAGTCTCATCGCAAGCGATGTCTTCTCTTTGGTGTGTATCTTGAGGATACGAGCCGTGCTTTGAAGGTCCCTACCTTATCATTAGATTCCTTCTTGAAGATCCATTTACACCTTAATGGGTCTTACCCATATAGGTGGATCCTCGAGGGTCCATATCCAATACTTGTATATGAAGTCTACTTTAGACTTTATTGCTAAAATCTATTTTTCACATGAAGTCAAATCATTGTCAGACTTAACTAACATATGGAATACATCCTCAAACTCATTTGAAGAGGTATTAGTGTTTCATCTTTAATTGTCCTTTTAGTTTCCGATTTCAGGAGCCTCATTATCTTCTCAAGATTAAATGAGTTCCTTCACTTCATTTTCATATTGATTCTCAAGATTCTCATCCTCTAAGAATCACATTCTCAGAGATGAGATCTTTTAAGAATCTCCAGGCCATAAAGTAGGTATTCAATACCATCCTTTATTTTCCTCATGAAGTAGCACTCTCTGATGCTAGATTCCAGCTTACTAGCTTGAAACCTTATTAAGGATATATATTGTAGTCTCTACTACATATATACCAGAAAATTAAGAGGTAATTATGCTAAGATTCATCATTGATCAAATCATGTTATACATGATCAATTGTATCTTCCTACAACTCTATTGAGTTTAAGTGTTTTAGGAGGAGTGAGATAGAAATGATATTCCTTTCTCCATAAGGTATTTCATGAATTAATATAACATGTACTGACTACCTGGATTAGATCAAATTCATTTTCATCTTCCTTCAAACTTTGATTCTAAACAAAAATTGTGAAATCTTTGAACAATTCAAAGCTTTCCTATGAATAAGGGAAGAAATCTCATATCACAAATAATCATCGAATCATATCACATATCATCAATGCTTATCATGATATAGATGATCCACATACATCAATATGCATGCGATCTTAAATACCTCAACATCTAACACCATTCTCAAAGAAGGGTGTATTGGACATTTTACTTTGAACACAATATTCACAAGTATGTAAGATTTGAAATTTAAGACATCTCACTAGTCTATTAATCGCATCAACAGACATATGTCCAAGGCTTGATGCCAGATCATTGTCAAATGATCTTCATCCCCCTTTTGATTTTTAGAGGTTCAATTTTCATTATTAGAAAAGTTAATGAACCATTCATTAATATTGTAATTTATTAGAGTCCTCTAGATGTTAGATTACTATCTGAAATATATCCATCATAACTCGTTATGATAGATCTATTTCAGAATTGATGTTTATTTCCAACATTTAGAAATAAACAATGAGTGCATTCTAATATCTAGATCATAGAGACATTCTCTAAGACTATGGACTCTCCCATTGAAATTGAGAAGTCCATCTATCCAATAGAGATTGTTGCAATACTTGCATCAATATCCATGTGGATGACTATTAAACCTTAAGACCAAACTTTTCCAGTCTTCTAAAGCATATGCAGTAATTGCATGTATTATTAGAAGAATGAAATACAATTAATAGACTTTTAATCTTATCCAATAAGTATGTCAATTTCAATGATGATATGTAGATACATATTATTCTGATGCACTATCTGAGTCCTACTCTAAGGATCCTAGATAGACTAGATAGTCACACTATCAATACATCATCTTATTGTAGTATTGGTATTCATCCAACTATTTGGAAGTCATATGGAAGTCGGAGAAGTATAGTCAACTCTTTGACTTTCCTTTTTACTTGGGTCTGACGCATGATTCCACTACGCTCTCATCATGTATAAACAACCATTGCTTAAGACAAAGGATCTCTTATGTTGAATTCAAAAGATTTCAATATAAGAGTATTTCAACATTTATACATGCTTCATTTAATTCATACAATATGAATATTATGAAGCTTCATGAATGACTAGAGTATAGATAGTAGGATGATGACACTCATCATATCTACATACATCTTAACTCTTAAAGATTAAGTTTCAGGTAGGTATTCAAACCTTTCGAATACACCATCTCTTATAAAGCCACCATTCTGCATGGTGCAGTGAACCATATCATTCACAATTAAATATCAAGAGCACATATGTATGCCATAATATCTTCTTAGATTTATAAGGATTATTTGACAATTACGATGATCATCGACATATCACTTCCAAAGTACATTCGATGAGAGATCAAGATTATAGAGATATACAAATCCTAGGTTGTTATCCTACCGTCCATTTAATCATCATTCCTCATTATGAGGAAACTTGCACATTGCAATCACATACATTATGTGTTCAACTGTAAGTACAATATCTTGATCATGGATCCAATCCATGATATTTCACTGGTTATTATTGACTATAGTATTGAGTGGGTTTCATGAAGGATTATCTGAAATAAGAAATTTGCATAAATGTATATATAAATATATATTTTACTTTGATTTAGGAATTTTATATCAAAGTTGTCTTGCCTTGTCAACACTGAAAGTGCATTCCCTTGATCACTTTCAATGTAAGAGATATACTTACCATTATATCTCAAGCAAGATCTGGGATCTCCTTCCTTATCTTTGTTACATCCCAATAATATGAGAACTTGCAACTCGGATAAAAAGAAACGGGACACATTCCGCCTTGCAAGTCCAACTTGCATTTCCCAATTCGGTCTTTAAAACCCGGTTCCACCACCCCAAAGGTGATGTTGACCCGTCATTAATTGAATCAACTGTCAATAGGAATACAACTTGCTATGTGCAATCCAATATGACCCCAATAATATGAGAGCTCCATGTTGGGGTCACTACGCATACGTCCTTAATATTTCGAGAAGCAAAGAGCCCGCTCCAAAAGGCTTGTATGCATGAGATGTCACTTCGACCATGTGTCTCCTACATACAATCTCTAGTGACGGAACCTTTTCCTTGACGGGAGACCATGGATGACACTTATGTGATCCTCCATATCATGTTCGAATTTAATTAATCATTATGAATTATATTCATTACGATTAATTATTCTAAGGGAAATACAACTCTATTCATAATAGAATGTTTCAATTAATTGTATTCTAATTAGTCTAATCACATTAAATTAATGATCCCATTAATATCCAACAAACATTTTTTATTGTTACTTGAAATATGGTATAATCACAAATATGTATTATTTTGAATTTTAGTAATTAGAAAAATACATCATGATCTCTCAAGCATTATACCAACCCTACCCGTTGTCATGGCTAGTATCGACGGGAGTGGGACAGACCGCACACAATTCAACCTGCTACCCCAACGCTCCCCGACTAGACACCATATCCGCCTCGGGAAAGGATAATGCAAAATCGATCCCTTTGTACTTGAGATGATAATTGATTTTTCAATCGAAGTTATACCATATAGTAATAATCAAAATCATTTTTGATTATAAGGAAATTTGCTAAACAAATTCCCAAACCTATTCAAGCAACATTTTTTGTTTGAAAGTATATGATGTAATCAATTTGAGATCTAGATCATATCTAATCAATTATTTGTTAAGGCAATGTCATTTAAGGAAATAATTATCATCAAATATTTCACAAATATTTATCCATAATTATTTTAGGAAATTAACAATTAATTTCACTAATTTCTTAAATGACAATCACAAGGTTCTAGATAAGGATTACAATTTCTAGCAGTGACCCTCACTTTCTAAAATTAATATATCTCATTCATTTTAAATCCATATCATGCAAAATCAGTTTCAAAGTTTGCTAATTTGATTTAAAACATAATCCAAGTGATTAGAATGCATTTGTAGGCATTTCAAAACAGTAACTAACTCCTTAGTTACATCGTGATTCACCATCCTCGAAATAGTGGATATATGTTCATTAAAATGATCATAACTAGGGTTATCGGATTCCAAATCATGGAAACTCAAATCCCACGGTTTCCTTAATTAATGGAAATCGTTATTCAAGTGATAATTTTGTGTTTAAACATTTTAAACAGGGCCGAAAATATTCACAAAATAGGGTTGCATAAATGAAATGTGATAAAATTTTCACAAGCCCTAATGAACCCAAGTCTTCTTAGGTTTATATATCGTATCCAAAACCTCCAACCTTACTATGATAGCACTTGAAGGATATGGAAAAATCCTTAAGCGCGTCATTTAAGTGTGGGGATCGCATCGAATGTGATCAGGAGCGACTAGTCGCACTAGTTGCTCCAGGCAACGGAATTTTTAAAAAAATTAATCCGATGAAACCACATGATCCAAGAACACTTCTAAGATCATTTTGTCCATACTACAAATAAGTACTTGGGTTATCTCTTGAAGCGTGGTTGCGATCGAGTCTCCAAACGAAGATACCTCATGTCTAAAGTCCGATCAGACAGAGGAGACGTTTGCGAGCACATTGATGAGACGTGTGCTCCTCGCAATCCATGTTGATGATCCAAACGGCAAATCTCATGGTCTCGCCACACAAGATCTGACGTCTTCTTCACGAGCGAGACACACCGAAGGAGACAGAGCAAATACTCCGGCAGCATAACGATGATTCTGCAGCGATGGTGACTCTATCTAGGGATCCATGGTGGATGACCAAAAGAGAGAGAGAGAGAGGAAGAGAGTCTTGGCTGTAGAGAAGAAGAGAGAGAGAAATTGTTAATGATGTTGTGACTTGAATAGCAAGGGGTACCTCTTCTTATATAGGGTTTTGGGAGTCCATGGATCCCAATCCATGGACATCACACAATCAATGGGTGAGATTGATTTATGTTTCTTTCAATGGTCATGATGTTATTGTAAAAAATACAACTGCCATTGATTTAATTTAAATTAATTTATATTGATAAATCAATGTAATTAGTTTCAATTTCAAATCATTTGACCAGTCTTGCGATAATGAGGAGACTAACCTCATCCCCTAAAGGGGGGGGGCGACCACCCTTCTCCTCATGGAGATAAGTGGCCGTCCACCCCTCTTGGGGTGGAATGAGTCCATATCCTCAATTTCTCATGAGATCTCATTATTTCATGATCAAAGATTTACAGCAATACTTATTGTAAATAATTTTACAAAAATAATTCGTAATTATCTTATGAATATTGCAATCATGCCATTGGAATTATGTGAATCACATTCACAACCAAAAAAATGTAATTATATTTTCAATTAATCATTCAATGTGAATCCAATTCACATTAATAATTAATCAATATATATAAATTACAATAAGCTCTCTCTCTTATATATTATAAACCACATTTATAATATATCTGAAAAATATGGATAGTGCTATCCACATTATTCATATCCATGATAATTAAATCACATTTAATCATCTTGGATCTCAATTCTCATGTGCTCAAATAATATGAATCACATTCACACTATTCTCATCTTTGATAATTAAATCATATTTAGTTATCTCAGATAACTCTCCTTATAATATAAATCAAATTCATATTATTCATGATAATTAAATTACATTTAGTTATCAATTTCTCAATGCTCGGATATATAATATCAACAATGAAATTATCCATGAACTCTTTCAAGGATAATGCACTTTATCCATGGATACTAGGAGATAAGTGCAGGATGATTGTATTGTTTCACATATAGTGACTAGGATATTGAGATCACATCTCAAATCTAGATCTTGCAGACCTCTCATAGATGCTTTATTAAATCAAGATTGAAAATCTAATCTTATCATTACATATTAATCACATTCAGATCAATGTCCAATATTTGGACCAATATTAGATTACTTCTCTACTAAGAGGAGTCACTAAAATCCAGAACCGTTTCATCACTCCCTAGGAATGGAAGCGTTATGGTTATATAATCATTTATGATCACATCACCCTCATGTATTCCTAATACCTGTACATCCTGCATACTATAAGACACAGAATAAACTCAAAGTATTAAATCTCTTTTCACTGTCTACTTCAGGTTTTATTATTAAGTTTCTCATTTGATCATTGGGAGTCGGTATTGATCATATACTTTCCAAAAGCATATATCATACCTAGGTCTTGATCATATACTTTCAAAAGCATATATCAAACCTACGAATTTAGTCAAGCTTCCAAAGGGAGACAACCATGCATGAAATTTGATTCTTCCCAATATCCCATGAGTGAGCTCATGTCTTCCGGTTCAAGAATGAACCTGTATTATCCCTTTGAGATCGTATTACTCATATGCCCTTGCATGCACACCAGCACGCTGGTGTATAGACCTTGGTTAGGTCATCAACCTACCGGTCCACCAAATGTTCATACTCAGACATATAGTAACACATCTGTCTCCAATCAAAGGATGCGCGCCTATATCGTGACAGCATACGACATAGGACTTTGGTTATCTCGATCTCGTTAAGTCAACTCTTCGACCTAACTAATCTGACACCTCCGAATCTCTATTCCTATATAGAGGACTTGCATCAAGATGTCAGCCATATATCAACCTTTAGAGAAAGTATTGACATCTCATTCTCAGGCAGGAGATCCTCTGTGGATAAAATGAGAAATGTAATTTTCAAAAATTGAAGTGGCTTCTCTACAAAATGAGAAATTAGTTATGCCATTAGATAAAGCATAAAACAAGCATCAAAATGAGACAAAAATCAAGTGAATTAGAGTCTAAATGCTCAAGATATAAATAAAGCAGTGCAATGGCATAAATATAGTAAAAATGTGCAAAATAAATGGTAATAATTACAAATAGACTTCGGTAGGGACCTAAATGTAATTTTCAAAAATTGAAGGGGCTTCACTGCAAAATATCCAAGCGTGCGCGTAAGCACACAGGATTGGACATATATATAATTTTTGAAAGGTTTGAGGGTGTTTTTGCAATTATCCCATCCCCTCACGTGCAAGGGATGTGATTGGGCTAGGCTCGGAATGAGGCTCAGCAGGTGGCAGGCAGGGGAGACACATGGAAGGTTCTGAAGCCTCATGGGATAGCTCGGTCCACCCGAGCCTTCTTGCATTGGAGTGGCAACGTGGATCTTCCTACGCCATTATATGGACACCGAAGGGCTGCCATCCAATGATACTGTACCTCTTGGGGCCTCCTCCTCCTCCAAGTGTTGGCAGCACAAACAGAGCTCCAGTGAGAGGACTAGAGCTCCTCCTTTCTCCTCCGTGCAACCTGATGATTGAGGGAGGATCCTGAGGCCTTGGCATTGAAGCTTGGATAAAGGAGGACAATCAGCGAGGCTTGGCATGTGCTGGCAGTGGAAGCTCGCCGGAGGAGGCAGTGAAGAATTAGGTACATGCAAGGTTAGAAATAACCGAAGCGACAAGTGATGGGGTGTTGTGAAGTGAACGGAGGGTCATGGGTGTAAGGAGGTGAGTCCCTAGTGGGTTCCTCTCCGGCGAGGAGGAGAAGAAGGGAGATGGAGGTTGTGGAGGTCTTGGAGAAGGGGAGAAGGTGATGGGAGTAGGTCGTGAATATTGGGGTGATAACACAGAGCTCAGAAGATGATCCGGTGGTGAAGTTGGGTGTTGTGTTCATTGGATTAATGTGAGAAAACAAGGAAAAACATGTAAAAACACGTACTTGAAGGATTTGAGGAGGAAGAAGTGGCATGGTGGAGCTTGGGCTGAGGTTCCATTAGAACCTCGGGTTGTTATACATGCTGGGCAGCTATTTCAGCGAGCTCAACGACTGCAGGATGTGTCGCGACATGACCATGGCGGCCATGGGTCGACACCGTCCTGAAGGTGCCATTATGGCCCCTTGTCCGACCTCCATCTCTCATAGGGAGGTGGAGAGTGGCTAGGGCTTAGGCATTGAGTGGTGGATGACCTGTGACGGGGGCAGAGCGAGTGTATTTATAGGGAGGACCGCTGGGCGTTACGATGGTGGGATCTTGATTTGCAATAGCATCCTAGGGAAGATGCAGGAAAAATTCATGGTAAGGATGGTCGTGCATAGGTGACATGCGAGTGGGCTTCGTGGGGCGAGTGTTGGAATGTGAAGAGAAGACCGTTGGTGGTGGCTAGAAAAGGAAGGGGGTGATGGTGTTGCAAGGCGTAACAAAAGGGGAAGAGAGGAGGCGGAAGTAGACGAAGGGTTACTAGCCTTTGGATCAGGGGCTCCAATGGCTAAGGTCAAGGCATGATCGTGTCGTCAAGACGTGATTGATCAGATCACATCCGACAATGGAGATTGAGGGTGCAAGGGAGCGATGTAGATCAGATCAAAGGATCTGATCTATCGGTTGGGATTGAGAGTGCAAATAGAGGGCTAGGATGAAGGTGCTAGGGGGCAATCTAGATCAAGCTAGGGGAGTGATCAGATGACTATGACAGAGTGAGAAAGGAGCACTCTAGATCACTTCAGGAGAGGATCCAAGGGATGCGATCAAAGCAGAGATGAACGGCATGGATGAAGGTGGCGATGCAAAGATCCAAGGGCTCTCAATGAAGGCGGGTGACACAAGGAGAAACAACCATATGGGTAGCCCAGAGGACGCCACGTGGCTGCCCCAAAATATTCAAAAAATGAAAATAAGAAGAAAAATAAAAAAGAAGTAGAAGTAGATGAATTAGCAAAAAGTCAAAACGTGAAAGTTGTAGATCTCGGTGAGATCTACAATATTCATGTTGAACAAAAAGTCAAAAGAGGTCATTTATACAAAAAGATATTTTTGCTAGCATTTTTAACTGGTAAAAACACTATATTTTGATTGATTTTTTATTTTTTGTATTTTTAATTTCTTTTTAAGACCAAAATAAATATCTACAATATTTATCTATTTTTTGGGATTTTTAATAAAAGAGAATTTCAAGAAAATATTAGTGTTAAATATACAATAGTTAGTAATTATGGTTAATTACATGTGAATGTTTTATTGCTAAATATGTGGAATTAATGAAGATTTGTAATGAAGTTCTTATTCTTCGAGGATAAACAGAGAGAATAGTAAGGATCCATCAGAAATTCATCACACTCCTATACTTAAACTATGCTCGTCCTCGAGCATCTAAAGAATGAATGAGTCGAATTAATTTCTAACAGTGCATGTGGATTTTCAAGGCTCAATTCATCGAAGGCCTTAATTTATGTGATCCTAAAATTCTGGGCTCAACCATGCTTTAGTCAAAAGGAATCTAACTTCTCTAATTATCAGACTCTCTATTTGTACATATAATATAAGGATATGGCATTTATTGTACTGCAATTATGAGAGTCAAGCCGAAATGTCACCCAAGGTTCCAGTCCAGGAGACTCTCCTCTAGACCCAATCCTCAATACTAGGGAATAAGTCGGTTCTTGCATTCAATCCACCGTCTCATTTGTTTGTCAGATTGAACATGCAGATGGAAGGCCAGATGATGGAGGGCATAAGATTGTGTATTTTCTTCTCTCCCTCACATTGGAACAAGGATCCTCTTGAGTGCCTTATTATTCAACACATGTATATTTTTATTTGTTGATCAATGTGTCTGTCAAGAGATGTCAGAGTCGTATGCACTTGTTTTCCTAGGAGTACACTGGGGTGTGTCTCTTTTGAGTATCTAATATATCTTCGACACCCAGACTTGTATCACTATACAATGGAGAGCCCTTTTTGGGTGCTATGTTGACTCCTTGGTCCTAATATCTTTGGTCCAAGTGGACACTTTGAAATGTTTGGGAGCATTCGCCTTAGGTAGAAGCTCTTTGAATTTGTATTTGTAATGAGAGAGCTTTTCCTTGAATGAGAGAACTTCTCTTGAATTTTATTTCATTGATATTTGGCTAGCTCCACTGCTTTTATCAAGAGTTGGAGCATATTGATCAACAATTATTTAATTTTCATCTCACCCTAGTACATAGGTTAATATCAAACGATAGTATGTGAACTGGTTTGCATACTTTCTAGGGTGTGTTAACACTCAGGTTTCTTGTAGCCTTCATTGACTTTATCCTATCCTCGAGCATCATAAATCGTGTCTAAACTCAAATCTCCATTCCTAGTTCCTCAAGTGGTAACTCAACTCATCTCGTCAATCATGTAGTTGTGGAAGTGATGTGATGGTCATATTCTTTAGAAGATAGAGATGAAGAGTGCAATATAGCGCTCAAATCTTTCAAACTAGGGAAGTGCGGATTATTAAGTTTCAAAATCGTAATAACTAAGGCTGGTTAACTCAGACTGTCAAGATCTTAGAAACTAAGTGTCCTCAACTCCTCAAGCCTTGAGTGATAGTGAATGTGTTTTATAATACACTAACTCCAGATTTAGTGAATTTTTGTGCTTTTTGAGTTTTGCAATTTTTATGAGATTTTTTAATATCAAGAGAAATAATGACTGGCCTAAGCTCATATGAATAGTTGCATCCATTTTAAGCCAGTATGGGTATAAGTACAGACCATTAGAGGGCTACCTGTGTTACTTCAATACGGTTCCATTCACGTTGTCTTTTAATCACCCACTCTATTAAGGGAGAGCATAGTTCACTTACTGAGAAATGGTTACTCATTTCAAAGCTTAGTAGTCAGAATTGTTGCTTAAGAAACGATTTTAATTTTTAGTTTTTTATGATTTTTTTTGAAAAAAGGTTAATAGTAATTACAAAGCAAGAAGTTAGTCCCTCATTTTTGAAAATATTTTTGAATGGATTTGTCAAACCATGTGACATAATATATAGAGATTTTCAAAATATTTTTCAAAACAAGTAAAATCCCCAATTTTCAAACTAATGTCAAACATTTTTCAAAACAGTGTAACACAGTTAGAAAATTTTTCAAAATATTTATAAACATTTTTACAGAAATCACTTCACAAGATACTTATACCCTAGCCCCGAAAAAGTTTCAAAAATTTTAACATATGAGCTATGGCTAAAGTATATACAATATATACGATATACCACATATACTTAACTTTTGCTATGTTCTCATAACACAAAGTGATATGAAGCCATAGATTAGGTCAAATACCAGGTGATATAGCAGAACTGACTCAGATGACCCCCCTATTATTAGGTCAAAATGACCTGATTATTAGAAGACAAGAAGAGGAAAGAATGACTCGGGTCCCCCTATACTTAGGCTGAAAATAACCAAAGTATTGGGTATGCAATAAGGATGGAGGGACCCGTAGTGATTGATCAGTGACTATACAAGGTTCCCCTTATACTTAGGTTGAAGAGTAGCCTGAGTATTAGGATATGCAATTAAGGATGGGGAACCCGTGACCAGTTAGGTTTAGAGGGTGGATTGGATATTCACAGATGAATGGTTGGAGATGGGGGTGCGGGGTAGATCATATAAGGTTACAGGAGGGTTGGGTAGAGAAGATAATCAAGCTCAACCAAGCAAGCAATACCCCCTGATTCACCAACATACATATGAGGACCAACAAAGGTTGGTCCTTTATCTTTTCATTTTTATGGGTGATCATTCAAAACTTGAAGTTCATTATGCATGTTTCAAGTTTAGGTTTTGGAAACTATCATAGGGTTAAGTCCTCACCTCTCAACAATCAAAAACACTCTACTTACAATGGCAGGGGTTGCTCTCCCATAACCAAGAGTGAATTTTATTCTAGTTTATTTCATAGACTTACATTATCAGTCACGATTTTAATTTGAGTTTGTCACTGCATTAATGTAAGAGCAAATCAAGCATTCATCATCTACTTGGCCATATATCCTTTAATATCATACATGATAAATCTGGGGAAGAGCAAGAAAAGGTAGTGCATTTGTAAAAATCCATGATGCATGATTGATAAAGAGAAGTTATAGTGCATCCAACAATCTTCACGCATATGCAAGACCGTATTGAAATTTTATGCTACGTGCGTGCAAGTTGAAGAAACTGTACCCTAGACATGCTTCTATTAGCGGGAAAGAGTTCAATTATTTTGGCTAAGTGAAGCAATGTAGGTGTGTCTTGTGAATTATATGTCTTAACCGATGAGGCTAGCACAAATGATAAAAGAGCTCGAAGAGCTGTGTGCCTAGTCCTAGGTCGATACTTAAGTGGAGCATCACCCGGACTGGGGTGAGACTTCACACAACACAAGCAGTGTTCACCTTTTTTACTCACACAAGCCCTCACACGAGGACTGCTGGAAATGCAATGGTTAACATATATAGACACCATGAAAAATGAAATGAATTGCTTGATTAAAGGCCTCAAAGTCTCTTAAATTTCCTTAGTGGCATCTCGCAGTGATAGCTCCCAACTCCATGCCTCCATGGTTCTCAAGAGTCCTTGGTCTCCAGAGGCCCTGCCACAAATGAAAGATGTCAGAAAATTATTGAGAAAATTAATCAGTAAATAATACACAAATGAACATAATGAGAAGATCTAAAATTTTGAAATAATCACTTAAAAAATAATGCAACAAAATCCAATAAATAAATAGGATGAGTCGTGTCCCCAACAACTATGCAATTTTATGAACCTCATTTCCACCACTTTAATAGTTGTATTTTATTACAATATAAGTGGTGAAAATGATTCATGCAAAAACTACACCTTCGAATATGTGGCAATTATTTTACTTTATAAGTGTACAAAGGCCAAACACAGGGACACGTGCCTCCTCGTCTATTCATCGAAAATTATTATTTAAAAATTGAGCGATTAAATGCTAAACCTAAGTCTTCATATGCTGAGATAATGTACAATACAGAATGATATGCAGACACATTGTCACATAAAATGATGCAAAGATAGAATAATATGATGCTGACATTTTTATTTTTTGTTTATGCAACTAAAATGAGATGCAAGTGCAATAAATGAACATTAGTATGTGATTCTATGCAAAACAATAGGTATGTACAAATATTCCCCACAATTATTAAATAATTGAGCAATAAAACAAGGTTTGATTTCAGTGACAATTGAGCATTAAAAATAAAGCAATTATCTATTACTAACAAATAATTAGAGAGCAAAAGACACCATATATCATTAAAAATTAGTAGAAAACACAAGAAAACAAGGACACAGTTACCTAGAGGATTGAAGAGGAGAACGACGTTCGGATTTGGTTTGGGATGAGGACCTGGGCGGTCCTCGGGTCATCGCACGAAGAGGGTAACTGGTCCTTGGTGCTTAGAGAAATCGGAGGCACCGCAACATGGCAGAGCGTCGTGGGTCGACACTTGATGTACACTGCCATGATCAACCTCAATTCTGCCTCCCCCTATCACAGCGAGGGGAAAAGGACTAGGGGGCGACTCCATTCATTGGTGGACGAGGGTAGAAGGAGTTGGAAATGGGTTTTTATGGGAGACAGAGGTGGAGGTTACAGGAGGGTGGCAGAGGATTTTTAACGGTCGAATGAAGGCACTAGGAGTTAGGATCTAGGGCAATGAGGGCTGCACGAAGATCACTGATCTGGGGACATCGTGGAGGTGGTTTTATGTTGTGGGTAGGTGGAGAGGAGCAACGAATAAAAATGGAAGGGGGAAGCGGCTTAGTGAGGCGTAACGGTCGGGAAAGGGGCTTACGGGAGGTAGACGATGGAGGAGAGCCGTTGGATGGAGCAATCCAACAACCCTCATGAAGGCGCAGACAGACGATCTAGATCAGATCATAAGATCTGATCCAAAGGTGATTAGTGGAGCGGGAACGGATGGATCTGATGCGATCGATCTGATCGCATCAGATGACAGGAAGAGGAGGAGGTGGAGGAAGGGGGTGCGGCCATGTGGGCAGCCCAGAAAGCACCACATGGCTGCACCATATTATTCAAAAATTAAGAAAATAAAGGAAATTAGAAAAAAAAGAATTAGTTAGAGGCTTAATTATAAAAAGTCAGAACATGAAAGTTGTAGATCTCGATGAGATCTACAAGTTTCCTGTTAACTAAAGAGTCAAAAAAAGTTATTTGTACAAGGCATAATTGTTGTAAGCAATTTTAATGACTTAAAACACTTATTTTAAGGGTTTTATAATTCCTTTGTATTTTTAATTCTTTTTAAAGACAAAATAAATATATACAATATTTAATCTAATCTTTAGAGATTTTTAATAATAAAGAAAATAACGAAAATATTAGTGATAAATAAAATAAAATTAGGGTTAGTGTTAATTATAAGTGAATGGTTTATTTGACAAATATGTGGAATTAATGAAGATTTCCCATGAAGTTCCTATTTTTCAAGGATGAAAAGAGAGAATAATGATGGTCAAACATGGATTCATCACCCCTTCCTCTCCTCCACCGCCGGCTTATCCCCTTTTTCACCCCTCTATCCTTTGCCCCCCCTCCTCTCCTCTGCTCCCAGCTCCCAAGAAGCTCTCGGTCTTGGAGTTGTGAGAGGGGTTGGTTGGAGGGGCTGGAGGGGGAGGTCGGGGGAGGAACCACCTACTCCTCCTCTTGATGCCGTCTGCTCTCGACGCAACCTTCTTTGCTCCTCTCGACACTACCTTCTTAGCTCCTCCTTTCGATACTACCTTCTCTTCTAGTCGTTGCTCTAGAAGGAGGAACCACCCTCTCCTTCTCTCGACGTGGCTTTCTCAAGAACAGGAGGAAGAAAATATGGGTTTCTAGCTTTACCCCTCTTACCCAAACCATGGTTTCAAAAAACCTTGGTTAAGTTAAACTCATTGACGGCTAAAGTAACAGAGGGGCACAAGTGACAGAACGCCAATAAGTCGAAAGGACAACTGATATTCGCAAAAAGGGAGGGGTATAACTGATATTGTAATATTTCAGAGGGGCAAAACTTATAAAAATCCTAAAATAGGTGAAATATATGTAATAAAAAAATTAAATGATAAATTAGTAACTACATTGAAACAAAATATGAAATATACATAACCAAAAATAAGAATAAAAAATAAATTAACAAATTTATATTCAATGAACAAATACGGTGGACAAGTATATATTAAATTAACAAACAATTAAAAATATTAAAACAATTATGTATTATTAATATATATATAATATTGATTACACAAATGAAACAAATCTATATTTAAAGCATAGTTAACATATATTAATCAATATTAAAATAAGAATTATTAATGTTTTAAGATGGGAACGAAGCCGTGCTGGTGAACGCTTTGTCTCGCTGAACATTTATGCGACGAACCATTTGTCACGCTAATGGTTGCGCTGCCATGTAAGCTATGCGTCGAACCGTATGTAGCGGTTAGTGTCACATAGGCGAGTGACAAGCGGTTCACCAATATATGCCTACTTTAAAAATTATTTCTAGTCCATACCCAAACTGAGAAATACTTAGGTGCCCACCAGGAAAATTACTCATTGGTTGGGTATATGATGCTCCTTCCTGCCGTGTTAAAAGCATGGAAGGAAATATCGACGATATATCGATGATATATCGTCAATATATCGATATCGACATGGGACCGATATGGGCACCGATATGGCGATATATTACGATTTCCAGGCATTTTCTTCATAAAGGCTCGTCGATATGTGCGATATTTCGATGATATATCGTCGATATATCGTCAACATATCGTATCGATACGATATCGATATTGATATGGCCTTCCATGGACTTAATAGAGAGAGATGATATGATTAGCAAGATAATAACTATCTATAACAGAACAGGAGGTCCACTTCTGATGTTGATGGCCTCGCAATTTAATGGTCATTTTGTTGGGCTTCGGATCTGTACATGTGAGGTCAACGACAGCAGCTTTTGCTGCAATATCCTGGCCATCCCGACGTGATCCGACGCACCCGAACATTCCTCAGAAAGGAGTGGAATATCTCTCGTGGCAAAATTGGCGATTTTTTGTGTGGGGTTTTCAGAACGTGGGGATGGTCCCATTCGACTTTCTGCATATTTATTATTCAGAACGTGGGTTTTCAACATTTGTTATTCACTTTCAATGTTCACGTCAAAGAACCATGATCATAAAAATGGTCGACCTGAAATACTTGTCAATCAATCAATATGTCCTTTTCGATTATATATTCTCACAAATATCAGGCACTGCATGAAATCCAAGAATTTAAATTGTCGCTAGAAACCCTCTTTTTAGTAGACCGCATCATAAAATCCCACACTTAGTCCTTATTAGAAATTCTCTTTTCAATCAACTAACCTCGCTTTCAATAGATCATTTTATTTATTTCGATTGACTGAGTCGAAACAAAAACCGACTTTAATAAAGTCGAGGTTTGAGTCGAAACAAAATCCGACTTTAATAAAGTCGAGGTTTTGTATGGTTTATCTTACTAAACTTATATGTTGTTTTATTCTGTCACCCGTTTACAGATCACCTTTAGATAACATTTGGTTTTATTTGTATTATTCATCATTTTAAGAGATTGTGACAACACTGATCTTACGTCCAACATTTTTTTTATAAAAGACATGAATTAATCTACTTCATTAAATGGTTGAATATTGGATTTATTGACACCTTCCACATATCAATACATCGCAGTTGTCTCTTGTTCAATCACTTTACCTGTATCTTGAACAATCTTGATATAACAAGTTTTATGTGAAAATTGCTTCCTTATGCTACTAAGCTCGCTTGTCTACTCTTAAGAAAAATCTCGCTTTTTATACTTAGATTTTACCTTAAATTGACAGACTTCTTTCCTTAGCCTTTGATTTTACATTAACTCAACTAACAATACCCTCTAAGATTTTCTATTTAACTAGACTGTGGGTTCATTCTTCGGGGAGAAGTCATTTTTCCATTGGAGTCATATTATTAAGGGGTTGTATGATGTATATGGAAAGTTGAAAAAATATTTTATATATGTAGATAGATATATAGCGATAGAGTTTTGTATATACATACTATACAATACACAATAGGGTCCAAAACCTAACTTTCATACATGATCTCAAATCACCTTTAGAGTAGTATAATTTAAATTGCTTTACTATTAAGGTTAGTAGAAGCTTTAGAATATTAGCATACTCAGAATTAAGGTTTTTCTTTGATTTACCTTATTTTTATCTACAAGATTCTAGCGATTACATATCATTTGGAGACAATATGACATTATTCTGAGTAAGAGACTATTGTACAAGTTATGCACACGTGAATATATAGATGTGTAAGCTATATTTTATTTATACTGAAATTTTCTCTTTCTTAGTTGACATGTTCAGTCTACCCAAATCTCTCGGTCAGGGTTGTGAATAGTACATATATGTGTACATATACATAGGTACATAATTCATTGTATTTCTATTTTTATTGAGATTTCTAGTTTTTGTCTTTTTATATGATTTGTATATTACCTTGAAGTTTTTATTCATGCACACACAATCATAAAAATAAGATTTTAGCTTGAATTGAAAGTATTTGTTAAGATTTTAGAGATTTTTACACCCATAACCCTGAGTAATTTCGCAATTACAATCATAACCCTGCATAATCATGAATTACATGAGAAACCCTGAGTAATGCTTAACTCTTACATGACATAACCTCGTGTTATATTCCGTTTGGGATACCCGTTATACATGACGATTTCCGTTCAAAAAAATAAAATTGCCCCTAAAACTTATTATTATTTGCAAACCATACCCCCTCCCCTGCAGAGCTCCAAGCCCGCCGCCGCCGAGCTTCTCCTTCACTGCTTGAAGCCCCCCGTGCGACCGAGCTTTCAGCCCCGTCCTCCCACATCCCTGATTCGAAGACCTGTCAAAGCCCCCTCCCCCGAGCAGAGGTCGAAGCCCACCACCATCGAGCTTCTCCTCCATTGTTGGAAGTCCCTCGCACGACTGAGCTTTCAGCCCCCCCTCTCGCGGTGCTCCTTCTCGAACAACGACCCCCCCTCCCGCCCCCCCACGCAACCAAACTTTAAGCCCCTCCCCACCTGTGCCGACCTTCAACCCCTCCCCCCCGGTCGAGCAAGCCTACCCGAGTTCCTCGAGCGCGTCCTTCGGAAACCCTAAAACCTACCCGACCGCCTCCTCTCATATCCCTATCGAAGCCCGCTGTCGACCACCTCCAGCCCCCCTTCCTTCTCCAGATCGTTGGTCCTTCGCTGCCATTTTTCTATGGCTCGTCACTCGAATCGCACCATCCCTGCAGGTTGAGGTGCGGGGGAAGGGGAGGAGGTCGGAGGGGGGAGGTTGACAGGGAGATGATTGGTCGACGTCTGGGGAAGGGGAGGAGGTCGGAGGGGGAGGTTGAGGTGGACGGAGGGTGAGGGGGCGTGAGCTGATGAAGATGGATGGAGAGTGGAGGGAGAGGGATTTTCTTGTTTATTTCCTAACCGTTGGATTGAGGATGAGTGAGATTAACTCATACATATGGCTGAGTTAACATATTAAATTAACGAAGGGTTATAGGTGTGAGACGGAGTGACTATTCAGGGTTTCTCATGTAATTCATGATTATGAAGGGTTATGATTATTATTACAAAATTACTCAGGGTTATGGGTGTAAAAATCCCAAGATTTTATCTCAAGATGAAGTATTTAATTGATGAGTGTGAGATTTATTTGATCCTATACTTAAATTTTGCTAGTATCTTAGTGAACATTTATTTCAAGAATAAGTAAAAAATGTTGCAATGAACTTTTTTCTTAAATTAACTCCTAAATAACAAGAAAGGCAATGCTTGATCGTGATTTTTGATTAATAGTTTGTAGGAACTCAATTAGAATTAGAAATTTAGTCTCAACAGTCCTCAATATCCACAATTATTTAATCAAGTTCAAACTTAAAAGCCAACTTAGAACCACATTTTTCATGTGGCATTTTATTTGAGCCATGAAGTCAAATAATCTATGTATGTATATTGTTAGCTATTCCTATTAAGGCGGCAAATCAATAGATGTGTTTAATTTGACACCCCCAGATTCCCTCATATCCTTACTCTCTCCTCGTTCAGCAGTGTATTTCCTTCTGCATCCATGTCTGTCAGCAAAGAAACAAGAATATGGAGTCGGCTAATATAGTATGGTCTCCTTTTGCTTGCAATGGACCATTATGTTCAAAGAATTTTCTTTTACTATTTTTTTGCACTGCATTTACGCGTCCATAATCTTTTTGTCACACTTTTTAATATTTTTAGATACTTTAAGGCTTTGCCCTCTATTTAATAGTTGGGCGAATGTTATTTCACAAGTTATTATAGATTCTTTTGATGTTATTTTAATTGCATGGTTGCATATCAAACGATTATTCCTTATCTAAAGCATTATTTCAACTCTACAACTCAAATCCCTAAACTTCGATGTTGAATATCTTTGCTTGCAAAATAAAAAAATGTGAATATTCTTGGATTAATTGGCTTTTAATAATGATGCATGATTATCACAAATCGCTTGCATATTGTTTCTACTTGATTTGCATGATTTGTATGACTACATGTTGTTTCAAGGAAAAAAGGCATCAAAAGATTAAAGACTTGTTTCAAGAGCTTTTTTTAGTATAACTTGTAATGTAATTACCAACACATATATTTCTGAATCTAAATTATATACTTAGTTATATCAACATGATTTTTTATTTCCGAATCAGATCTCGATTTCTTACTCTTCATCGCTTGATTGATCAACCAATAATTGATCAACTTGCATCTTTTGATTGATCAGTTCATGATCAATCAATAACTTGCATTTGATCGATTTGCTTCATGATTGACAAACATTTGGTCATGATCGATCCAGATTCAAGTCCAACTTCATCAATTATATAACGGTTACATTTATTTGATCATCTTGTAGTACCAGATCGATCATCATGTTTCCTCGATCAATTAACTCCGCTCCTAATCTGTCGTACACGTTGATTTCTGTCCATTATTGTACAAACAATCATTTTCTTCAAAGTCACAGCTATAACACTATAAAAAGAATTCTAAACCTTAATGGAAAGACACACAACTCAAGGCAAAAGCCTTTTAAGAGCTTGCCTCTCTTCTTTGTCTCCCAATTGTTCATTTCATTACAATTCTACTTACAATTGTTCTGTTTTTCAGGTTCTCCAAGCTAGCATCGATGGACTCGAAGCTCCTAAGCTTCTTTGTGACCAGTCAAAGGATATTTATTGAAGGAGACAACACTATCGGTGAAATATTTATGATTTCTTTTTTATAATCACATGTGTTTTTAAAGACATTTGTATGGCTCTTTCATTCATATATGGTAGCATTACACATCAATTGTTGGGGGTACAAAAGATATTGTATATTATTTTTCAGATAATACACTCTATAGGGAGTCTTATTGTTTGATCTAAGAAGGTATGGAACATTTAGATTCTAACCAATCCTCAGTGGGAGCTTGATGTCTGATCCACATGTGAAGCCTTTGGTGTTTAACCCGGAGCAAGGACTTTAGTGTTGATCTAAGGTTGTAAAAGTGTAATGGTGTTTGTGGTTGAGTTAAATGTGTAAATAATTTGTAAAATGAAGCAATTCATCAACATGTCTAATCGGGAATCCCAAGCCCCCAAATTAGGATGTAGCTCTCACCCGTTTGGGGTACCACGTTAACTATGTGGGCGTTGTGGATTGCATCTCTGGTTTGATTGTTATGTTTAATGTTAGATTCTACAAATTATTTTAACTGTCATAATTTAGCGGATACTACTATTCACCACCCTCCCACGGTGTCTCGGTCCTACATGTGCTCTTACAAGCGATTAGGCAAGGTTAGGGTTGTACCAACTTTGCAGTTCCCATGGCTCGGTCATCTACTACGTATGCCAAAGAAGTCGTGCACTTACCAAGTTTAGTGGGGCAATCTTTCTCACGCCTTATTTAGGCCAAGCTGAATGTGATGTCCATGATTTCAAGTTGAAACAAGGCTTAGAATACCGTGGATGAATTGAAGTGTCCTACTTTGTCATGTTAATTTATCTCATGAATACTCTTTGTGGAATTGAGGAAATTAGTCATGTGACTGTAATACATCAAAATTCCAGTTCCTAAACAAGTTCCTCTAGATAATAGGTGTATTAAGGCCGTGAACAATCTCATTTTTTAGGATCCTTTTCCGTCTTTGGCCCAAAATCAAAATTATCCTAACAAATGTATGAGATATTTTAAGATGCTTTTTGTGAAGCAATTTTTATGGCTTTTAAACTTTTTATGAGATTATGAAGATTATTCGATTTTATTGATTGTAGAGAGTCTTACATATTTTTTAAGAAATTTTCAATTTTCAAGTTTTTTAATATGCACAATTTTTAAGAAATTTTCAATTTTCAAGTTTTTTAATATGTGCCAATTTTTATAGATTTTATAAGGATTATTAGTTAGTGATTTATATACAAATCTACATAGTTTTATATACAAATTGTATGGATTATTCTAATCCTTTATGATTCTTTCATATTCGTTTTTTATAAACACTTATTATATTTAATATACACTTAAGGGAAGCAAGTCACTAGCACAATCTGCACAATAGGCGACGTTTGTAAACGTCGGATTTGATAATATTAAACATTGTCAAGGGTAACTCACTGTTTATTAATGTCGATCAGGATATGTTGCCTTAGCCTCGTCGCCGTTGGATAGTCCGACATAACAAATAAACGTCGACCTTGCTGGCAACTAAAGCCGTCGTTTATAAATGTCGAGGAAGGCTTTTGAACTGACTATTTAATCACACCGTTAAAGCTTTCAATCGACATTTAAATGTCGACCTTAGATAATAGAAGGCGACATTCAAATGTCATCCTTGGTTATTGAAGGACGGCGTTTGAACGTCGAGAGAAGGTACATGAATTCAAACCACGCTTGAATGGACAATCGACTAAATGTCAACAATGCCAATGGTGATGCCTGAATGCTGGATAAGGGATTTTCTTATTCTTATTGAACAAACGAACAATCAATTACAGAGTTTAACAAGAGGGGTCTCTTGTTTTTTATGTGCAATTGAAAATATCAACTTCTACTTAAGTTGAATCACCATGATAGAACAATATCCATGCACATTCAATAAAAAATTATGTACATAAACTTAAGGTAAAAAATTACAAAACATTTTTTTTCATCAGAGAACATATTTCAAATAATTGTTACATATAGAAGAAAGTCTAAACTAATAAAGTGACAAGAGAATATCTACATTCCTTCTCGAGACTTCGCCATTTGGATCATCACCACCGTGCAGAAATTTAAAGCTTGGGAATAATTAGTGATTGAAAATCATATGTTACGAAAAGTCCTCTGCTACTCGTACTCGCTCAATTTATTGGTCCCCTACTTGAATCTCCTATTGGAGCCATGAAAACATTCTGTCAACAAACAATCAAGCTGCTTCAAAAAGTTCAAGGATGGTCTATAGAATAAAATGGTTGTAACTGTAAAACAAGTCGATTAGAAGAAGATTAGTCCTAGGTTACCTTGTCAGATATGTTTTTCCACTCAGAGTCGAAGGATTCAAAGTATTAGGGAGACTGGTTGATGTTGGTGAGGGAGATGGGGGCATCTTTTGCAGTGAATCGTGATGATCCATTGACTTGTGAGTTCTGAGTAGAAAAAGAATGATCTGTAGATGATAATGCCCATGCATAGTCATCGAAGGACTTTCATCTCAACAGAATCTGAAAGCTCTTTGCCCGATGGAAACCCATCATCACGTATAATTATATAAACCTACTGACATTGAGGGAACAATGAAGGTGAAGAATAAGAGGAAGAGGCCTCATTGGTGTAAACATGTAGGGACGTTAATGTTAATGTCGACCTTCCTTTGACCAAGATCGACGTTCATGGCGAGTGACTGTTAACTTAGGTTGATTTTCTTGTAGTGAGTTACAGCTTTTGTTGAGAACTTTTTTAAAATAGAATGCCACCATGGTTGGTGTATTCCTTGCAGCTCTTGATCCTGAGTATGAGGCTGCTCGTTTTTAGATTTTAGCATATGCTACTATTCCTCCCATGGATGAATCTTTTCACCGTCTCAACAGAATCATTGTCCCATCGACAGTGTCTAGTCAGACTACTTCAGCGATGGCAGCCTCCTGAGGTAGAGGAGGCTCTTCTCAATTTTGTGGACGTGGACCTCATGGTAGACGAGATCGTATTCGTCGGTCATGCACTTACTATCATTATCATGGACATTCATAGGATACATGCTACTCCAAGCATGGATTTCCTACATCTACCTGAATAGCTGAGTAGGTTGAGTCCCCAGCTACCCTCTCTTCATATCATAGATATGATGACTTTTTAGCACGATTGAGGGACATTATGCCTTTGCCAGTTCCACCGATTCTTCGTCCTCCTTAGGAGGTCACCCATATGTGGCTATTTCGATATCTTCCAGTACCTCAGGTAGTACATATGCCCTTATTAGTTGAAGTGGTTCTGATGTTACAGAATGGATTATGGACTCTAGGGCTACGCATCACTTGTGTGGAGACAGATATCAGCTTACATCATACGGACAAATTCCTCCAAGAAGAACAACAGTTATAGTAGATGGGACTCATTCCCCAATTATAGGACAGGGGGATATTAGCTTGACGTCTTCTACGCGCATGCAGAATGTGTTGCATGCATTTGATTTTTCTATGAATTTACTATCTACCAGTCAGATTACGAAGGATCTACATTGTCGAGCTATTTTTGACCCATCGTCTCTTATTTTTCAGGACATGGGTTTTAGACACAATAAAATATGAAATTACAAGTCATGTCTAAGTTATATTTGTAATGCATACCATACTTAGCATGTGTTATTTCCTCGTAGTACGATTAAGAAATAAAGACATAACTTTGTTGGACTTGTAAGCCCTTGGTGACCCATTAATGCAATAAAAATTATTGGTTTATCATGTCCATCTAAAACAAATGATTGTGAATGGGCTTAAATGTTAAGGTCCCTTTGTACAAATAGGGTCATGTATGAGTACCATGTAGTTGGGAGGACACAACTGACTTAACATGTGATATTCAATAAAGATACTCCGGTCTGATAAAAGATGTCAATCTTTCTCTAAAGACTGATTTTGATCGACTTCTTGATGCATGTCCTCTGCTAAGTCAAAGAGATGACTTGATGAGGTCGAGATAAGCTAAGACATGAATCGTAACCATCATGATCAGGCACCCATCTTTTGACCAAAGATAGATATACATATATATGCATGAATGTGCACATTTGATAGACCCATAGGTTGGTGACCTAATCAAGGTCCATATACTGACGAGTTGGTGTGTATATGAAGATATATGAGAGGTATTATCTCTCAAAGAAATAATGCATGTTCATAATTGATGAATCGGGAGACAGAGCACACTCATGAGATAATTTGAGGTACTTGTGAATTCCATGCATAATCATCCTGTTTATGAAATAAGACACGAATTCGAGATATTAATATATGCTTTTGGAAAGTATATGATTAATATTGTCCCCCAATTATCAAGTGAGAAATCTATTGATATATTCTGAGGAAGACAACCAAACTAGGGTTAGAACTTCAGATATATCAAAGTCTTCTAGTATGAAGAGTGAATGAGTATTGGGAATAATCAGGGTTGAATATATCATAATAGATCATCTACCATGACACTTCCATTTCGAGGGAATGATGAAACTGAATGGATTTAGTGACTCCATTCATTAGCTTGATGATTTGAGAATTAATTAGATTAAGTCTCACTTCATTTGAACCCAATATCCAATATCCAATTCCAATTTCAATGTCCAAATGTTGGAAATAGAAACAAAAATAGATATAGATAGCTTCATAATCTCATTTCTAAACTCCTAGTGATTTGGACTTTGACTAGAAATGATCAAGGAAGCTGGATTTAGCTCATTGATACTTTCTCCAGCTCAAGGAGAGTGTGATTTGTTTCGTTGAGCTCACTTAGAATGTGAAATAGTTTAGATCGAGCTCAACATTCGTAAGTGATATTTTGGCTATAAAAGGTATAAACCCTGAAATTGGACAGTTATCCAAATTTCAAGTCACTACACATGAATTGTATGATCTCCCTGATATTATATCCAGGTATTTGCATTCTATATCATGAATCCTAATTGGATTAGGACTCATATTATTAGATGTCAATATTAAGATAATTATTATTATTATCAAATTTATTTTTCATAAGTATATTTTTGTGAAAATGATTCACAAATATAATAAATTACTACGAATAATGATTCATAATAATTAATAAATATATGAATATGATTCATATAATTATTTCAAGGCATATGTGTGAATATGATTCACATTGTATTTTAAATGTAAATTAGATTTACATTTTGATTGGATTTATGAATATGATTCGTAAACTTTGAGGGTGTTTCTCATAAAATTTCCTATTATGATAATTAGACTAGCATGATGATAAATGGAGCAACAACTTCAACAACAAATTCCAACATGAGAGTCCTAATATTGGTAATTAAAAGGAGATAACTCAAGTCGTATTTGTTGTTGAATAAGAACTAAATCATTGCCTTTAGATCATCATTGCAGGCTCTCATGGTGGAAGTTCCTTTTAGGAGTTGGACTCCAAGGGATGTTCCCCACATGTGTAAAGAGAGGGAATGGCTCTCTCTTTCAACACATGAATGCCTTTGCCTTTTGAGAGCCCAAGTTGGCTTGATCTTTGAGAGAGAAGTTTTGAGAGCTAAAGACTCTTAAATACACTTCCAAGTCTCTCTCTCTACAGACATACATGTCCATCATCATGCTTCTATATTCTCTTCATAGGCATGCTGGCTCTACGAGACAGAAGATCATCTTCTTCATCGTGCTTCGCGTACGTGCAAGAGATATTGATTTGGTGAGATGCAATCAGAAGCTTGGCATATTATTGGTCTTATCCTTGAGTGGAAAACATCAAGAAGAAATCTACATTAAGTCATAAGTCATCATTGTGCCCATGAGAGAAGCAATCACAGATCGTACTTGATTTGAGAAGTCTCTTAGATTAGAGACCCACGCTTCAAGAGGTAACCCTAATCTCTTCCTAATAGTCATAAGAATACATGAAACCTTGTTTGAAAATTGTTCTCTAAGTATACGGTTTCTCTTTGCATAAAATATTTGTTATGCTAAAACTAACATTCATACGATGAAAACTTCAAAAAATACAATTGTTTATTATTTTTTTTTCATTTTTCTGTGATGCTAAGTTCATGAAAGATTTATATACTTCCTTCATTGGTATCATAGCCTTATTATTAAAGTATTTGGATTACATCCAAGTCCGATGAACAATCGGCTAGATTATCACGATCATTGGGTTCATTGTCTTGCGACAGTTTTAACTATTTGAATGATTTGGTGAATTTTGAAGTTGCTGGTATTCTTTACTATTTTGAACTTATTTTTTGGATATTAATGAGGTGTAGAAGGTTTGGACACATGCCAAAAGACACACCAATAGTTGGTGGCATTAAGGAGAAGATTTAGATGTTAAAAGCGATCGCATACTATGATTTCGACTAAAGATTGTAGCAAGAACATATTGATTTTTAGCTACTATTTTTGGATAGTATGACATGATAAATATTTATTAATAACTCATAAATCAACTCCCCACTCAATGTGAAAAGTTTGGCGCGATTCCAACCGTACAGTCTCGAGAAATTAGATTTATCCATAGGCGAAGTTGGAAGATAACTTGAATGTTTTACTGACTTGGTTCTCATATTTTGAAACTTAAAATTGATGGAGATATATTTTATATATTTACATTAGGAGTTGGACCTAGTATTTTTGAAATATTAGGGTTGCAATAAATTTTAAGTCCAAGGTGTATGTTGCTTTCAAATTTGAAGTGCGATGGTCGTAACTTGCAAATTCAAATTCGAAATCATTGTTTGTTTTTTTGGATATTAGGGTTGATTTCACTGACAATTGAGCATTAAAAATAAAAAAATTATCTATTACTAGCAAATAATTAGATAGAAAAAGCCACCATATATCATCAAAAATTAGCACATTTAATTTTGTCAAAATGAAAATTAGAATAAAAAAACAAGCATCAAAACAAGACTAAAATCAATTGAATTGGAGTCCAGATGCTCAAGATATGAATTAAATAGTTCAAGGTCATAAATGTAGTAAAAATAAACAAAATAAATGAATAAATAATTACAAATAGGCCCTTGGAGGGACCTAAATGTAATTTTCAGAAGTCAGAGGGACTTCTCTACAAAATGTCCAGGCACACACGTGAGGCATGCACACCTAGACCTTGATGTAATTTCTGAAATCTTCGGGGGCATGTATGCAATTATCTCAGCCTTGCATGTGCACGACATACGATAAGGCTAGGCTCGGAATGAGGCTGGGCAGGTGACCGACTTGGGAGCTACGTGGAGGGTTTTGAAGCCTCAAGGGATGGTTGGGTCCACCTGAACCTTCTTGAATTGGAGTGGTGATGTGGCTCTTCCTGGGTCGTTAGATGGACATTGGAGGGGTGCCATCCAATGATATCTGTAACCTCATGGGGCCTCCTCCTCCGCTAGGTGTTTACAGCGCGAACAGAGCTTCGGCAAGAGGCCCAGAGCTCGTCCTTGATCCTCCATGCAACATGATGATCGAGGGAGGATCATGAGGCCTTGGCATTGAATCTCGTACAAATGAGGACAACTGACGTGGCTTGGCGTGTGGGCATGGAAGCTCGTCAGAGGAGGAGGAGAAGATCGGGGCGGAGGCACTATCTCCGACCATTGAAGAATTAGGTACCTGCAAGGTTAGGAATAGCCAAAGCGATGAGTGTGGGGGTATTGTGAGATGGACGAAGGACCGTGGGTAGAAGGAGGAGATGCCCTGGTGGATTTCTCTATGGCGAGGCAAAGAAGAAGGGAAATGGAGGTGGTGGAGATTTTAGAGAAGGAGAAAAGGTGATAGGAGTAGGTCACAACAATGGGGGTGGTAAGGCGGAGCTCGAAGATGGTCAGTTGGTGGAGTTGGGTGTTGTGTGCGTCGGATTAAAATGGGGAAATCAAGGAAAATGCAAAAACATGTACCTGGAGGGTTCGAGGAGGAAGAAGGGGCAGAGCTTGGGCGGATGTTCCATTGAAATCTTGGGTTGTCGCACATGCTGGGCAGCTACTCTAGTGAGCTCAGCGACTGCCGGAGGCCCTGCGGATGGAAGGGGAAGAGATGAGGCAGAGGTAGACGATGAGTTCCTAACCGTTGGATCATGGGATCCAATGACTGAGGTCAAGGAGCGATCGTGTGGACAAGATGCGATCGATCGTATCACATCCAACGACCGATATTGAGGGTGCAAGGGACCGGTTTAGATCACATCAAAGGATCTAATCTATCAGTTGGGACTGAAAGCACGAATGGAGTGCTACGATGAAGGCGCCATGGGGCGATTCATATTGAGCCAGGGAAGTGATCAGACGACTATGGGAGAATGGGAAAGGAACCCTCCAGATCACTTGAGGAGAGGATCCGAGGGTTGAGATCAAAGAAGAGATGAACAACAGGGATGCTGGCGACAAGGCAAAGATCCAAGGGCTCTCGACGGTGGCTGGTGGATTAAGGAGAAGCAGCCACGTGGGTGGCCTAAAGGGCGCCACGTGGCTACACCAGAATATCCAAAAATGAAAATAATAAGAAAAATAAAAAAGAACATAGAAGGAGACCGAATTAGCAAAAAGTTAAACATGAAAGCTGTAGATCTTGATGATATCTACAAGTTTCATGTTGAACAAAAGTTAATAGATGTCATTTATACAAAGAGATATTTTTAGTAGCATTTTTAACAGATAAAAATACTGTATTTTTATTGGTTTGTGAATTTGTGTATTTTTTTATTTCTTTTTAAAACACAAAATATACATCTAAAATATTTATATACTTTTTTGGGATTTTTAGTAAAAGAGAAAAGAAAGAAAATATTAGTATTAAATATACAATATTTAGTAATTAGGGTTAATTTTTCGTGAATGTTTTATTGCTAAAGACGCATGATTAATGAAGATTTGCAATGAAGTTCTTATTCTCCAAGGATAAATAGAGAGAATAGTGATGATTCATCAGAGATTCATCACTTGACCTTTTATATTTTTTTCATTATCCAGGGTTCCAGACCCTCGTCCTGACAAATAAAGAACCACATCATCCTCGAGGACTCGGTAGCTTAAAACCACAAGATAACCTTTAATCACATATACATATGGCTTTAAATACATGTCATCATCACTCATCCGCTATCAAATCACTCATGCCTCCACATGGCATGATCACATCTTCAGTCAGTCAACCCGCATAATGTCAATCAAGTACCACACATTGCAAATAATTTATTTCGTGCGTTCAACATATCTGGGCAACTGTGTACCACCTAAGTATGGCCTTTCAATACATATGTTCTTTTGACAAACTTCTAGATTGCATGTCCGACCTGTAGTATCTACTCCAAGTCATCCTTCGTAAAAGACAGTACGAAAATTGTGATCGCTTCCATTTATGCCATATCAATTCTCAGCTAGTATCAGTATAATATTGCACAACTATTACAATAGCTACAAATATGATTTATTTCTCCAACTCTATTAGCAATTATTTTAGAGTAAATCATAACACAAGCATGTGAATGTTTTTTATAAGAAAGAAAAATAATAAATGGAAATTTTATCCAATTTAACTTGAAAAATCAATAACGAGGGGCATGATTTCATTACCTGATCATGTTAACTTCTCAAAGGAATTGATCCACCTTGATTCATGTTTATCTAGGGGTTTATTATCTCTTGAAATGATTGAATTCCATTCATGTGTCAAGAACACAAAGAACACATGAAGAACATGAAGAATGAACGAAGAACGTGAAGAACACACAACGAATGCAAAGAATATGAATTCTCTCAAAATTTCAGAAGAGTGACCTCTTACATCAGTTGATATTTCAAGGAAAATTTGGGCATAGTCTCCCCTTATATCGTGTGATATTCCAAGGAAAATTTCTGCAGAGTATCATCTTACATCAGGAGATATTTCAGGAAAATTTCAATAGAGTTTCCTCTTATGTCTAGAGAAACTCGAAAGAAAACAAGAGTCTTCGAAGAAGCGGATCGGAACACGAACTAAAAAGATCTACCTAACACCTTTTTGAAGCCGTCGAGGATAGGAGCGCTCTGTCCTCCTTCTCATCTTCTTTCCGATAGTACTTCGCTAGCGCTTCTTCTTTGCCTCCCTCCCTTTCTCTCAGCCTCTCAACCCTAGCCCTGGGTGGTGGTGGAGTGGAAGTCGTAGAGAATGAAGGGGTAGGGAGGGGATAATTATAGGCTCCTAGACCCTGAAAATCATGGTTTATTACCCATATTTTTCGCCCATGTTTTTACCTAAATCCATGGTTTCCCTCAATACCATGGTTTTTAGCCCATGGTTTCTACCGAGCTTATCATGAAACCCATGGTTTCACTAATGACTCTTCATTACCACTAATCATGATTAATTAGCATTCATCATGATTAATTATTCATAACTATGATTAATATCTACTTAACTCTGATCCTTAACCAATCAGTAATCTTAATGACCATTTATATTTTTAATCAAGATTTAATAATACTAATCATGGTGATTAAGAGCTAATGTCAATTTTAATCGACATCAGCCTCGTTTGCTTCCAAAATTCATAACTATTCGAGACGAGCTCCGACAAGAAGAAATAAGTTCCATTTGATTAAACTTGTCAGGTCAGATCTAATATCCATTTACATGGTAGGATTCGACGAGGTTGATTTTCTGGGTTTTACAATTATAAAAACCTTAAAGGAAGTCTCATCCTCGAGACTTAAAATGGAGATATAAAACCCTTAAAGAGGATGCAATCCATAAAAAACCTTGAAGATGATGGACTCATTTTCACTTAAAGTCAAGTCAATACATGATATTATTACACAAATAGATAGAGATATTTCTCTCTCATATCTACCTCAGGTTCCCATCTAGCTTCTTCAAAGTCTTGGCTTCGTGACAACACTTTGACAAGAGGAACCTCTTTATTTCTCAATTTCTTGACATCTTTGTCTAATATTTGCATTGGGGTTTCTGGGTTTGTCAAGTCTGGCTCAACTTATCGATCATTGTAACTTATAACATGCTCCGAATCCCTAACGTACTTCCTTAGATTTGATAAATAAAAGACATCATGTATTCTAGAGAGGTGAGTAGGAAATGCAAGTCTATATGCAGCTTTACCTATGCGCTGGATAATTTCAAAGGGACCCACAAATCTGGGTGCTAACTTTCCTCGCAAGCCAAATCTTTGTTCCCCCTTCAGAGGGAAGACCTTCAAGAAGATGAAATCACCCACCTCAATCTCTAGGTCTCTACATCTAGTATCACTATAACTCTTCATGCAGCTCTGGAAAGTTATCAGTCTTTTTCAAGCAAGATCAATGGCTTCTCGGGTCTTCTTGATTCTATTTGAATCATAGATGTTCTTTATTCCATCCTCTTCCCTGAACAAAGGAGTGGTACACCTACGTCCATTTAGTGCCTCAAAGGGCACCATGCCAATACTAGCATAATGACTATTATTATAGGTGAATTCTACAAGAGGTAAATGTCAACCAATGATCCTTTCCATTTTAAGGCACATGCCCGCAACATATCTTCTAAGGTTTGAATTGTATGCTCTGATTGGCCATTTTTCTGAAGGTGATATGTTGTAATCAAAGAAAGTTGTGTGCCTAGTGCTTTCATGAAGTTATCCCAATAATGTGAGGTGAATCGTGAATCTCGTTTAGAAACTATCTCCTTTGGACTGCCATGAAAATGGATCACATGTGCAATATATAATTCAACAAGTTGATCTCAAGTAGCAGTTATGTTGATTGCAATAAAATGTGCCACCTTGGTCAATCGATATATTATCACTCAAATATTATTCTTAACACCCGTGGTATGATGTAAACTAGAGGTGAAGTCCATGGAAATGCTTTCCCATTTTCATTCAGGGATAGGGAGGGGTTGCAATAATCCCAGTGGTTGTTGATGAGAAGCTTTTACCCATTGACATGTAAAGCAAGAGTCTAAAAACTCAACAACATTCTTCTTCATTCCGGGCCATCAAAAATATGAACGAAGATCTCTATTCATCTTTGTAATTTTAGGATGAATTGATAATATTGAACAGTGTACTTCTCGCATGATGTCTCATATTAACTTAGGTATGTCCGCTACACAGATTCTATGATGGCTAAAAAATAAATCGTCATGTTTACGAAATCCATCGATTTTATTTCTTTCTACTGTTTCTCTTAAGCCTTATAAAAGTGGATCATCTTCCTGACCTTTCAGTATTCTATCCGAAATCTTCAGACTATATAAACGATGAATGGCTATTGTATTTGTATCACTGTCAAAAGGTTGTTATTCATTTAATTCATCTAGCATACCCCAGAATTGGATTGCTATAACCATGCCTTGGGAATAAGTTCTTCTACTAAGGGCATCTGCTACCATATTTCCCTTACCCGGGTAGTAAGAGATTGTGCAATAATAGTCTTTTATTAATTCTAGCCATCATCTCTCTCTCATGTTTAGCTATTTTTAATGAAATAAGTATTTTAAACTCTTATGATAGGTGAAGATCTTAAAAGTAATGCCATACAGGTAGTGTCTCTATGTTTTCAAAGCAAAGACAACAACATCAAGTTCACAGCCATGAGTGGATAATATGCTCATGTGTCTTCAGTTGTCGTGATGCATATGCTATTACCTTTACATGTTGCATAAGCACTATGCCAAGTCCCTCCTTAGATGCATCGGTGTATACAGTTATCCTCGGTGCCGGAGGGTAAATTAGGGATAGGTGCAATGGTTAAACGTTCTTTCAGTGTTTGAAAGCGGGTTTCATAAGTATCAGACCATACAAATGGTACCTCTTTCTGAGTAAACCTATTCAAAGGAAAAGCTATTCGTGAAAATGCTTTCATGAACCTTCTATAATACCCGACTTGCCTTAGAAAAGATTGTATTTATGTTACAATCATTGGATGCTCCCAAATCATCACCGCACTAAATTTTTGTTGGATCAATGGAGATACCTTCCTTAGAAATGACATGGCCTAGAAAGCATACTTAGGTCAGCCAAAATCATACTTGTTGTACTTGGCATATAACTTATTTTCCTTAGTGTTTGTAGAACTTGTCCGAGATGTTTTTCATGTTGTTGCTTGTTCATAGAATAGATGAGTACACCACCAATAAATACTACCACAAAGTGATCTAAGAATTGACTAATACTCTATTCATAAGATCAATAAAAGTTGTTGGTGCATTTGTCAGTAAAAAAGGCATGACTAAGAACTCATAATGTCTATATCTAGTACGAAAGGTCATTTTAGGAATATCTGAGTTTGTAGTTCTTAAGTAATGGTGTCCAGATCTTAGATCAATCTTCGAGTATACAGTGGATCCTTGTAATGAAAAAGGAGTCGTCTATTCTAGCAAGGGCAACTCTTTTTTATTGTCCTTTTATTTATTCATTGATAGTTAATGCATAATCGCAATGAATCATCTTTCTTTCGCATAAAAAGCACAGGTTCACCCCATGGTGAAGTACTAGGGTGAATGAACTCTTCATCCAAGAGTTCCATCAATTGCACCTTAAACTCATGTAACTCGGCTGGTGTCATACGATATGGAGAAATAGAGATTGGTTGAGTGTCAGACACAAGAGATATTTCAAATTCCGTTTCTCGCTCTAGTGGTAATCCAGCTAGTTCATCTGAAAAAACACTAGGGAATTTCAATCTCTTGCCCAAGTGGTAATACACCTAGTTCATCTAAATAAACATCAGGGAATTCACATACTATAGGCACACCTTCTATCATTCGCTCTATTATTGTGGTGGTAGATACGTAGGCTAAATAGCCTTGGCATCCATGCATCATCAATCGATTTGTCTTCAGAGACAAGATATATACCACTTCCTCATTAGAATTCTTTCCACTAAACTGTAATTCTATGTAGTTAAGAAGGTGGAATGTTACTACCTTCTGGAAATAGTCAAGGCATGCATGATACCTTTCCAACCAGTTCGTCCCAAGGATTTGGTCAAAATCATCCATTTCAATAAGTAGCATATACGCAAGTAATTGATGTCCAACAATCTGTACCACACAACCATCTAAGATCTCTTAGATTATAAATACTTGACTTCATGGTCCCTTAATTAGATAAGGATTTTGTACTTTTATCGGAATCTTGCCCAAAGTGGGTCATAGATGTCGAGCCACAAATGAAAGCAAAGCACCAGAATCAAACAAGGCATGCATAGAAAGATCAAGGATATTAATGGTAGCTCGTATGACATGCATGGATTACAATCATATTCTTCAGTGATGGCATTAATCTGTCCATTAAGAACATGAAAGATAGATCCTGCAACACTCTGTGGTGGTTGCTGCATATGGTTGATCCTTGTGAGCCTTTACCTCTACCCTTTCTTCCTCTACATGTTGCTCCATTGCTTAGGACGGATGCTACATTGTTAGTTGAGGTTGGCTTGAACCCAAATCCTCTCAATTGTGGACAATCTTTCTTAAAGTGGCATTCTTGATGATAATAATAACATGCACGCATTTAGACCTGAGTTGATGACCCAACCAAATGGGTACTAGATCCTCCTGCTGAGTCACGAGGGTATAGTGGAGATCTAGAGAAACCCCCTTTCTTCAACAGTTCCTAGAACAAGGTTTGTGGCAATCTTATGCTGGAACCAACTGGATGATAATGGCAGTCTCGACAGTTATAATTTGTCTTGCATTTGGATGGTCCATCGGTAGAGTGGAAGCTTCTTCTTTGGTGATTTTCACCCACTTCAATGTCAATACAAGGGACGATGTCCATTGCTTCTTCTATAATGATGGCTTTAAAACCCACAAGATTCTCTCTAAGATCTCCTTGAAGTCAACTAAAATATTTGGTAAGATGCTTCCGTGATGAAACTTCTAGAATTGGGGACGTAGTCGCTCAGTAAAATGAATATGACAATCTTGCACAATCTTGGAGCCCTGAATCATTGAATCCAACTCTCTCCTCTTCAATTCTTCCCAATGGGAGGGATATAAGTGAGCTTGGAACCTTTCTTGAAAGGTATCACAGGGAATGGAATCAACTAATTTCTTGGAAATAACTTTCCACCATTGTCTTGCATAGTCCGATAGACATTAGCCAGCAAAGTGCATCCAAGTTTCTACTAGTGCATGTATAATCCTTAACATCTTACTAACATCATCAAGCCATAACTCAGTATCAACAAGTGTCTATGTTGTTGATTCGAGGAATCTTTCCCATTCAATAATTGTTAAGTAGTTTTTGGAGTCTAAGAAAGGCCTTCTCCATTGCTCCATCAGCTGGGGTAGGAGCAGACTTAGTGGAAGGATGGTAAATAGATTCTTCCTCAAAAAGGTGAAAGGAACCCTCAACCCTAGCATCCACAGATATAGATGTCTTGGGTCTCTCATCTCGGCCATCGAGTCTTTGATCTAATGCATGCTTCCTTTGCCCCAACTCTTGGAGCATTGACATCATGTAATCATTTTCCTAGCTAGGTCCTAATCTGCCATGATCTTGAGATGAAACAAGGTCATCGATTAGTTCTTATTCTACTGTAACATCCGGATCCGAATGAACTGAAGCTCCTATCAAGAAAAGGATGTTGCAAGCAAGTTTGGATCTCCAAAGTGGAGATATCCAAAGGTACATATCTCTCTTCACTTTACTTTCATTAAAGTCAATGTTGAAGTTTCTAATTCAGTTTTTTCCCTTTTTATGTTGTTTTCTAGCAGGTATTTTAGCTATTGTTGCATGTTAAATGAAACCACAAATACCCTCCAAAATTAGAGGATTAAAGGTACAATCTTTCCCCCTCCTCTTGTTGCCTTCCATGCATGATTCAATCACTTAAATTGCCTCTGAAATTAGATGACAATGTAAAGTTTTACATGGAATTCAACAAAACATTACAACCATTATATATGCTCTTGATTTCTTAAAATTTTGAGGTTAAAAATTTGGGTTTAGTATGCAAATTAATATAAGTTCAGGCCATTAATTAACCCAAATTTTTAGTACAGAAAAATAGAAATTTGGGGGAAAATGACATGTATTTTCTTATGGAATCCTGAAAAGGATGAAACAATTCATAAATAAAGAATCTAATATAAGTAACTGAGCCTCCAAAATTCCTAAAAAAAACTCAACCTCAAAACAAGATGACTTACCTTTATAATTGAAAGCAATGACTCCTATTAATCAACTGCATGTTCTTTATATCAAGGACATATTCAATTACTATTTTCAATAATAAAGAGAGTCTTAAAGTTGATCATAAGTTACTTTGATGCACTTGTGGCTAAAGATGCATTATTTTTGAATGAAATCCTAATAAGGATGATGCCAATGCTTATAGACTGAACATAATTCATATCAAAATAATGTCATATCCCCCAACAGATGAGTTGTAGACAACAACTCGAGATTGTGAGTTATTCTAAATATAACAAGCATTAGACCACACCAACCAAGAATTCCAACAGCTAACATGGAGCTTCACAGAGTGATTGTTATGAACTTGCTCGAAGAGATAATCATGTGCCATTAACCTCCATAGGTTTGGTCCAAGGTGGAAAACAATTTTGTATCTATGAATAATGCAGTATAATATCATAATTTGGTTGCATGGGTAGAGGCTCCTATAAGAACATATGCCCCTAAGGATCTATCCATATAGGTTTTACAGTTTCTTGAGTCGCAATGTGATGAGGTTTCATCCAGGTTATAAACTAAAATTTGTCATGGGTTTCTTGTCTACAGAAAAACCTGTATAATATACATATGCACAAATGGGGAAATCCAGAGATTCCTTGCTGAGGAAATCATAATGTATATGTGTAGCATTATAACAATATTCTAGAGTGACCCATGAACTAATCTACTTTGCTATCTACACGAGCAATGTCCAAGCAATTCACAATGATAAGCTTCCCGATAACCCCTTTATATTATATAGCATTGACATCCTCTGAGAATTCATATTTTAAAATATTAGAACTCTTCTCTCAAAGTCAACAAATGATTTCTCAAGATCTTTACGAATAAGAAATCATCAATCAATTGATCATTATGTATAGTCTACTATTCATACAATCTATTATATATATAGGATGTTATGGCAAATGATCAGAAAACGCCCCTCCTTTGATGTCTCAACTGGAACTGGTACAATTGAGACATGATTCTTGTTGAGGTACCATATAAAACAAAATGATAAAGACTAGCTAGATCCATATCCAAAGCATAGATGGTGATCTTATGATTTTAGAAATAATAAGATGTGACCACAAAGACTGATCATCTTCATAAATTAATCTTTTAGGTATACTCTACTATTTATACAAATCATCAAAGATAGGTAGTGACAAAATACCTAGAATTGTAAAGTCGACCATTGAAGAGATTTAGAAATGATGGGGTAGATGAATAAGTGAAATCAATACTGAATCAGTTATATCAATAAGATCGTTGATAAAAAAAGACATAGATCTGTACAGTCAACCACAACAGAGATTGAGAAAGGTTGAGGAATCAAGTCAACGTTGGTGATTCATTGATGACTAATAATTAAGAGTGCCAGTCATGGTGACCTTTATGCCTGACTGTGCGAGGGTGCGGTGACCCTCAGTTGGGCGGGAGATTAGGAAGCCCAGTTAGGGCAGCGGCTGCTTAGTGCGCGGGTCTAGGATCCCAGTCTTTTTCTCGATTTTTTTCACGAGCGCTCGCAGTTTTTACACCTCTCTGGGATCCACATGTTTTCTTTTAAAGAGCAGTTCTGCTGACCCTTGTTCTTTAGGGTACCTAGGCTGGAGGGTCCTTGGTTTTAGTTTTTTGAGCTCGTTAGCCTGTACCGGTCGAGCCAGTTCTTCTTTTAGAGTGACTTTTCCGGAGAGTCTCTCTCACCCGTCTTGTTGGCGTAGTTTTGGAGTAGACCTATCCCTCTATTGGACCGCCCTTCCAATTAGAGGGAGCGACGGAAGAGCCTCTTTTGTAGGCTACCTCACCGCTTGAGTTTTGTTTATTTTTCGCCAGCAGACTTGGCGATGCTACATCCGAATCATCCATGTATACATTTGAATCCTCTATGGCTACATCTGAATCAGTTACAGTTGAATTTGGAAAAGTTGCATTGAGATTGGAATGAGCCACAAATGAGTTTGGCTAAAGTGGAATTACAGTTAAGTTGGTTACATGGGAGCTTGATTCAGTCGAGTTGGTTGTAGTTGAGCGTAGTTTCCATTGAACTAGTTACTGTCCCGCCAGTAATTCCTGACAAAGAGAAAAGACCAGTTTATGAAAATCATCCTTATCAGACTACAAGCTACTATCACAGTTGTTTGAAATAGCTAGTGGTCGTGTTGGGAATATAGTTAGGATGCATTTTACTCCATCGCATGCCTACGGAGGCACCTCAACCCTAAGGCTTCCTTACTACCTTAGAGTCATAGTGTGAGGTCTTACCCAGACCAAGACCACAAACTATCCACTAAGCTTGAGAAAATCAACAAGAAAAGAATCAAAACCCCAGATCCATCATATACTCTTGCTATGATCAATCCACAAAATTCTTAAACATCATTATAAGCATTTAATAGAGATAATGATCATATCAGAGTCTCATCATTCGCATTCTCAAGACCAATCAAACTTATATTACAATTAATAGAAAGGCAATGACTTAAATATGGATCATATGATTTTTGTATATAAATGATTAGTGTGGGTAATTAGTATAGGATGAGTAGAACGAGGTTTTACATACCAACAACTTGAAAGCCTGTTTCATTGCAAGTAGCTTTAAATTTTAATTGTCAAGGCCAAATTACTTGCTTTCTTTTGGATCCACTAAATTTCCTGTTATTTCTAATTAATAAGATGTGCTCAACATTTGTTGATGTTCTTTTCTCCCTATTCCATGGATTGCAGACAAAATACCTGCACCGTTGTATTGGGAGAGTTGAACATTAGCTTCTGCAGTTACATATCAGGTATGTATGCTATTGTTTGTTGAAAGTATTATATAATGCTTTTATTTATCTTCTGATATAATTGGGATGCATGTACATAATGCAATTTCTGTTGTTACATGTTAACTGCTATGGAAATTTATGCAATATAATTGTAGCATACTGTAGTTCTGTGGCTTATTATTAATTTGTGAATGTCATTTGAAAAATTTCCCTAATTCCCAGTTCCGTAATGTGATCTCTAGTGAACATGATATTACGGATGATGTGTAAACAGGTTTTCCAGATCTGAGAAGGAACGTGACTCACATCTACATAGCATGATGTACATTAAGGATACTAATTTGTGAATTGTAATATTTTTTGTTGTCAATTTCTAAGATCAAAGTATCTTAACATAATCTTAATTTCTAAATACCGCTAGTAATTATTTAATTATTAATTATTGAATAAGCTACTATATTAACTGTGCTATGATACCAACCCGTCACAACCCAATTTTGGGTTGTCGGATCCTTCCATTTATTGGATATGGTTGCTTAGCAATAGCTTTATCCAAGAATAAAAACTAGCATTCAAAGCCAAACTACAATTAAAATTATGGATATAAAAAGCATCTCATAGTTTTCCATTTAGAAAATAAAGCTTACATAACAATATGTCCCACTATTTTCTTGTACATCAAGCTGAAAGAAAATGGCACAAAAAACTACTAACTACCTTAGACTGGAAGCTACTATTGTTATCTAACCAACTAGTTGACAAAGGTCCTTACGATGGCTCATCGATACCCTGTTGAGTTTTCAAAAATCATAGGAAGAATATTAACGAGTGCTAAGTAACGAAGAAGAGAAAAGAAAACCAACATTGTAATTTATAAAAAAACTCATTATACCATAAAATTCCATTCTTTCTCATTACATTAAATCATATTCCTTCTATTCCATGTCAGGGATTAGTCCATGGGACTTACCTCACCACTCATAGACTTCAGAGTTGTAAACATTTCAAGATTTGAGGTTGCATTGATATGGTGAGCTTATGTTGCAACATGTCACCTCAATCAATCCCCCAATTCTACCTTGACACTTTCTTTCTTTTCTTTATCTAGGGTTGCAAACCCTCAGCTTGACAAATAAAGAAGCACACCGTCCTCGAGAATTCGGTAGCTTAAAACTACATGCTAACCTTTAATTACATATACTAGAGGCTTTAAATGCATTCTATCATGACCAAGTTGCTATCAAATCACCCATGCCTCCTCATGGCATGTCCAAATCTTCAGTCAGTCGACCCGCTTAATTGCAGCCGAGTACCACACATTGCAAATAATTTATTTTACATGGTCAACATATCTAGGCAACAATGTACCACTTTAGTGAGATCGAATTTGTTTTATCTTCTTTCTTGTTTGATTCTCAACCATAGCCATGAACTCTTTGAACTTTTCTAATGTTTCATGTTTATGATGTACTAAGAAGACAAAATCATACCGTGAATGATCATCAATAAAGATCACATAATATTGATGTTAATTTCGAGTTGCAGTTCGAAAGGAACTGCATACATCAGTATGTATCAGGTCTAACATACCTTTGCATCATTCACCTTTCTTGGAGAGTTATTCCCTGGACATTTTTCTATGATTATAATGCTCACAAGTTAGTATATCACAAACTTGTAGAAAATCCAAAGGTCTGTCCATTACCAGTCTATTGATCCTATCAAAAGATACATGTTCATATCTTTGATGCCATATAATAGTTAATTGATGTCCATCCTCCCTTGATTGTTTAAAGGTTTTAATATTTTTATTAATATTAATGTTATCAGTGGAATTGACATATAACATATTCATGCATGTTCAATTCATAGAGTCCACCTTTGTTAATAAGGAATCTGCCACAAAATTACCATAACGACTTATGATAAGTTTATTACAGAAAAGGAATGAATATCCATGTCCAACTAATTTAGATACAGATAAAAGGTTCCTTCTAACATCAGGAATGTAGAGACATTCTTTAATAATTAGGACTCTTCCACTAGATAATGATATTCGAAACGTCTTTATAGCGACTGCTGCAATGGTTGCATCGGATCCTATCTAGACGACCATCTCCCCACCATCAAGACTTCAAGTTTCCTGAAATATTTGCAACAAATTGCATACATGAACAGAAGCACCAAAATCAACAATTCAATTATCTTCTCATCCTACAAGTAAGTTGGTTTTAATGATGAAAGTAAATGAGTTACCTATCGGGGCAACACCTTATCCCTTCTCAAGGGTCTTCAGGTACTATAAATAGGTGTGCTTCCTGTGTCCAATTTTTTTGCAATGATGGCATACATCCCCTTTCTCAGATGTCCGATGTGTAGCATTTGAAGAGGTGTCAACATCTTGGCTCTTCTTCTTTTTCTTTTGAGTTGGACCCTTATTGGATCCATGCTTCCTATCGTGCTTCCCTTTGACCTATACAACCATTTGTTCTGCCAGAGGGATTCTCTTTCTTCATGATATCTTCAGTGGATTTTAGTGAAGCAAGTAACTAAACATTAGTAAGTTTTAGCTTATTCATATGATAAGAAACTATAAAAGTTATTGAAAGATTTACGGATAGACAACAATATGAAATCAGATTGCCTATCTGCATTTATACTTGCCCTTAAAGTCTCCAGTTCATGGATATATCCAAACATTTTGAGTATGTGTTCCCTGATTGGAGTGCCTTATCGCATCTTGTAAAGAAGCATTTCTTTCATAACATTATAACGTTGAGTCTGGTTTCCATCACCAAACTTCTTCTTCAGATTTGTCAAGATATCTTGAGCCGATTTGATATCTATGTGATGCTTTTGAGGCACATTAGATATGGAACCAAGGATGTAGCAACCGGCCAACATGTGGTCCTTATCTCACTTCTTGTTGAAATCTCAGGCATCCTCGATCTATGGGTTTTCATACTTGTTGCTGGAGAGCACATACCTGATGCTCTTTGTTGTAAGTACTAGCTCCCAAATTTCGGATCCAATTCAAATAGTTTGGACTGGTCAACTGATTGAACTCAAGTATCTTATTAAATGGGTTGAGAGATTTCATCTGAAATTAGTGAAAACGTAGAATACACTTTATTATCTTGATTAAGAAAATTAAACATTGAATATTTTTAAATCAAGAGTTCTCATATTTTTTGTACTTTGAAATGCTTTCGCTTTTAAGCTTTCAAAGTATAAGGTAGGCTAATCAAGGGCCTCACTACGAGATCTGAGTATCCTTTCTATTTTCATTGCACCTTAATAATATGAGAAAATGTAACTATGATGCAAGAATCATGAACTCTTTCCATCTTACAAGTCCTACGTGCATTCTCAGTTCGATCATCAACACTCACACTCCCCACATATATGGGGTTATCATGTTGTTGATTAAACCAACCATTGTTGAGCGAATATCAACTCACTTTGCGCAATCCAATGTCGCCTCAATAATATGGAGAACAACATCAGGGTCACTATGCTTACGGCTCATCTCTTTCAAGAAATGAAGAACTCGATTCCATGGCTATTTGTATTCCATAGTCAGTACTACGTATGAGCGTCTCCAAAAATACAATACATGGTGATGAAGTTCCTCGCAATGACTGAAGACCATGGATGTCATTATATGACTTAGTCCATATCATGTTTAAATTAATGATTAATCATTTCGAATCATATTCTCATGATTAATATAAGGGGTAATGCTAGGATAAATGCTTATTGTCTTAGTTTTAATTTAATTAAAACAATGACACTTAAGCGATCTTGGCTAGGGTTTGAGCCTTTTATGTCCTTGAAGTTTCCATATACTATTCCACCCTCACTAAGTACAATTTAATGTTATAGTTTTAGTTATTAAAGTATGCCATTCATGCTACCTTTCCTTGAAACGGATCCAGCTAGGTCGGACAAATAATGCCAATAGGGTGTGCTTCCACTACAAGTGTGGCGCAGGGTGCCAATTAAGTAACCTATTAGCATATCCATAGTCTAGACACCTTCACCAAATCAATTTGAGACAACACAATCGGTTTATATTATATTAAGGAGATTATATCGATCTTTCGACCATGTATGACACTATATAGTAACTCTCAAAAATTTTAGGAATTTAAAACTCTTTTTAATTTATCAAAAGATTTAGTATAACAATCTAGAAAATTCGTTATTAAAACTATTTTAATTTTGAGATTGTCTAGTGCAACAATATAGATAATTTGTGAAATCAATCGAATTGATTTCACAATTTCTAATTGCATTGCAAGTGCAATAATCGAAGGAATTATGAAATACAAATTCTTTATAATTTATTGCATATCTAAAATAAACAAACAATGATTCCAAATTCGTATTTGCAAGCTACGATCATCGTAGTTCAAATTAGAAAATACCATACAACTTGAACTCAAAATTCATTGCGACCTCAAATATTTCCAAAATATTGGGTCCAACTACTGATGTAAATACACCAAATATATTTCCATCAATTTTGAGTCTCAAAATATGAGAAATAAGTTAATTAAAATAATCGAGTCCTCTTCCAACTCCGCCTATGAAGAAATCCAACTTCTCAAGACCTCACGGTTGGAATTGCACGAAACTTTTTCGCACTAAATTGGGACTCTGTATTTTGTCATGTTAAATGAGCCAAAAAATATCAACTAAAAATTCAATATTTTTATTGCTAAAGTATTTTGTCGAAACTGGAGTCTGCGATTATTTTTAACATTCAAATATTCTCCTGAATATCACCAATAATTCATGCATCTTTTGGGCATGATTTCAGACCTTCTCGACTTCATATATATCCCAAATTTTTTTTTAAAATATGGGATAACAATAGAAGCTTTTAAAGTCATCAAATCATTCGAATCATTAAAACTGTTGTAAGACAGTGTACCCGATGATCGAGATAATCTAACTGATTGTTCATAGGACTTAGATACAATCCAAATCCTTTAAACTAAGGATCTAATACCAATTAAATAAATAAATAATCATATTATTTACTTTGCATCATAGAAACATGTAATATTTATCAATTTTTTTGCTAAATCAATGTAAGTTCGTTGTATGAACTAGAAACTTTAGCGCTCCAATTTGTACATTAAAAATCATTAATTTTAAGGAAATAATTTCCATAATGGTTTATAATATTCATAATGAATATAAGAGCTAGATCAGGGTTACCTATTGAAGCATGAGTTTCTAGAAAAAGAAATCTCTCGAATCAAGTCCGATCCATAAAGTCTTTCTTGCAGGCACGGAGATGAATCTCCTTGCTACCCACAAACCCGAAAGTTGACCAAGGAAACAAGAAGAGGCGTGTGAGAGATGGATACTCTCAAGACTCTTCCTTTTGTCAAAGGCTCGATATTATAAGGGGGCTAAGCTCTCCAAAAAATTAAGTTGCAAAACAGAGATCATTGCCCTCCTTTTATACTTAAAACACATGTCCCGTGTGTGTGTTGTAGTCCCTTGGATGCTTAATCAAAGACTTAGATCAAGTCCTAATTCAATAAGGATCATGTCCTTTTTATCTCTAATTAATATAAGTAACCAACAAAAAATAAGCAACAATGTTTGTGTCCTAAACCTATTTAGTCTCGACAACATGGTGCCTTTATTTACATCATTGTACACGCCCAAAATCAACTAAAATTAGTCAATAATGTTGCTTTTATTTATTAATTATATAATCCTATTATCAATATTGGACAAATTATGGAGATAATCCTTAAATCTTATGGATCGCTTCATGAGCACACAACTAAATATAAATCCAATTTACATCAAAAAAATAATGTGAATCAAATTCACACAATCTCATGCCTTGGAAATATCATGTAAATCATATTCACACAAAAAATTATATGGATCATACCCTTATAAATGTTAATTATTGTGAATCATTTTTCACATTAATTAATGAATTATATTTTTGAATCTTATTCATGAAAAATCCCTTATGTATTAAAAATTTAATAATTATTATTACTACAATATTGACATCAACAAGTATGAGTCACAATACAATTAGGACTCACGACATACAAATGCAGATATATGGAGATAATGTATGGGAGATCTTACTATCCATGTATAGTGACTTGAAAATGGATATGAATCCAATTTCACGGTTCATTCCATTTTAGAAAATATCTGTCACCTACGAATGTCAAGCTGGAGATGTAACACTTCACAGTCTTGCATCGTATTCTTCATGAACTAATGAAAATGTCGATGAGGTGAATCCAGCTTCCTAGACCATTTTTGTTTCCAATATTTGGATATTAAAAATGGAATTGGAATTGACAATTTGGATTCAAATGAATTATGATTTAATCCAATTAAATCGTAAATCATCTCAGCTAAATGGACCCATTAAAATCTATCATGTTTCATCAGTCCCTCAGAATGGAAGTGTCATGGTAGATGATCAATTATGATATATTTAACCTTGAGCATTCCCAATACTCAGTCATCCTTCAGACCGGAAGACTTTCATAAATTCGAAGTTCAAACCACGATTTGACTGTCTTCTTCGGAATACATTAACTGATTTCTCATTTGATAATTTGGCGACAATATCAATCATATACTTTCCAAAAGAATATTAATATCTCGAATTCGCGTCTTATTTCATAAACAAGATGGCCATGCATGGAGTTAATTTTGACCCCAAAATATCTCATGAGTGAGCTATGTCTCCTTATTCATCAAGTATTAACATGCATGATTCCTTCAAGAGACCATACGTCTCATACGACTTCATATGTACACCAACGCGCTGGTATATGGGACTTGTCTGGGTAACCAATCTAGTGGTTTGTTAAATGTTCATACTTAGGCATATAGATGCACATCTGTGTTAGGTCAAACTATGTGTGCCTGATTGTGACAATTATGATTCAGGTCTTAGTTTTTCTCGACATCATCAAGTCAACTCTTTGACTTTATTATTCCAACACTTTTGAATCTCCATTCTTATGTAGAGGAATTGCATCAAGAAGTATGTTGGAAATCAATCTTTAGAGAAAGATTGCCATCTCTTTTTCAGACTGGAGATCTGTATTGAATATCACATATTTGAAGTCCGTTGTATCCTCCCAGTTGCATGGTATTCAATATGGCCTTGGTACATAACCGTAATTGTACAAACGAATATTAATATTAAGTATATCCACCATCATATATTTCAGATGGAAATGATAAAAAAATAAATTTTATTGCATAATGATCACTAAGGGCTTACAATTCTAACATTTACATCGTGGGATATTTCAAGGAAAATTTCGGCAGAGTCTCCCCTTATATCATGTGATATTCTGACGAAAATGTTGGCAGAATATCCTCTTATATCGGGAGAGATTTTAGGGAAAATTTCGACAGAGTTTCCCATTATATGTAGAGAAACTCGAAAAAAAGAAGCAGATCGAAACATGAACTAAAAGAATATACTTACCTCATTCCCGAAGCTGTCGAGGAGAGGATCGATGTCTTCCTTCTCCTCTTCTTCCTGGCAGTGCTTCGCCAGTGCTTCTTCTCCACCTCCCTCCTCTTCTCCCAGCCTCTCAACCCTAGCCCGTGGTGGTGTGTGGAATGGAAGTTGTAGAGAATGAATGGGTGGGTGCGTAGGGGTGTTATAGGATCCCAACCCTTGAAAACCATGGTTTTCGCCCATGGTTTTATCCAAAACCATGGTTCCCTCAATATCATTGTTTCGTAACCCATGGTTTCTGCCCATGGTTTTTCCCAAGCTTATAACGAAACCCATGGTTTCTCTAATGACGCTTCATTACCTCTAACCGTGATTAATTAGAATTGGTCGCGATTAATAATTCGTAATTGTGTTTAAGATCTCCTAAACCCAAACCCAACATTCCTTATCCACAATCAGCTAGCTTAGTGACCATTTGTATTCTTAATCAAGATTTATTAGTACTAATGATTGTGATTAAGAGCTAATGACAACTTTAAACGACGCCAGCCTCATTTGCTTTCAAAATTCACGACTATTGAAACAACCTCTGATTAAGAGGAAACAAATTCCGTTTGATTCGTCTCGTCGGGACGGATCTAATATCCATTACATGGATAAAGATAATAGGTCACATGATGCCCTGATATGAGAAAGTCATGAACAACCATGTTCAAACCAGGCATTCACTCCTCGTTGAGCAATTTACGCTCACCAAATTTGAGGTGTGGGCCTTGTAAGGAAACTACAAAGTTAATATAGATGGTCAAAAGTCTGTATGTATCTACAGTCCATGTCAGATATGAGACTGATTTGCCCATATGCAATTACAATCTGTGGCAATGTCAAGGCATGAGCGGAGCATATGTATTTATGCTTCAATTTTCATATAGTCGCCTTATTCCGTGCCACATATACATATGTGTTCGTGTCAATTCACTATCATCTCCTCTGGCTGGATTTGGAACCTACATTGCAACTCCACACCAAGATAGTTGTACTGACAAGCTGACCCCATAGGAGGTGTCTTCGCGATAGCATGGACGAGATGGGTAAAGTACAAGTTAGGTGTAGTCGATGTAAGGAACACTGCCATAACAAAATTACATTTGAAAAAGGCATCGATAGATATTATGTAAATGGTTAAGTGTAATAAACTGCAATATCTATGTTATAGTGATGTCTTCGTTGTATTTATTACATGGAGACTCGGGTAATACAATGGTAAATGCATTGTTCATAATCATATGAATTTTTTGGCATAGAGAAAGCTGCAAGGCTGGCCGATACCTCAATACTGACTAGGAAAGGAGAGCACATATCTGCCTGGCCACTGGCAGGTAGTGATATCGTTGACATCTAAACGAGATACCCAAATTTCTGTGATTTGATACAAGTTACTTCCTATATTTGGAATACATAGGCACATCGATTGTTCGAGCATGGATAGACACTCAATCGCATACTCGAAAAGTCGTGCATAGAGAGGCTATAAATCAACAATTGGATATTGATGGCTTTCATTGCATCTCCAATCGTTGCGATCCATACTAGATCAGTCCCTGATGAAGGCATTGGTGGAAAGATGGCGACATGAGACACATAGATTCCACCTTCGTCAAGCTGAGGCAACGATCATGTTGAAGGATGTATCGCTGATCGGGTTAAGGGTAGAGGACTGCCCAGTCATTAAGTATGAAGAGCATCCTAACTTGGATTGCGGTTCATACTGCGAAGCTTCTGTTGGGTGTCAATCCCAATGTCAAGAACGAGCAAGAGCTAGTGGGTGGAAAGCTCAAGTTAACGTACATCGCAAAGACTTTGTTGATAACCAACGCTCTCCAATTCGTTGATCTAGAGGTAGTTAAGAGGGTTGCCATGGCATTGTACTATACCAAATTGGGACAAGCGTCTTGTCAGATGCTAGTACGGATAATATACCTCTTCGCCACCTTATACTCATGCATAATCTCCACGAGTGTGGATGCTGAGCACAGGGTGCAGAGTCCTGACACACATGTACTATCAACTGGATACTTTCCTGGTGATGAACTTTAATAGAGCATATGCATTTTGGACCATGCGATAGGCAACCAATCTTTATTTGGTGAATATATACATAGTAATTACTAAGTGTAATACAACTACTTCTTCTTTGGTCACGTAGAAGTGGTCTTGGGAGCATATCCACATCGGTCATCCTCATCCGTATCAGCTGAGATATGAGACTCTACATTCAACCCCATACGCAGCAAGGTACCATACGTTTTCCCTCACAAAGATGCTCTTTTCCTCCGATGCAAATCTTACATCATCAATATTTCTTTAGATGGATGTGAGGAAGGTGGTCACACAGAGAGAATGTCTCCATCACTCATTTATCTTTTACCACAATGATTTGGACCTCTAAGAGGAGCATCACGTAAGGCAAATGCTTTGTTGTTGCCATTTTCATCACGTAGCTATATTCATAAAACTATACACTGAACAGATAAGGTGGACACACTATGCTGACCAACTTTTGCCGCATCTACCTCAGATATGTCGTGAGGCTCAAGTTGTCTAGCATTCTAAGACTATCTTGATATGCATCAACATTATTACCATGCATGCACCTGATCATGTGATGAGATAATTTGGTCTATGGAAACACATTCTGGAGGTAATGCCACAAATATCCTCCGATGACAAATGAGCTTGACCAAGAGAAGATGAACCCTACGATTGGGGTTTACACCACTAAGAATGGGACCAACGAAGGGATGTAGTCGCTGTGGAGAGAAATTTGGATATACTGGCTGAGACTATTCTAGACGACTATCTTGCTTGGTATCGGTAGGTGAAGAGCATCATACTACCCTTGTTAATTCCGTCAAATTAATGATAAGAATTAATGTCGTGTCGTTCGTTGTAGTCAGGTAATACAGAATAATCAAAAACCACTTTTAATCAATGTCAATTAATCTCGAGCGGCAAATTTATTTTACTTGGGCAAGCCCAAGGTCGAACTGAGGGAGGCAGCTGTCTCCTTAGGTAGATTTTAAGTGAATTTAAGAGGTCGGATTTTCATAAGATTCTTTTTGGTATTTTTCAACAATTTTTATGCAATTTAAGGGAAAGACAATGCAAAATTAGGCCAGTTTACAAGTTAACTTAGAAAGGTGATCAAATTGATTCCAAAAATTATGAAACTTGGAAATAGTGAAATGCAATGAAATTAAGCTAACTAATTTGTTTTGGATTTTTCTGACACTATATGAATTTACTGCGAATTAAAAATGAATGCAAGGTGATTTTGACTAAATTAATTTTAATAAATACCAAAACACTATATTTTCAGATATAAAAATTATCCTAGATAGGTCTAAATGTGAAGAATCCACGAAAATTAATAAACCTAAATTTCTAAGTGAATTGGACCTATTAAAAATCAATTAAGGAAATCACAAAATGATTTATTCAGGCCTCGAGATGTGTGCAAATACAAAAATTTTTGGGCACAATGTAAACTTAATTATCCTAAGTCTTAGGTTAATTTATGAGGATTTTTTGAGTAATAGAGAATTTACTACAAATTAAAAGGCATAAATGGGCAAAATATAGCAAAATTCCACCAATTAATTAATAATAAAATCCACTACTATCACAAAAATAAGACAAGTGTCACATATAAAAGAGGACAAGTTTAGCTACACAATGTAATTTTTAGACTCAAAAAATGATGCCAAATGAATACCTAAATATACGTGCAAAGACAGGGGCCTAATTGTAATTACAAAAAATAAAATTGCTAAAAATAAAACATGCTGACAGAGACTAAAATGCAATGACCTATAATGAGGGGGACATGTATGCAAATTTCCCATGAAACACGTGCGCCGCACGTGATGCTCTTGGCAGGGACTGAAATGTAATTTGTGAAACCTTCAGGGGGCTCGGTGCAAAATGCCCAGACCGCACGTCGAAGACACGTGAGGTCCCAGGCTCGAGTGGCTTCGGAGGCTCGGGCAGAGGCTCGAGGGCTCTGCAGGCTCAGAAGTGGCTTGGGGATGCTTCGGGGGCATTGAGCCTAAAGGTTGGGGCAGAGGTTCGGAAGAAGCTACGTGGCTCCTGCTGGACCGCTGGATCAAGTGAGGATCCAATGGCTTCTGGAGGCTGATGCGTGGCGCGATGAAATCGATTGGATCAAGATCAATCCAACGGTCGCTTGAGCTCGATGTAGACAGATACATGAACGATCAAGAGCCGTTGGATAAGGATGAATCCAACGGCTCCTGCAGCTCGAGGAAGTGGCGACGTGGCACACTTAGAAGCGTAGGATCCTCTTGATTCGACGGTTGTGGGTTGAAAGCGATGTGGTGTGCTCAGAACCGTCCGATCATGTGGATTGGATGGCTACTGTACTTCCTTCTCAAATGGTCTGCCGCCTCCTGCGGCAGAGGGGGTTGCGCTCCGGTGACGAGGCTCTAGCTCCGCCTCCGTCATATGAGGTCGGTGAAGCTCATCGGCGGCTTCTAAGGAGATGGGTTGATCGTGGAGACTTCAGGTAGTCGTTGGCGGTCTCAGGAGCAGCTGGGGTGGTCTGGAGAGCGGCAGCAATGAAGCTCGAACTGAGCTCCGATGACATTCCAGCCAATGCAAGAGGGAGTACCTGCAGGGGGTTAGTTTGATAGCCGAGGCGTGCAAAGTGCTCGTGGGGTGAACAAGAGTGCAGAGGGAGGCCTGAGGTGCGATGAATGTGGTCCGATGATGGTGCTGCGCCAAGGTGGTGGAGCTCTCGTCGACGCGAGGTGAAGTGTGTGGTTTGAGAAGATGGAAGGGTTCGCGAGGGTGCCGGCTCCGAGGTGAAGCTCGGAGGATGGTCAGATGAAGGTGAAGTCGATCGAGGAAGGCGAATAAATTATGAGAAAAAGCAAGAAAATGAAGAAGAAGATGGTTGGGGAGGCGATGGAGGCATCTACCTAGGAAATGGAGCACGGATTCATGCTCCTGGTCATCGCTCGAAGGCCGGTAGAGGGTCCTGAGCTCGTGTAGCTCATGGAGGAGGCCGCGGCATGGCGGGGATGGAGGTGGATCTCACCGGAGAAGAAGCCTGGTCTTCTCTCAACGTCACGTCGAATTTCTGTCACCAAAATGAAGGTCGGAGCTAGGGGTTTCTCTCTGGAATGGCGGATGGGGTAGAAGGTTGAAGGTGATGGTGTATTTAAAGGTGGAAGGTGATGGCGTAGGTGACGAAGTGGTGGAGGATGTGGAGCGAGGTGGGTGCGAGTCATGGAGTTCGAGGGGTTTGGCGAGGATAAGGGAAGAGTGGGGTACGCAACAACGGTGACATGAGGCGGAGAGGGTGGCCGGAGTGGCTCCCAAAATAGGAAGGGGGCGGCTTACGCGCAAGGTGGGCGACGTGGGGTGCAGGCCTTGCGGGAGGTAGGAGACGATGTCTTGACCGTTTGATCGGGCGATCCAACAGTCAGGAGAAGGGCAGAAGAGGAGGGTTAGGATTAGATTGGCAGGGCGAGATCAAGGACACAGGAAGCACCATGTGGCGTGCGGAGATGGAGGCGCAGACGTGCGGTTGTGATTAGATCAGAGGGGAGCGATCGGAGGGTCGTAACGGAGCCACGTGGAGAGTGTAGGTAAAGGCGCTGACGTGCGGCTGAGATGATGCCCTGGGGTTTGATTGACCGGTAGAGATTAAGGCCGAGATGGATGGTGGAGATTAATGAAGGATATGGTTAGATCCTTAAGCGCATCACGGAAGCATGAGCGTCGTATCGAATACGACGAGGAGCGACTAGTTGCACTAGTGGCTCGATGCAGCGGAATTTAAAAAAATTTTATACGATGAAACCACATGATCCTAGAACACTTCTCGGATCATTTCGTCTAAACCACAAACAAGTAATTAGGATTACCTCTTGAAGCGTGGTTGCGATCAAGTCTCTAAACGAAGAGACCTCCTGTCTCAAGTCCGATCCGACGGAGGAGACGCTTGCGAGCGCGGGAATGAACCGCGTGCTTCTCGCAATCCATGTTGATGATCCAAGCGGCGGATCTCCTGATCTCGACACACGAGATCCAACGTCTTCTTCACGAGCGAGGCGCACCGAAGGAGACGAAGATCCACGAGCAGAAGAACGGGCAGCATAACGACGATGCTGCGGCGATGGAGAACCTCTCCATGGCATCCATGGTGGACGGCCATGAGAGGGAGAGGGAAGGCTGACCTCTAGAGAGAAAGAGAGAGAGAGAGAGATGCTTCTCAAGCATTGTGTGTAAAAAGAGAGCATGGGTATGCCTCTCTATTTATAGGGTTTTGGGATCCATGGATCTCAATCCATGGGACAACACAAATCCAGTGGTTCTCATTGATTGTGTTTCTTTCAATGGCTAAGATTTATGTTGGTAAAAACCAATAACAATTAATTTAATAAAAATCAAATATATGTAGAATATAATTTGATTTATATTAAATCAATCTCAATTAGAGAAATAGGAAAGGAGGCAAGCCTCCTTCCATAAGAGGGGTGGACGGCCACCACATTCCTTGTGGGAATTGTGGCCGTCCACTCTTCCTATATGGAAGGTGGATGCCTCTCCTATTATATGAGATTGTATTATCTCATAATTCTCTCTAATATCTCTCAACAACTTTTGTTGAATATTATTTCACAAAAATAAATCCAATTTCTTTTGTGAACATTGCAATCATGCCATTGGAAATTTGTGAATCACATTCACAACCCAGAACAAAATGTAATTTATATTTTCAATTAATTAGACAATGTGTATCCAATACACATTAATAATTAATCTACTAATATAAATTATATTTAACTCTCTCCAATTCATTATAAATCACATTTATAATATATTATGAATAATTGGATATTACTATCCACATTATTCTTATCCATAATAATTAAATCACATTTAATTATATTGGATAACTTATTCTCATGTGCTCAAATAATATGAATCACATTCATATTATTTACATCTTTGATAATCAAATCACATTTAATTATCTAGGATAACTCTCCTTATAATATGAATCAAATTCATATTATTAAATTTAGTTATCCATTTTCTCAATGCTCGGATACATATATCAACAATAGAATTATCCATGAACTCTTTCAAGGATAATGCGCTTTCTCCGCGAATACTTGGAGATAAGGATAGGGCGATTGTATTGTTCCACGTATAGTGACATGGATATTGAGATCATATCTCAAGTCCAGATCTCGGGCCTCCCATAGATGCTTGATGAAATCAAGACCATAAATCTAATCTTCTAATTGAATCTGAATCACATTCAGATCAATGTCCAACATTTGGACTAAGATGAGATTTCTTCTCTACTGAGAGGAGTCACTAAAATCCAGACCCATTTCATCACTCCCTAGAAATGGAAGCGTCATGGTTATACAATCGTTTATGATCACATCACCCTCAGGTATTCCTAATACCTGTACATCCTGCATACTGGAAGACTCACATTAAACCCGAAGTATTAGATCAACTTTATACTGTCTACTTCAGGGTTTTATCAGTAAGTTTCTCATTCGATCATTGGGAGTCGGTATTGATCATATACTTTCCAAAAGCATATATCATACCTAGGTCTTGATCATATACTTTCCAAAAGTATATATCAAACCAACAAATTCAGTCAAGCTTCCAAAGCGAGACGACCGTGCGCACGGAATTTGATTCTTCCCAATATCTCATGAGTGAGCTCATGTCTTTCGGTTCAGTAGTGAACCTGTATGATCCCTTTGAGAGATCGTATTACTCATATGCCCTTATATGCACACCAGCGCGCCGGTGTATAGACCTTGATTAGGCCATCAACCTATTGGTCTGCCAAATGTACATACTCAGACATATAGTAACACATTTGTCTCCGGTCAGAGGATGTGTGCCTATATCATGACAGCATATGATATAGGACTTTGGTTATCTCGATCTCGTTAAGTCAACTCTTTGACCTAACTCATCCGACACCTCCGAATCTCTATTCCTATGCAGAGGACCTGCATCAAGAGGTCGGTCAGATATCAACCTAAATGAGATAGGATTGCCATCTCCTACTCAGGCTGGAGATCATCTCTTAATAATCATTTGACGGTGCTTGATGAGTCCTCAATCTAACTCATTAGATATTCAACTAAGCACCAGCCTCTATGATTCAGTAATTGAATCAACAGCTGTATGATTATTAAGATGGCCATGGTACATAACCCTAATTGCACGAAGGTACCTATTATGCAAATTATGTATTCTTCATTTCAGATCAAGGAGTAAATTGCAACAACATTTATTGCATAATGGCTCGTCGTGGGCTCGCATTTCCAACAATCTCCCACTAGCCCAAAGAGCCATTAATGGGCTAATCATTTAAAACCACACTCATGTGATAATCATAGGCTATTTAGAAAATAGCTAGGTAAGCTGATCAGTCACTCCGTTCCCAAGAGACTACGCCAAGTCCTATTACGGCAATTGCATATCTCCTAGTAACAGTGCTCGCACCCAATGCGAATGTTGCATCTCATGCAACCGATACTCAATTTTGTTGGTTATAGTGTCCTTGACACTACATCTTATTAATTATCATAACCAGTATTCCCATAATCCTTATTAGAATACCTTCATTCCTGGAGATCTCTATCTCCTAAGGTAACTGCAGTCAAGACCCTTATAGATCACTATCTACAAGATCTTAAACTTTTGAAGATAAGACTTTGAGATCACTATCTCCAAGTTTTATCATCTTTGAAGATATTATTATTACTGCAATCAAGTGTTTTATCTCCATAGCAGGATTAGTAACAGTTTACTACTCCCACTGCATGGTAGACATCTGGTTCTTGTACATATCTAGAATACATTCAGCTTCTCATAACTTATGCACAAGTGCAAGCAGTTCTAGCATTTACTTCCTCAACTCATTGAGGTGCTATCCCTCTAGACAGGTCACTACCACATCTTAAGGGAAGGAAGCTTTTCTTGGAATTGTCCAGAAAATGGAATAAGTCCAAGGTGTACTATTAATGCGACAGTCCCAATACCCTCTTCTCTTTGCTTCTGAATGACTTCAGAATTAAGATCTAAGAGGTATCCTTGAAATCGTATCTCAAGGTATGGAACAACCAAATTATAAAACACTTATCATTTATTCTTATATGATTAGAATAATATCTACATTAAGCACGATGAACACAGTGGCACTCCCACTAAGCTTCATATGGTTCATCAAGATTTTATCTGAAATCATAACATTTATAATTTCATTAAATCTTATGTTCCAACTACAAGAAACTTATTTGAGTCCAAAGATGGAGTTCTTCAGCTAGCACACCTTGCTTTCCTCAACCATGAAGCCCTGGGGCTACTTCATATGAATATCCTCAGAGAGGCATTCATAGAGGAATGCAATCTTGAATCACACCATGAAGATGTCATAGAAAAGTTGTGTATCTATAGTTAGCAATATTCTGATGGGTTAAAGCAAGGTCACTGGAGAGCAAGTCTTATCGCAAGTGATGCCTTCTCTTCGGTGTGTAGCTCATGGCTACGAACCGTGCTTTGAAGGTCTATACCTTCTCATCAGGTTCCCTCTTTCTCTTGAAGATCCATTTACACCTTAATGGGTCTGACCCATATAGGTGGATCCTCGAGGGTCCATATACAACACTTGTATATGAAGTCTACATTAGACTTTTATTGCTAACATCCATCTTTCCATGACATGATCCTCAGGAGCTTCATCACATGAAGTCCGATCATTTTCAGATTTAACTGACACATGGAATCCATCCTCAAACTTATTTGAAGAGGTATTAATGTTTCATCTTTAACTATCTATTTTAGTTTCCGATTTCAGGAGCCTCACTATCTTTTCAAGATTAAATGAGTTCCTTTACTTCATTTTCATCTTGATTCTCAAGAGAGTCATCCTATAAGAATCATATTCTCAAAGTTTAGATCTTTTAAGAATCTCAAGGTCATAAAGTAGGTATCCAATACCATCCTTTATTTTCCTAATGAAGTAGCACTCTCTAGTGCTAGATTCCAGCTTACTTGCACGGAACCTTATTAAGTATATAATGCAGTCTCTACTACATATATATCTTGGAAACTTAAGAGATAATTATGCTAGGATTAATCATTGATTAAATCATGTCACACATGATCAATTGTATCTCCCTACAACTCCTTTGAGTTAAGGTTCATTAGGAGGATTGAGATAGGAATGATATTCATATCTCCATAAGGTATTTCTTGAATTCATCTACTAGGTACGGGCTACCTTGGTTAGATCAAATTCATTTCATCTTCCTTCAAACTTTGGTTCTAAACCAAAATTGCGAAATCTTTGAACATTTCAAAGGTTTCTTAGGTGAAGAGAAGAGATCTCATATCATACATAATCATTAACAGATATCACATATCCATAATGTTTACTATGATATAGATGATCTGCATACATCAATATGTATGAGATCCTTAATACCTAGGCATCTTACACCTTTCCCAAGGAAGGATGTATTAGACAATTTTACTTTGAATACAATATTTACAAGTATGTGAGATTTGAATCTTTAGACAATCTAAAGTTTCATGTCTTACCAGTCCATTGATTTCATCAACAGACATATGTCCAAAATTTGATGCCAGATCATTGTCAAATGATCTTTATCCTCCTATTGATCTTTTAAAGGTTTAATTTTCAGTATTAGAAATCTTAATGAACCATTCAATAATTTTCTAATTTAATAGAGTCCACTAGATTTTAGATTACTATCTGAAATATTCCCATCATAATTCTTTATGATAGATTTATTACAGAATTCATGTTTATATCCAACAGTTAGAAATAAACAATGAGTGTATTCTAATATCTAGGTCATAGAGACATTCTCTAAGATTAAGGGCTCCCACTGAAAATATGAAGTCTATTGATCTCATGGAAACTGTTGCAACACTTGCATCACTTTCAACATATATGATCAATAAACCTTAAGATCAAATTTCTAATATTCTAATACATATGCAACCAATTGCAAGTGTTATTAGAAGATTGAGATACAATTATTAGACTTTACCTTATCAAACAAGTAAGTCAATTTCAATGATTATATGTAGATTATACTGATGCTCCATCCGAGTCCTTTTCTGAGGATTCTAGACAGACTTGATAGTCATACTATCAACACATCAACTTATTGCAGCATTGGCATTCATCCAACTCTTTGGATGTCATATGGAAGTCACAGAAGTACAGTCAACTATTTGATTATACTTCTTGCTTGAGTCCAACCCATGCTTCCACTGCGCTCCCTTTATCTCTAAGCAACCATTGCTCAAGACTAAAGGATCTCTCATGTTAAATTCAAAAGAATTCAAAATTAAGAGTATTTCAACACTTATACATGCTTCATTAAATTCATACAATATGAATATTATGGAACTTCATGAATGACTAGAGTAAAGATAGTAGAATGATGACACTCATCACCTACATCTATCGAAACTCTTAGAGCATAGGTTCAGGTAGGTACTCAAACAATTTGAATACATCATCTCTTATAGAGCTACCATTCTACATGATGCAGAGAACCATGTCATTTATGATTAAATGTCAAGAGCACATATGTATGCCAAAATATCTTTATTGATTTTATAAGGATTATTTGATAATTACGATCATCATCGACATGTCACTTCCAAAGTACATTCAATGAGATCAAGACTTATAGAGACATACAAACCCTAGGGTTTTAGTCCTATTGTCTTATTTAATTATCACTTCTCATTATTATGAGGAATCTTGCACATTGCAACCACATACATTATGTGTCCAATCGCAAGTACAATATCTGGATCAAGGGTCCAATCCATGATATTCTACTGGTTATTAATGAGTATAACATTGAGTGGGTTTAATGAAGGATTATCTGAAATAAGTAATTTGCATAGGGGTATATATTTATATATATATATACATGTTTTACTTTGAATTAGGAATTTTATATCAAAGTTGTCTTGCCATGTCAACAATGAAAGTTCATTCCCTTAATCACTTTCAATGTAAGAGATATACTTACCATTATATCTCAAGCAAGATCTGGGATCTCCTTCCTTATCTTTGTTGCATCCCAATAATATGAGAACCTACAACTCGGATAAAAAGAAGCGGGAACACATTCCGCCTTGCAAGTCCAACTTGCATCTCCCAATTCGGTCTTTAATACCCGGGCCCACCACCCCTAAGGTGATGTTGACCCGTCATTAATTGAACCAACCGTCAACGGGAATACAACTCGCTATGCGCAATCCAATATCGCCCCAATAATATGAGGACCCGATATTGGGGTCACTACGCATACGTCCTTACTCTTTTGAGAAGCGACGAGCCCGATCCAAATGGATCATATGCAGGAGCTGTCACTTCGGACAGGCGTCTCCTACATATAATATCTGGCGACGAAACTCTTCGCCTTGACGGGAGACCATGGATGTCACTTATATGATCCTCCATATCTTATTCAAATTAAATTAACTTCTATGAAACACATTCATATAATTAATTCTTCCAAGGGAATTATCAACTCTAATCATATTAAAGTATTCTTAATTGGATATAATTAACTTAATCATATTAAATTAATTATCAATCCAATTTAATCAATCAAACTTAATTTTATGCTTGAATATACATATATGATATTAATCTCAAAGTACGTATTAATTCGAATTTTAATAATTAGAAAAATACATCATAATCCCTCGGACATTATCCCGGCCCTACCCGCTATCATGGCCAGTACCGACGGGAGTGGGGCGGACCACATACGTTGCAACCCGCTGACCAGCGATCCCCGACTAGACACCATATCCACCTCGGGAAAGGATAATGACAAATTGATTATTTTGTACTTGAGATGATCATCGGTTCTTCAACCGAAATTATACCATATAGTAATCAAAACAATTTTGATTTTAAGGAAATTTGCTAGGCAAATTCCCAAGTCCTATTCAAGCAAGAAGATTGATGATTGTAATTCCAATTAAGGTTTGGATCAAATCTAATCAATTAATTGGTTGGGGCCAAGTCAATTAGGCAAATAATCATGTTTCAATATTTCACAAATATTTTTCAAGATTATTTCACGAAATTAACAATTAATTTCATTAATTGACAATCACTTGGTTCTAGATTAGGAAAGCAATTGCAGCAGTGACCCCTACTTACTAAAATTGGCATATCTCAATCATATTAAATCCAAATTAAGCAAAGTCAATTTCTAAAGTTTGCTAATTTGATTTAGGACAGAACCTAAGTGATGTTTCACGCATTTCGGGGCAAGTCTAAACAGTAATTAACATTTTAATCACGTTCAGATTCACAGTTCCCGCAACAGTGCATACATGTTCATTAAAACGACCATATCTCGAGCATACGAAATCCGATTTACGCAAACTCAGATCCTATGGTGTCCTTATTTAATGGGGAACATAATCCAAGTGCTATTTTCGTGTTTAAATAATTTAAACTTGGCCGAAAAATTACACTAAACAGATCTGCGAAATCAAATGCGATGAAAACTTTCGCGACCTTAGCGAACCCAAGTCGTCCTTGGTTAACGAATCACTATTCGAAACCGTCGACCTAAGGCTCTGATACCACTTGAAGTATATGGTTAGATCCTTAAGCGCATCACGGAAGCGTGAGCGTCGTATCGAATACGACGAGGAGCGACTAGTCGCACTAGTTGCTCGATGCAGCGGAATTTAAAAAAATTTTATACGACGAAACCACATGATCCAAGAACACTTCTCGGATCGTTTCGTCTAAACCACAAACAAGTAATTGGGATTACCTCTTGAAGCGTGGTTGCGATCAAGTCTCTAAACGAAGAGACCTCCTGTCTCAAGTCCGATCCGACGGAGGAGACGCTTGCGAGCGCGGGGATGAACCGCGTGCTTCTCGCAATCCATGTTGATGATCCAAGCGGCGGATCTCCTGATCTCGACACACGAGATCCAACGTCTTCTTCACGAGCGAGGCGCACCGAAGGAGACGGAGATCCACGAGCAGAAGAATGGGCAGCATAACGACGATGCCGCGACGATGGAGAACATCTCCATGGCATCCATGGTGGACGACCATGAGAGGGAGAGGGAGGGCTGACCTCCAGAGAGAAAGAGAGAGAGAGAGAGAGAGATGCTTCTCAGGCATTATGTGTAAAAAGAGAGCATGGGTATGCCTCTCTATTTATAGGGTTTTGGGATCCATGGATCTCAATCCATGGGACAACACAAATCCAATGGTTCTCATTGATTGTGTTTCTTTCAATGGCTAAGATTTATGTTGGTAAAAACCAATAACAATTAATTTAATAAAAATCAAATATATGTAGAATATAATTTGATTTATATTAAATCAATCTCAATTAGAGAAATAGGAAAGGAGGCAAGCCTCCTTCCATAAGAGGGGTGGACGGCCACCACATTCCTTGTGGGAATTGTGGCCGTCCACTCTTCCTATATGGAAGGTGGATGCCTCTCCTATTATATGATATTGTATTATCTCATAATTCTCTCTAATATCTCTCAACAACTTTTGTTGAATATTATTTCACAAAAATAAATCCAATTTATTTTGTGAACATTGCAATCATGCCATTGGAAATTTGTGAATCACATTCACAACCCAAAACAAAATGTAATTTATATTTTCAATTAATTAGACAATGTGTATCCAATACACATTAATAATTAATCTACTAATATAAATTATATTTAACTCTCTCCAATACATTATAAATCACATTTATAATATATTATGAATAATTGGATATTACTATCCACATTATTCTTATCCATAATAATTAAATCACATTTAATTATATTGGATAACTTATTCTCATGTGCTCAAATAATATGAATCACATTCATATTATTTACATCTTTGATAATCAAATCACATTTAATTATCTAGGATAACTCTCCTTATAATATGAATCAAATTCATATTATTAAATTTAATTATCCATTTTCTCAATGCTCGGGTACATATATCAACAATAGAATTATCCATGAACTCTTTCAAGGATAATGCGCTTTCTCCGCGAATACTTGGAGATAAGGATAGGGCGATTGTATTGTTCCACGTATAGTGACATGGATATTGAGATCATATCTCAAATCCAGATCTCGGGCCTCCCATAGATGCTTGATGAAATCAAGACCATAAATCTAATCTTCTCATTGAATCTGAATCACATTCAGATCAATGTCCAACATTTGGACTAAGATGAGATTTCTTCTCTACTGAGAGGAGTCACTAAAATCCAGACCCGTTTCATCACTCCCTAGGAATGGAAGCGTCATGATTATACAATCGTTTATGATCACATCACCCTCAGGTATTCCTATTACCTGTACATCCTGCATACTGGAAGACTCACATTAAACCTGAAGTATTAGATCAACTTTATACTGTCTACTTCAGGGTTTTATCAGTAAGTTTCTCATTCGATCATTGGGAGTCGGTATTGATCATATACTTTCCAAAAGCATATATCATACCTAGGTCTTGATCATATACTTTCCAAAAGTATATATCAAACCAACAAATTCAGTCAAGCTTCCAAAGCGAGACGACCGTGCGCACGGAATTTGATTCTTCCCAATATCTCATGAGTGAGCTCATGTCTTCCGGTTCAGTAGTGAACCTGTATGATCCCTTTGAGAGATCGTATTACTCATATGCCCTTATATGCACACCAGCGCGCCGGTGTATAGACCTTGATTAGGCCATCAACCTATTGGTCTGCCAAATGTACATACTCAGACATATAGTAACACATATGTCTCCGGTCAGAGGATGTGTGCCTATATCATGACAGTATATGATATAGGACTTTGGTTATCTCGATCAAGTTAAGTCAACTCTTTGACCTAACTCATCCGACACCTCCGAATCTCTATTCCTATGCAGAGGACCTGCATCAAGAGGTCGGTCAGATATCAACCTAAATGAGATAGGATTGCCATCTCCTACTCAGGCTGGAGATCATCTCTTAATAATCATTTGACGGTGCTTGATGAGTCCTCAATCTAACTCATTAGATATTCAGCTAAGCACCAGCCTCTATGATTCAGTAATTGAATCAACAGTTGTATGATTATTAAGATGGCCATGGTACATAACCCTAATTGCACGAAGGGACCTATTATGCAAATTATGTATTCTTCATTTCAGATCAAGGAGTGAATTGCAACAACATTTATTGCATAATGGCTCTCCGTGGGCTCGCATTTCCAACAATTAAGAGGGAAAGGCGACCATCGAACGATAGAGGAGGAGGGACGCGTGGCGTCCTGTGGGAGAGGCGCTCTCAGACGTCCCAGATTTGATCTGGGCTTGATCGGGCGGTTGAGAAGCGCTACAACTTGGAAGTCCCAGATCAAGAGAGAGGGAGGGTGATCGGACGGCGGAAATAGAAGGCGCATGACGCGCAAAGGAGCGGGTCGCGTGGCTCAATCAGAGGGCGCCATGTGGCCTGCTTTGAATGGTTGAGAAAGAATGTGAATTTAGAGATAGAATGAGGCTGAATTTAGAAAAATTCAAAACATGAAAGTTGTAGGTCTTGATGAGATCTATAAGTTTCATGTTGACTAAAAATGGAGATGAGGTCAAAAATGATACAAAAACACAAGTGTACAAATATGCATACATATAGTACACAAAGGGGTCCAAAAACCCAAGTTTTGCATACGAGCTCCGATTTGAATGCAATTGGTCTCATTTTAAAGGTCTCTGAGTGTGTATTAATCTGAAAGTGAGTAGACCTAATTCGGAGTTATATGAGGTAGATATTGGCATTCTAAATTCTGAGGTCTCCTACTGGTTTGGGATTTTTATTGAGTAATTTACAAGCTAGTATTTTTTGACTTTTTTAATTAGTGTTAGTAATATATACACTACAGAGTTAGTTTTATTGGATTTGGAGTTAGTATAAAATATATATAAATAGGTGAAATATGTTGAATATTTACAAGTGAATTTGGCTTCTTATTTAATGCAAATATGAATGCTAAAATGCAGATATTATCAATACATGCATGAATGCTAATTATGCAATATTGGTGGAAATATGCTCTTAATTACTCGGAAACAAAGCTCTATTTTCAACTTTTAGAGTGATTAATCATAGATTCATCAACCCCCTATACTTAAACCTTGCTCGTCCCCGAGCAACTAAAATGAAATGCAAGAGTGAAATGGGATTGGGTTCCATACCAAGGTCATGAACAAAATTTAAAAATGGAGCTTGACTCGACCTTTGGATTAATTGTGTGGCGGAACCTTATTGGGATCTGAATTTAAGACCTAACAGACTTTAAGTTCCACAACTCTTCTATTTCAGACACCTCAACAGTCAGGTCATAACAAATCCTCAAATGCAAATTTCTGATGACTATGATTCTTACTTGTACTATGTAAGTGAGATATAGCTCTCCACATCAGAAATGGCTAAGAAGCAGCCTCCTCTAATAAGGTAACTCTAATTCCCCGGTCCAGTAACTCTTTCCTCAAGGAGTGGGGTATTCCCTTCTAAGTTCAAGTGTGACCAGTTCAAGAGGAGGGGGTGGAGAAAGAATGGATGGTATCCACTGTAGCTACCTATCCTGTGATGCCTGACCAGTGTAGTCAAGTCATCCAGCTACAGACTTCTTGCTAATATACATACTCCGACAGGTACTTTATTTTCTATCTGGCATGTCTACTTTTTTGGAGTTCTTGCATTTTTTTCTTTTCTTTTTCTTCCTTTTTTTTGTTTTTGAACTATATACAAGGTACATCATGTACATCAGGAGTTTTTCCTCTTGAGCCAATAGACTATCCCTCTTTTGAAGCATTATTGCAACCCACATCATCCCATCCTTAGATGTCAACACCACCAGACTAGGTTGAGATGCACTACCCTCTCTAGAGGAGGACGGATGTTTCCACCCGTGTGCTACTCCAAGCTAAAGGATTCTACCTCCTCACCACCTCAACAATGAAGAGTTGCGTGCATAGTGCTTGTCCAAGTTAGGTCATTATCTAAAAGAATCATGCGTATGCACGAGATATTCTACTTAGACTAATCAAGATGACATGTGAACATAGACTTGCGGACTCAAAGAATTAAGTCACTTGAACTGAGAAATCTTAACTCCAGTTCCTATAATATTCCTCTGAAATTAGGTGGATTAAGGTCAAATAAAGTCCATCCTCAATATCTACTCATAACTTGGTTTCGAACCCACTAGCTTTTCACCTTACATATGCAAAATATGCAGATGAGATGCAGATGCCATGCTATGTAGATGAATGAAATGCAAGACTCTTTTTCTTTTCTTTTCTGATGCAGAGATGATATGCAAGAGTAAATAAGAAGCCTTTGATTTTGATTTTTCCATTTTTTTATTTTTTTTTCAAAACTCTTGTATACCTCTTATGGTACAGGGGTTTTATGAGTATTATACAGATTATACAAGTGTATTTTACAAAAATTTTCTCCAATTTTACCCATCCTGTAATTATTACGTAGTATATACAAAAATACGTGAAAGTACGAGCTATGGGTAAAGTACATATGTAACATACCCGCCCCCCTATACTTAGCGTGTGCTATGTCCTCAGAGCACGAAAAGCAAGGAAGACGACATAGCTCGTGCTAAGCGTAAGAGAGCCAAAGGAGCGAAAAAATATATAGAAGTCATCCTGCTCCCCTATACTTAGGCTCTTAGAAGCCTAAGTGTAGCAGAAGATCAAAAATGAGGCGGGCGAAGTCAAGAGGAGAAGTGGATGAATATATACAGGTTGGGCATCGCCCCCTCCCCCCTATACTTAGGCTCAGGTCAACCTAAGTATAGGACTGGAGTGAGTATGAGGATCGATGTGATCTGGAGGATGTACAGTGAACAGACTCAGGTGACTCACCCCCCCATGCTTAGGATCTAGTCATCCTAAGAATAGTCATAGATGAAAATATATGAAGATGGGGTGAGTGATTAGAGTCGCTGGAGGGAGGGGTAGAATGTGCAGGAATGATGGATATCTACAAGGATTGCTGTCTGAATATTTCAAGATGCTGCTAATGGCGAGAGCTCACTGCTGCAAGGTCTCATGCACGACGTTATGTGTATCTGTTGAATATGTCTTGCGCATGAACAAAATCTCTTCGCCATGGGCTAACTGTTCATTGGATTCGACAAAGTGCTTCAACAGTTGTCCATTTACCAGGAATGTCAGTGCATCATCTGCGAGATCTGAGATCTCAACACATCCACTATCATGCACCGCACGGACAATGAATGGGCTCGTCCACTTGGACTTCAACTTGCCTTGGAAGACTTTCAGCCTTGCATTGAACAACCATACCTTCTGTCCATGAACAAAGGTCTTCCGTCTGATATATCTATCGTGCCAACGCTTCACCTTGTCCTTGTACACCAAACTGTTGTCGTATGCTCGGTTTCTGACTTCCACCATCTCATTCAGATCCATTTCTCTCTGCTTTTGTCCTAGGTGTGTGTTCCAATTAACCTTATTGATTGCCCATTCTGATTTGTGCACTAATTCTGCAGGCAAATAGCATGGCTTTCCTAATACCATCCGGAATGGAGAGGTTCCTAACGGTGTCTTGTAAGCTGTCCTATAAGCCCATAGGACTTGATCCAAGATATGAGACTAGTACTTCCTGTCTGGGCGTACAAGCTTCTGCAATATAGATTTCACCTCCCTATTTGACACCTAAGCCATACCATTAGTCTGTGGGTCGTAAGAGCTAGCGACATGGTGTTCGATGTCGTAGTCCTTCAAGAGTTTCTTCATGTCTTTGTTTACAAAGTGGCTACCCCCATCTGATATCAACATCTTGGGGATCCCGAACTTAGAGATGATATAATCTCCGATGAATTTACAAACAGTTTTGCTGTCTGCAGCTCGGGTTGGGATAGCCTCCACCCACCTAGACAAGTAATCTACCGCAAGAAGGATGTATTCACATCCGTGGCTAATAGGGAATGGGCCCATGAAGTCGATGCCCTAGGCGTCAAAGACATCACAAATGATGACATGCTGCATCGGCATCTCATCCTTGGAACTAATTGTTCCTCCCATTCTTTGGCATACTGGGCACGACTTCGCAAAGGTGATGGCATCGCGAAACAGAGTCGGCCAGTAAAAGCCACACTGAAGTACCTTCCATGTGGTTCTCTTCCCGGAGTGGTGTCCTTCTGCCACCAAACTGTGGCATAAAGAAAGGACACTCTGGTATTCCTCCTGAGGAATGCACCGTCTCCAGACACAATCCAATCCTTCAAAGAAAAGGATCGGATCCTCCCAATGGTAGTGTCTAGCATCCGACTTCAGTCAATCAATGTGGCTCTTGGACCAATCTTCGGGAACCTTCTTGGAGACAAGATAGTTCACGATATTGGCATACCATGGGAGTGAGTCGACAACAAAATCGACTCATCGGGGAAGGAGTCTCGAATTGGTGAATCCTCGGAAGTATTAAGATCTTCGAGACGGGAGAGATGATCAGCTACTACATTCTCCTTTCCAGGTTTATCACGAATATCCAAATCAAACTCCTAGATAAGCAAAATCCACCTAAGAAGACGCGCCTTTGCATCCTTCTTTTCCATTAAGTAACGCAGCACCGTGTGGTCAGTGAACACAATTACCTTGGATCCGATTAAATGAGATCTGAACATGTCCAAGGCAAACACTACTGCAAGCATTTCCTTTTCCGTAACTGTATAGTTATGCTGAGCGGTATCAAGCACTTTGCTTGCGTAGTGTATTGCAAACGGGACGCCATCCCTCCTCTATCCTAATACAGCCCCAACAGCAAAGTCTGAGGCGTCCGTCATGATCTCAAAAGGCAGGGACCAATCTAGGGCTTGTAGGATCGGGGCGTCCATGATCATTTCTTGCAATAGCTTAAAGGACTCAAGACATTTGTGATCAACAATAAACTCCATGTCCTTGCCTAAAAGCTCAGTTAGAGGTTGTGCAATCTTAGAAAATACCTTGATAAATCTTCGATAGAATCCGACATGCCCGAGGAACGACCGCAACTATTTCACGTTGGTTGGTGGTTGGAGTCATCTGATCACATCCAACTTAGGAGGGTCAACCTCCATTCCTCTCTTGGAGATGACATGCCCCTACACAATGCCCTCCATTACCATGAAGTGACTTTTCTCCCAGGAGAGCACCAGATTAACCTCAAAACAACGTTTGAGGACTCGATCCAGATTCCTAAGACAGGAATCGAAGGAATCGCCGTGGACCGAGAAGTCATCCATGAAGACTTTCAGAAATTCGCCGACCATTTCGGCGAATACAGCAATCATGCACCTTTAAAAAGTACCGGGAGCATTGCATAACCCAAAGGGCATGTGCCTGAAAGCATAGGTACCAAAGGGGCATGTGAACATGGTCTTTTCTTGGTCCTCCAGAGCTATGGCTACTTGATTGTAGCCCGAGAACCCATCCAAAAAGCATAAGAATTCTTTCCTCGCTAGTCTCTCTAGGATCTGATCAATGAATGGTAAGGGGAAATGATCCTTCTTCATCGTAGCATTCAGGATGTAGTCCACACAGACACGCCACGAGGTGGGTACTCGCGTCACGATCTCCTCTCCATCTTCGTTGGTGGTCGTCTAAATTCCTGACTTTTTCAAGACAACATGGATCGAGGCCACCCATTTGGTGTCGGAGATGGGATAAATGAAACTGCGTTGCACTATTTCTCTATCTCCTTCTTCACTACGTCTCGTAAATTTGGATTCAATCGACATTGGAATTCACGAGAGGGTTTAACTTCATTCTCCAATTAGATATAGTGCGAACACAGAGCGAGACTTATCCCGTGGAGATCAGAGATGCTCCAGCCCATCATCTTGAGGTTTTTCTCCAGGATCTCTGACAAGCAAGTCCTGCTCCTCGATCAATCGTGAGCTGATGATGATCGGATACTTCTTCTCTTGTCCCGCAAGGAAAGCATACTTAAGTGTTGTGGGTAAAGGTTTGAGCTCAGGTAATGTGTGATCATCTAGGAATTCTAGCTCAATCGAATCTGGTTTAGTGTTGGCAGTTGCTGGATCTGTCATTGAAATAGATGCCACCAATTCATTCGGCTCTGGAGTCAGATCGTCAAAGGTCTACATGCAATCGGCAAAAGCCACGTCCAACTCGTCATCCTCATCTTCTGATTGTCCTAAAGAGGGAAGGACTAACAGACCCAGCTGGGCCTCTAAGTCATTGAAGATGTAGGGGGATGCAAATTCTGAGCTGTATTCGTTTCTAAGGACCTCGCAAACTGACTCATGCATAAGATCTTCTCTGGAGGGGAGGGACTCATCGGTGCTGGTTGGGTTCTGTCTCTATGGCCCAACAGTGTCTACGTGAATGCAGTCTGCCTCGAATGAAGAGTACTCGATGCTGGATTCTGAATCAGGTCTCTGCCATCTAGTCTGCTTCATCTTTAGTTCCTCATCTCCGCCTGGAGTTTGGAACTGGATTTTCCCAATCTTATAGTCAAACAAGGCCCCTGATGTTCTGAGGAAGGGCCTGCCTAGTATGATCTGGGAATCTCTCCAATTACAAGGGGTTTCCATATCAAGGACGGTGAAGTCCACAATTTATTCCTGACCCTTGACTTTGATGACAACATTCCTCAATTCTCCTTGGGACCTCTTGGTGGATTTGTCTGCAAACTGAAGGAGATTTCTGGATTTCCTAAGAGGTCCAAGATTAAGCCGCTCAAAGAGGGCTGTAGGCATTAGGTTGATGGAGGATCCGATGTCCAGGAGAGTGCGTGCAAACACAGTGTCATCAACATGGCTCACCACATAATGTGCACCCATATCTCTTCGTTTCCTTAGAAACGAGTTCTTTATTGCGTAAGTCGTGGCTACTGACAGGACGAATTTCTCAATACGGCTTTTGGTCTTCCTGTCAACCCTAGTAGGTGTGCATCTCACCTTAAGATATTTTTGGAGTGCATGTATCATTTCCACGTACTTGACAAAGGGGATCGTGACCGTGATATGTTTGTTGTAAAACTCTGCCATCTCAGGGTCATCTTTTTTATTTTTTTAGTTTTCTTCTTTCCACCCTTAAGAGCTCGGGGGAAAGGGATTATTGACTCCAACTCAGATTCTGAAACTGAAAGATTCTCATTCATAATTGGAACTGAGTTTTATGCAGGACTCGGACTCTGAAACTGACTCGGACTCTGACTATGACTAAAAGAAAACTGCTGCTGCAAAACAGGTGATGCATCCTCCGCGACTGCTGGAATATCCTCCTCAGATGGAGGTGCAGGCTCTTCATCGATTTCAGTGGACTCCCTACTGGTGTGGTTCCCTTCCTTCTTTGAGGACTCAGAAGTCCTCTTCTTCTGCCGGTGGTGGTGATGGTGGTGCTGCTGCTCCTCTGCCTCCAAGTTCTCCTCAGGTAGAGACTTGACGGCTTCTTCCTCCGGTGCCCGTGCCCGATCAGGTACGATCACGGTCCTTCTACTCCTGAGGAATATATGGTTTACATTATCATATGAAAGGATCTCATGTTCATATAAAGAATTATCTGAAGAGTATACCTGATCTCGTGGTCGGTTCTGGTCTTGATTCAAGCTGTTCGGATTGTCCTGAACCATAGCAGGAATTGGGGTCTTTAGCACCATATGCTGGTCTTGGGTATGAGAAACACGATTCAGATCGATTCTCATATCCAGATAGTCATTCTGGATTTGCTCGACCCTATCATCCAGGGTCTGGATCGCCAAGGTGAGGGACTCCAATTCACTAGTGGGCTGGTTCTGTTGATGCTGACTCCCGGATGAGTTACTATACTAGCCCTGCTATCCATGGCGGTACTGCTGCTGCTGATGGGACGGTGGAGGGCCCTGCTGGCTCGAGTTGAACATGCGCTGCTACTAGTGATGCTAAGGCTGGTACCTCGTTTGGCCCTGGATTGAACAAAGCGTGGTGCGGGGATGGAGCTATTTTCCTGGTAAGCTAGGGAAGGTCGGTGTGGTTGACTGTTCCCTATCCCCGACTGTCTGCCGACGGGGTCATGGCTGTACCACATTCCGTTGATCTTAAACACCTACGGAGGCTCCTCATATCTTGTCTCCACTTGTGAAGGTACGTGTTGATCCTGCTGGGTGTAAGTCTGCTCCTGTACCCAACTACTCTAAGGCACCGGTGCATGTTCCTCTACAAGATGGACTCGGTGTACAGGTATAAGTGGTGCAGAAGGGGCATGTAGCTTTATCTTAGCTACCCTCTCAGTAAGTTCCTCCACATATTTCGGCAAACGCGAGAGAGAATCAAGGTCAGTGACCCTCTTATGAATCTGCTCGACCATGGTTAACTTGTCAGCTATCATCCCCATACTGGGAATGAGGTCCTCTGTCAGATCTGCTATGATCCTCCTAGTTGTCTCATTGGATAGGATTGAATGAGACAATTGATAGGCCCTGGTGGCCTGTGACCTGTCTGTTTCTGCCATCTGCTCCAAGATTTTCCATACAACATTTTCATTCTTGTTCAGATAACTTCCTCCACAGGTGGCACTTACTAACCCCTGCATCTCTGGGGTCATGGCATAGAACAAGGTCTGGACTAAGATCTCCTTTGAAATGCCATGGCAGGGGCATTTCTGAATTAGGTCATTAAACCTATCCCAGGCTTCATGGAATGCTTCACTGGGTCCCTGGGAGAAACTAGCGATCTTTGTTCTCATTTGATTAGTCCTACTGAGTGGGTAGAACTTCTTCAGAAAAAGGTCCTTGAACTGCATCTAGGTTGTACATATCACCCCGAGATTTTTCAATCAATGATCTGCCTTATCTCCTAGGTAAACAGGGTGGCCTTCAGCCTGATATAATCCTGCCCAACCCTTGGGTGACTGAGGTTGTTGCAAACCAGCTCGAAATCTCCGAGGAAGGCATATGGTTCTTCGTTTGCATTTCCATTAAACTTCAGTAGCAATCTCAAAAAGTGAGGTTTTAACTCGAACGCTTCAGGGGGAACTGCTGGTGCCAACCAAATGTGCATCTCAATTTCTGCTAGGTTATATGCATCAACCATCGGTCGGTCAATTCCTCCTGTCGCAATGATCTGTCCTATCCTTGCCGTAAGATCCACATTCTGTTGTTCGGCAGTGATGAGGCGAGTAAATATTTGTTGTAGTGGGTCATCTCTATGTTCCTCTTCATCCGGGTGTTTCTTAGGTGGCATCTTGTCCTCTAGTCCTGTGAACGAAACATAATATGGGTTAGAGGACAAATCAAGGAAGGGATTCTTACCGAGGTGATGGTCTTCCTCGGTAAGCTCAGAGGAGAGGAAAGGGGTGGTTTGAGAGTAACTACCATGGGTGTGAGGGATTCAGAACTCAAGAGGGTCATGAGCTTTGGGTGGTCCAACTTGCACTTGGGCCGGTGAAGATGAGTTCGTGGGGGAGTCAAAGAGAGATTGGCGAATAAGGAGTCGATATCCCCCCAGTCACTCATCTTGGATTGGCAAGAAGACTCGGGAGTTCTAAGTGAAGATAGGAATTTACTCCTACCAGAAACAAGCAATACAATCCAAACCCTGTATTTTCACACTCAACATGGTGAAGGACCCGAAACCGAGTCCAATTGATCTGGTTGATTTAAATGTGATTTTCAAGCAAAATAGCATGGAGTTATGCTACCTGAAGTCTCTACGATTAACCCCAGCTCCTTAGCAGCCGCCAACGAGCTTCACCGACCTCAGACTACGGAGGCAGAGCTAGAGCCTCGTCGCCGGAGCGCAGCCACTTCCACTGCAGGAGGCGGCAGACCATTGAGAAGGAAGTACAGTAGCCATCCGATCCACATGATCGGATGGATCTAAGCACGCCACGTCGCCTTCAACCCGCAACAGTCGGATCAACAGGATCCTACGCTTCTGACCGTGCCACGTCGCCACTTCCCTGAGCTGCAGGTACCGTTGGATTCATCCTTATCCAACGGCTCTTGATCATCCACGTATCCATCTGCATAGAGCTCCAGCAACCGTTGGATTAATCTTGATCCAACAGATTTTACCGCGCCACGGATTGGCCTCCAGAATCCATTGGATCCTCACTTGATCCAGTGGTCCAGTAGGAGCCACGTAGCTTCCTCCGAGATTCCGCCTCAACCTTTAGGCTTGTCGCCCCCGAAGCTTCCCCGAGCCACTTCTGAGCCTGTAGAGCCCCCGAGCCTCCGCTCGAGCTTCCGAAGCCACCCGAGCCTGGGACCTCACGTGTCTTCGACGTGCGGTATGGGCATTTTGCACTGAGGCCCCTGAAGGTTTCACAAATTGCATTCCAGTCCCTGCTAGGAGCATCACGTGCGGCACACGTGTTTTGTGGGAAATTTGCATACATGTCCTCCTCATTATAGGTAATTGCATTTTAGTCCCTGTCAGCATGTTTGATTTTTAGTAATTTTATTTTTTATAATTGCAATTAGGCCCCTGTCTTTGCACGCATATTTAGGTACTCATTTGACACCATTTTTTGAGTCCAAAAATCTTTGCATTTGCACGCATCTTGAGGCCTGAATAAATCATTTTGTAATTTCCTCAATTGGTTTTTAATAGGTCCAATTCACTTGGAATATTATGTTTATTAATTTTCCCGGATTCTTTACATTTAGACCTATCTAGGACAAATTTTATATTTGAAAATATTGTGTTTTGGTATTTATTAAAATTAATTTAGTCAAAATCACCTTGCATTCATGTTTAATTCACATTAAATTCATATAATGTCAGGAAAATCCAAAAAAATTACTTAGCTTAATTTCATTGCATTTCACTATCTGGCCATGTTTCATAATTTTTGGAATCAATTTGACCACTTTTCTAAGTTAATTCGTAAACTGGCCTAATTTTGCATTGTCTTTCCCTTAAATTGCATAAAAAATGTTGAAAATACCAAAAAGAATCTTCTGAAAATGCGACCTCTCAAATTCACTTAAAATCTACCTAAGGAGACAGCTGCCTCCCTGAGTATGACCTTGGGCTTGCCCAAGTAAAATAAATTTGCTGCACGAGATTAATAGACAATGATTAAAAGTGGGGTTTTATTAGTTCGTATTACCTGACTACAACAAATGACATGACATTAATTCTTATCATTAATTTGACGGAATTAACAAGCGTAGTACGATGCTCTCAAAATGGCGTCGTTGCCAAGGAGTCACAGCTTAGGTTAATTTCTAGTTAATTTTTGAGTGTCTAATTTTCCATCCCCGGGTAGTCTGACCCCCGGTTGTCTTGCTAATATTTTTCTGTCTTTTGTTTTTGAAAATTTTTGTGTCGTCCTTTATCTAACCTCAATTTGTCTTTCTACGAGGAACACGAGGAGTCCTGAGACGCTTCGAGCAACTAGTATTTTTGAACTTTTTGAGTGATTTGTGAGGAATTGTAATTTTTCCTTTTTTTCTTATTTTTCATTATTTCCAGCAGTTCCCATTTGGGTTCTCGTGTATGTAAACATAGTGGTTACGTGTCCCCGTGTGCTGTGTGGATTGAATTTTTAGAATAGGCTTGCACTAGCGGCACCTCAAGCCACTCTAGGATTTGCTTGTGCTCGTAATTCTTTAGGACCACACATCACTTAAAAGACGCACTTAGACGGTAGATCTAGTCAAATCAAACATGTGCTTCACTCGCTAATAGAACTGCTTGTCTAGGAGCAGATTTTATCGTCTGCATTTGCATGTAGTATAAAAGCTTTCAATTCTGTTTTGCAACTTGCATAAAGCGAAGGGATCACTGTAAGTATTCTTCACTCAGCATACGCATCATTGATTTTTCGCGCATCGGCTTTTCTTGATTTCTCTCTCTTAGTTTTTCAAACTTAAGTAAAAGGAAATTGGGACCGGACGATAGGCGTGCTGTGTGGATTGGACTTAACAAGTGATAACTTAACTTAAAACCAGGACTGCTAACATTATTGACCAAAAAAATCAATAAAATCAGAAATTCTGCTTGCGGGAGATTAATCCCCGACCTTGTTTTCAGGCTGAGTGAGGGTACTTGAGTGTGTATGTGAACACCTTAAGGCAGAGCCCAAATCCCTGTCTTCCATATCACGTGCCAACTGATCTTAGCAAATATCACAAGTTGAAGTATTCAGGTTCACTGACTAGTACCAAGTAGCCTCTGACTATTCACAGGTAGATAGGGGCAAAATTGTGGTACTTCGCGATAAGTTTCTAGTAACCCCTCGAATTGAAGTTTCAAGCCTTGTCAGCCTCCGCCTGCTTGCAGGTAGATAGGGGCAGGTCTTTGAATCTATCAACTTGGGATAGGAGCGAAGAAAGGAAGGACCGTCAGTATCTTAGGCGACAGGTTAAACAGGTGATGGGCCGCGGACCTACCCTTTAATGTTGTCGGATTGACGTTTTCGTTGCAGTCGGATAGATCTGCGTCGATAAAAAATAACCGCACAAATCGAATAATCGTCGAATGAAATTAACGCGGTTTTATATTTGTTTAGCCTGGGCAAGCCACAGGGTCGACTCCAGGAGGCAAAGGAACAACTCGGAATTAGATTAGAGGAATTAGATTACGGTTTTCCAAGTGGGATTTTTTTTAATTTTTTAATGCGATAAAAATGCCAATGCACAAATGCGGATGAATTAGGTTATTAAGAAAATAAGCTACTTAGCCAAATTTAATTTTAATGTGAAATTAATCCAAATTGACCAAATTGTATTTTTCCTGTAAACCTAATCCAATAATGAATGCAAATGTATTTTTTTTAGAATTTTTGGATTTAAAATGCATACATGAAAAATGCAAACTTTTTTGGGGTTTTTATATAATTTTTCATGCTAATGATATGCAAAAATTATGAAAAATTTACTAGAAGATAAAAATGATGAAATGAAACTACACTTAATTTTTTTGGAATTTTCTGACACTTTATAATTTTTTTATGAATATTTTACTGAAAATAGAGCGACTGTGAGTATTTAATTAAATCCATGAAGTTAAATTATCCAGAGAGATATTTATCTCAAATAGATCTTTTAATAAGGAATCCAAGAGGGTTTAAATTTCTCAAAAATATTATTAGTGGAATTAATTAAAAATCATTTACAGAAATCACTCTACAATTTTATTTATGCACAAGACAACTCCGAATTGGACGAAATTTGGAAAGTAGTTGAAGAACAATTAGATGCATCATTCACATTTTTTCATTTTGGGAGCAATAAATGACTATGTGCGAATTTCAGAGCCTAATTGAGCAAATTATCACTAAATTTCAATCTCTGAATTTTAATAAATTGTCAAGTGCTCACAAAAATATAAATAAATTCACAAGATAAATAATGAGTTGCTCTACAACATGCTAATTTTTTGATTAAAAATTAATGTAAAATGATTGTCCAAAATAATGCTCAAACTCAGGGGTGTCAATGCAATACAGAAATTGAAATAAATGAACTTAAACTATGCACAGGGGCTTATTTGCAATTACTAAAACTTGAAAAGATGAAATTACAATTTTCACAAAATTAAAATAACAGCTGAACCTTTTCTTTCTCCCCACGCTAGGGCACGAGTGGGATGAGGGCGGCGGCCAGGGGCTCGGCTAGGGCAGCGCACGAGTGGCGGGGCGACATACTTGCGGTGGGCGGCGTGAGGGAGGACGGGCGACGCGGTCCGGCAGAGTTACGCGCGAGGCGCGCGGCCCTGGAAGGCAGCCTGGAGCACGAAGCTCGTAGCTGCGGCGGTAGACTCGACGTTGAGGGCGTGGTGAGGCACTAGCGGTGTGCCACGCGGCAGGAGGAGGCGTGGGCGGCGTAGCGTGGCTGCGCGTTTCGCGGGCAGAGGGGCGACCAAGGGCAGTGCTGGGTTGGTGTCGTGTGGCAGAGAAGGGGGTGCACGGCTGCGCACAGCCTAGCGGCCGAGCCAGGGGCTGTGGGGTCGGCGGTATGAGGGGTCGCGCGATCGCTAGGAGGTGCTGACGTCGAGGGCGTCCTGGTGGTGGAGGGTGACTTGGCACGGAGGGCACGCGTCCTGGAGGATGGCGGGCTGGATGGGCTGCCTCTGGGGTAGATCTGGAGGTGGAGCTCTTCGGGCGCAGCGAATGACATGGCGGCAGAGGTCAAGATGCATGACTACTACCGCGGGCTGGGACGGTAGGTAGCAGGCGGCGCGAGGCCGGTGGCGCGTGGCAGAGAAGGGGGCGTGCCTGGAGGTGTGGCCGTGGAGGATGTCGACGGCAACATGTTCTGCATTTTTTTATTTTTTTGTATTTTGATTTTTATATTTTTTATTGTATTTTTTTACCAAATAGTAATGAAGATGTAGGGAAAAAATGCAATAATATGCAATGAAGTTGTGTATGATGTAAGATAATGATGGTGTGATGATGCGGTGAATGTAGATAAAAATAATAAATGTGTATGATGATAGTGGTGTGGATGATGAAAATGATTTGTTTGTTATAATGGTGATTTGATGAAGATGCGATGATAAACAAGATAAACAAAATTGTTAGATAAAAATAAAATGACAAGGAAAGGAGAGGGATGCTTACTTGCGATTCGCCGAAAGTGAACCACGGTGTATGGCTTCCGTCGTGGCCTCGATTCGATTCGACGAAAAATCAAAGAAGCTCAGTTGTGATCTGAAGGGATGCACAATGACACGAGGAGGATTCCTCGTGGATCTCGCCTTTGAAACCGTCGTCGCTCGACCAAGAGATGCTGAAGTTGTCACCGACAATACTCGGGGGCTGGTGGTCTCTCCCTCTCAATTGAAGAAATGGCAGATGAAGAACAATGGAGGAGGGGAGGAGAATATAAAGAGGAGGAAAGGGAAGTTGGAGAAGGAGTGGAGAAGATGGTGGAGGGAGTGGTGACGTGGAGTGGGGAGTAAGAAAAGAAGTGGTAAAAGGGGGATAAAATAAATAAATTAATAAAATAATATAGTAGGCTATTAAAAATAATTAAAATTGCAATAGTAAAATAATAATAATAATAAATCCGAAAATAATAAAATAAATCTGAAAATAAAGAAAATGGGGTGACATGTGGCGCCTCCAGGAGCTGCCACATGTCGCTCCTAGAAAATTCAAAAATAAATGTAAAGAAAAAAAAAAGAAATAACAAAAGGGATTAAATCAAAAAGTGGTCAACACAAAAGTTTCTCGTCTCGACGAGATCTACAACTTTCGTGAAGGACTGAAAATCAAAGGAAGTGATATGTACAAAAATGTATTTTTGGGTGGTACCTTATAGATATAAAATACCGTATTTTCCCTTTTGTAATTTTTTGTCATTTTTCAATAAGAGAAAAATTAAAATAAAAATAGAGAAAATATGAGAAGAATATTTACAACTTAATCTAAATTTTTTTGGATTTTTGATAATGAAGAAAATAAAAGGATAAAATACAGGGGTAGAATGGTCAATATGTACAATATACAGAAGGGGCCCAAAACCCAAGTTTTGCATACGAGCTCCAATTTTAATGAAATTGGTCTTGTTTCGAAGATCTTTGAATGTATATTACTTTAAAAGTGAGTAGACCTAATTCCGAGGTTGTATGCGAGAGATATGTGCATTTTAAGGCTCCTAGTTTCAAACTTGGATTAGGGTTTTATTGGTCAATTTTACAAGTTAGTATTTTTTTGATATTTTTCCTTTATTAGTGTTAGTCATATATACACTATAGAGTTGGTTTTATTGGATTCGAAGTTAGTATAAAATATATATAAATAACGTATTTTATCCAATATACAAGTGAATATTTACAAGTGAATTTGGCCTCTTATTTTATGCAAATATGAATGCTAAAATGCAGATATTATGCTTGCATGCATGAATTGTAATTATGCAATATAAGTGGAAATATACATCTAATTACTCGGGAACAAAGCTCTATTTTCAAATTTTAGAGTGATGAATCACATATTCATCAACAAGGAAGATGCATCCGGCTTTGAGTCGACTTCCCTATAGGCCGGTAGCTGCCGGCAGTCTCAAGAGCAGCTGGGGTGGTCTGGAGAGCGGCAGTGATGAAGCTCAAACTAAGCTCTGATGATGTTCCGGCCAATGCAAGAGAGAGTGCCTGCAGGGGGTTAGCTTGATAGCCGAGGTGTGCGAAGTGCTCGTGGGGTGAACAGGAGTGCGGAGGGAGGCCTGAGGTGCGATGAATGTGGTCCGGTGATGGTGATCCGCCAAGGTGGCAGAGCTCTCATCCACATGAGGTGAAGTGTGTGGTCTGAGAAGATGTAAGGGTGTGCGTGGGTGCCAACTCCGAGGTGAAGCTCGGAGGATGGTCAGATGAAGGTGAAGTCGATTGAGGAAGGCGAATAAATTATGAGAAAAAGCAAGAAAAAGAAGAAGAAGGTTGGGGAGGCGATGTAGGCGTCTACCTGGGAAATGGAGCTCGGATTCGTGCTCCTGGTCGTCGCTCGAAGGCCGGTAGAGGGTCCTGAGCTCGTGCAGCTCACGGAGGAGGTTGTAGCACGACGGGGATGGCCGTGGATCTCACCGGAGAAGAAGCCCAGTCTTCGCTCAATGTCACGTCGAATTGCTGTCACCAAGATGAAGGTCAGATCTAGGGGTTTCTCTCTAGAATGGCGGATGGGGTCGAAGGTTGAAGGTGATGGAGTATTTAAAGGTGGAAGGTGACGACGTAGGTGATGAAGTGGTGGAGTTGGTGGAGTACGTGGAGCAAGGTGAGCGTGAGTCATGGAGTTTGAGGGGTTCGGCGAGGATGAAGGAAGAGTGGGGTACGCAACGGCGGTGACAGGAGGCGGAGAGGGTGGCCGGAGTGGCTCCCAAAATAGGAAGGGGGCGGCCCGCACACAAGGTGGGCGACATGGAGTGCGAGCCTTGCGGGAGGTAGGAGATGATGTCTTGATCGTTGGATCGGGCGATCTAACGGTCAGGAGAAGGGCGGAAGATGAGGGTTAGGATTAGATCGGCGGGGCGAGATCAAGGACGCAGGGCGCACCACGTGGCAGGCGGAGATGGAGGCGCAGACGTGTGGTTGTGATTAGATCAAAGAGGAGCGATCGAAGGGCCGTGATGGAGACACGTGGAGAGCGTAGGTAAAGGCCCTGACGTGCGACTGAGATGATGCCCTGGGGTTTGATCGAACGGTAGAGATTAAGGCTGAGATGAATGGTGGAGATTAAGAGGGAAAGGTGGCCATCGAACGGTAGAGGAGGAGGGACGTGTGGTGCCCTGTGGGAGAGGTGCTCTCAAACGGCCCAGATTTGATCTGGGCTTGATCGGGCGGTTGAGAAGCACTACAGCTTGGAAGGCCCAGATCAAGCGAGAGGGAGGGCGATCGGACGGCGGAAATGGAAGGCGTGTGGCGCGCAAAGGAGCGGGCCGCGTGGCGTAATCAGAGGGTGCCACGTGGCCTACTCTGAATGGCTGAGAAAGAATGTGAATTTAGAGAGAGAAGGAGGCCGAATTTGGAAAAAACTCAAAACAAGAAAGTTGTAGGTCTCAATGAGATGTACAAGTTTCATGTTGACCAAAAATGGAGATGAGGTCAAATATGATACAAAAACACAAGGGTACAAATATACATACATATAGTACACAAAGGGGTCCAAAAACCCAAGTTTTGCATGCGAGCTCCGATTTGAATGAAATTGATCTCATTTTAAAGTTCTCTGAGTGTATATTAATCTGAAAATGAGTAGACCTAATTCAGAGGTTCTATGAGGTAGATATTGGCATTCTAAAGTCTGAGGTCTCCAACTGGGTTTGGAATTTTTATTGGGTAATTTACAAGTAAGTATTTTTTTGATATTTTTCTTTAATTATTGTTAGTAATATATACACTATAGAGTTAGTTTTATTGGATTTGGAGTTAGTATATAATATATACAAATAGGTGAAATATGGTGAATATTTACAAGTGAATTTGGCTTCTTATTTAATGCACATATGAATGCTAAAATGCAGATATTATCAATGCATGCATGAATACTAATTATGCAATATTGGTGGAAATATGCTCCTAATTACTCAGGAACAAAGCTCTATTTTCAACTTTTAGAGTGATGAATCACATATTCATCAGTAGGTTACATGACGTTGAATGGTCATAACAAGACCACCACCTCAACAAGCTTATGAGACACATGGACCATGGTGGGCACAATTGGTATCTAAATCTCATAGGCTAATTCTACAACGATATTTGTTTGGTAATTAATTAATTAGTCATATTTTCCACAGGTGAACAACTTGTTCCTTGTGATGGAACTGATGACAAAACATCATAGGAGCACGGAATTACAACATATGATTGGTTACGTTGATTATACCATCCAGAATATGTCACTGATGGATCCGGGAATACATGATATCCCACCTATGTACACATCGTCCACCGAACCCAAAACATTTCCCTCCCAATAATACATGGCTCATTACACTTCTTGGGTGGACGGGGCTAGTCCATCGTATCAACCACCACACACATTTGATTTTTTTTCCCACTCCTCCTGTTCAACAAACATCATCCACAAATCCACCATATTGGTCCTAGGCACCATTTGATGTGCACCCAACCCAAGAATCCCAACCATCACATGCTCAACAATAATGGTATATAGGGCTCACTAATCATTAACCAACTTTCAGAGGTCTCCTAGAGGGTGTTCATGTCCCCCTTGATTAAGGTATTAGACAAATCATGTCCTAGCCATTAGGCATCGGAACGATCACCTAGGGAATGCAAGCAGCTCACACAGATCTTCCCAGGACATCTGATGTAAGTCTGCTGACGATAATCACAGACCCACCACACACCTCAAATGTAACAAGTTGGAGAGAAGGTGGTAGGCCCACAACGAGAAGGGAGATTTCATACAAGGTTGAACTAAGAAGGAGAACTGATGGTAGGCATGAAAGGGGACATGTCAAAGTGGGAAGGAGATCCATATGGCATGGGAGAAACAAGAAGGGGAGGCAGGGATGGGGGTATCAAGCATGGGAGAGAAGAGAAGGGGGGAACCATATGAAGAAATAGTTTGATTGATTATAATATGTTAATCTCTGATTTTTTAAAATGAAAAAAATAACTCATTCGCCAATATTATATGCGATTGTTGTTTGTGATTATTGGCGACCTTAACGTGATTTTCTTTTAAACATTTTCAAATGTAATTATATTTGTGTAGGTTATGGCAAAGACTCACCTTACTGCCTGCAAGTCAGTGCGTCTTCCTAATTAATCACTAAACAACTATGTTAATATCAAGTCATTATAATATGGCCTCTAACAATTTATCAGAACTAAGTCATTTGAACTCCGTGAAGAGAACTTAGCTTAATTTATCCTGGATAAGTCCAGGGTTGAACACAAGGATACGAGCAATTAGTCAAGTAAATATAGGGACTTAATATCTAATTAAGTGATAAATTAATGGAATCTAGGTCAAGACAATGCAAACATAATGCAATGCTCTTTTTGTTAGATTTTTAAGAGCAATATATATTAATATGCTCTAGAATGAAAAGACTAATGCAATAATACACAATATAATGAACCAATTATAATAAGTACAAAAATATGCTCTTGATTTAGTTAATCAACATGAAAGATTTGAAAAATCCACTAATCCAAATCAATGCTTAATTGTGTGAATCCAAATAATCAGTTTCAATTCATTTAAATAAGAATCAATTGAATGGTTAGAACAATCACACAAACTAATCTCCCTCCAATCATTTCTAATCAGAAAATAATGGGTTGGAATAGATCCTAATTGGATTATAATTAACCAAAGGAAATCTTGGTGTAGAATGATCAATGTATCAATTTAATCAATCAAAAGGATGAAAACTATTAGTGCATAAAGATCTATAAAAGTCCCCAATTTTTAATTTCTATTATACAAAGTAAATCAGTAATTTAATTAGATCAAATCAAAGAGATTAAAAGACCTTTAAAACGACATCAATTTCATTTAAAATGAAGTTGTGGTTCAAAAGTTATTCACCATAAAAGGCAGGGGCATAAATACAGAGAAACTATAATTTAAAACACAAAAACATTACAAATAGCTCCTCATAGGGATTAAATTGCAATTAAAAAAGCTATTGGGGTAAATCACATAAAAGTTTCCGCACGGGGATGAAAATTCAATTATAGAATATGAGAGGTCTTATCTGCAAAATGTCTAACGAGCACATGCTACGCACGTATGAGAAGGTTCGACAATTGGTTCGGTAGGCTCCTCAGGTTCGGACCCACATGATGTGTTGTTGTGCGTTGATGTTGGCTTGGACGCTTTGGACCTAAGGTCTGAAATGTTGCTTCGGTTCTCCTACGTGGACGCTCTAGCACCGTCAGATGGACATCTATCGGAGTGGATCAAACAGTGATTGTTTCTAGTGTTCTTTCCCCTCCTCTTGCGACGGTGCTCGGGTGGTTCTCTGACGAAGGCCAAATGGCTCCTCCATGCTCCTCTCGCTTGATAGAAGGTCCATATATCTTTGCCTTGAATTGGAGAAGATCATGAAGGCACAGTGATGAGGAGAGAATCACTGCAAGTCCCTAGCGATGCCGAACCTCCGTCTAAGAAGCTTGAGATCATAGTTCTATCTCAATCTTCGATCAATGAAGTATAGGTTGTTCCTGCTTGTGTTAGATACTAAGACAAAGCTACTACAGATGGAATGAGGAAGAGATGGAATGATTGAAGGGCTATCGAAGGTGTGGCGAGGCGGAGCCCTATTTGGGTTCTCCTCTTTACGAGAGGAGAAGTGGATCGAGGCGGATGAGATGATCTGGAATGAGATACAGTGAAGTGATACGTGTGCGAAGATTAGTGAATGCCAGTGATGGTGTGAGTATTCTCAAGTGTATGAAATGACGATTGAAGTAGTGGAGATTAATTGGAGAAATTACAAAGATAAAAGCTTACATGGGTTTTAAAGTGAGACAGAGGAAGACGAAGGTGGTGATATACACATGCATAGAGTAGAGTTCTATGAACTCCGATCGTCGCTTCACGTCCTAGACTGGAGAACAAAGCTCGAGTAGCACCAATCGATGGTCAACAACAGTCAGAGATGACGTGCATCACATCGGTTATATACCTCGGTCGTCTCTTTTAAATCTAAACTTCTACTATCAGTGGAAGGTGGTTGAGGCTAGGAGGGATCGCACGAAAGTGGCTAATGGTCGTTGCAAATGACGAAGAGGGAGGCTTTGATGGAGGATATCGGTGGTTGCATGAGGTTTTGAGGAAGTTTCAACCATCCATGGAAGGGCCATGCGAGTGAGACAGAAGTAGCCGAGAGTCAGGCGAAGAAGAGGGGTGAATGGGGAAGATGTAGATGTCGGAGGGGAGTGGTTGTCTCACGTGAGGTAACCAGTGAAATAGGGAGAAGGAGGCGCGACACGAACAATCATGTCCCTTTGCCCTAGGTGGCTAGAGGAGGAAGACAACCTCCTGACCATCTAATCATGATTGAAGGGCAGAGATTTGGGTGTGAATCAATGGTTCTGATGGAGTTGATAAAAAATGATCAAATGGATGTGGTTAATGGCATGCCTGATCAAATGAGCATTGTCTGATCAAAATGATCAGACGATCGGGACATGAGGCGCTTGGTTCTTAAGGGCCGGGTAAGGGAGAAACATATAATTGATCCATGTGGCCCAATAAAATAATTAGAAAATAAATAAATCATTTTATAATCAAAAAGAAATATCACACGACGTAAATTAAAAAGTTATTAACGTGAAAGTTGATCTTTTTGAGATCTACAACTTCATGTAGAACACAAAGTGAGAATACAATATTTATACATAATAATATTTTTTAAGTATTTTTAAGGTATTAAAAATACTTATTTTATTTCTATTATTAATTTTTGGTATTTTTTATAATAAATAATAAGCATATTATTATTCACAAAATTATGTTTTTTTGGGATGTTAATAATTAGAAAAACATACAATATAGATGAATATATACAACACATAGACATGTTATTTAGACACAATAATTAAGGTTAAGTGTTTACAATGTTCTAATTAATAATTAAAGTTATTTGAGTGTTAATAATTGGATTTGTTTATGCTCAAGAGATAATAAATACATATTAAGATGAAAGTCAAGGATTTACCACTCCTAGACAACCATTTTCTATCAAGGTCTGCGCCATCTAGTAGTGCATCCCATCATGCTACAATTGCTCTACCATAGTCACCGCGACCACCTCTTAGTGTCTCTCACCTGCTCCAAACGCTCCACTGCAGGTCATCCTTAATGGGGTCAATGATCGTGATTCTTACATGGCACATGACCTGCACATGATGTTTGAGGATCCTACGAAATATCTTTTGGAGGAGGTCCAATCTCTGAATCAACTGATTCAGATAGACTCTCGATTCACGGAATACTCACCGCAATCTATGCCCCGCCTATGGTTGACTCCTCGCAGAGAAAGATTTCACTACCCATTGATTACTATGACGAGGAAGAAGATTTGCATAATACAATTACACAGACGTACGCATGTCTGAGCATACTATGTGTGAACAAGTGTGGTCATGGCCCTGATGTAGGTTGCATTGATGTAGTGTAATTTTATTAAACTCTGAGTAGATATGTGCATTTTATTATGGTGCTAGTGGGCACATACTTGGGAGCAACTTTTATCGATTAAATGATAATGATGATGTTGTGTTTACTCTTTATTTTAAAAAGTATTCTCTCAATGATGATGTTATGTTCTCACTATGAATAAATAAATAAAAGTGTTTTTATTAGTTGTTCCCCTTTGAGATATTGAAATCTCAGGTATGCCCCTCCCTTTATGGGAATATCAGTTGTGCCCCTGACTTTTTTCCATTCTATCACTTATGGTCCTTGGTTAGTTGTTGTCAATCCCCAATGTAAACAAATGTTAACTTTGGGGACACAAGTGGAATAAATTAGAAAATAGGGGCTGAGAGGTCTTTCTTGACCCTCATCACCCTCTCCCTCCTCCTCCCCAGGCCAACCTCCTCCTCCCTCTCCTCCTCCTGCCCAGGCCAACCTCCTCCTCCTCCCCAGGCTGACCTCCTCTTCCTCCTTGGGCCAACCTCCTTCTCCCTCCCTCCCCTCCTCCTCAGGATGACTTCCTCCTCCCTCCCCTCCACCACCTTCCCAGGCCGACCTCTTACCCCCCCCCTCGCTCCTCTTCTTCGCCCCTAGCCTCCTCCTCATTCCCTTCCTCTCCTCCTCCCCCAACCTCGCCCATCCTCCACATCCCTCTCTCCTCCACCCCTAGACTCCCCCCTCCTCCACCCCATGATGAACGCTGAAAATCGTCTCTTTAATTATCGATGATATTGTAGTATAAGAGACAATTTTCGATTCAACAAAAATCACAAACTTTGAATGTTGTGGAATATTTTTACTTGGCAAGTAACCCAAGATAGAACACAGGGACACATGCCTCTTCATCTATTTATATAAAATTATTGATTAAATATTGAGTGACACAATTTTAAACTTGTATATTCATATACATGCAAAAAGATATGTAAATACATAATGCAAACAGAATGGCAGGAAGGAATTAACATGATGTATGCAATTTTTATTTGATTTTATGCAATTTAATATGATAATAAATGTGAAATGCAGACAATGAGTGTGTACAATGCCCTTAAATAATCAGCGAATTGAGCAATAAAATAAGGGTTGAATTCAGAGTCACATTGAGCAGTCAGGATGATTAATGGCATTTAAATAAAAGAGAAGGAGACACTATAAAACATAAAAATTAGCACACCAAATTAAGTGTTAAATTAGTGAATAACATAGGAATTTAGGACGAGGATAACACAATCTTCAAAATGAATCTGAAATCGTTCGATTTGGAGATCATATTCTTAATATATGCATAAAATAGTGCAAGAGCATAATTGTAATTAAAATGCACAAAAATAAAGGATAGATATCACAAATAGGTCCTTGAAGCGACCTACTTACAATTAGCAAAAGTCAGAGGGGACAATTTGTAAGTATTCCATTGTTGGGGGCATTCTTGTAATTTGTGAAATCTGTATGGGTCTCTATGCAATTTCTCTAGGCGTGCACGCCATTTGATGAATGCTAAAAATCGTCTCTTCAATTGCCGATGCTATTGTAGTATAGGAGCTGATTTTCTATCCAACAAAAACCACAAACTTTGAATGTTGTGGAATATTTTTACTTGGCAAGTATACGAAGGTCGAACACAGGGACATGAGCCTCTTCGTCTATTTATCAAAAGTTATTTATTAATTATTAAGTGATTTTATTCTAAACCTAGGTCTTCATATGCATACAAAACGATATGTAAATACATAATGCAAACAGAATGGCAGGAACGAATTAACATGATGCGTGCAATTTTTATTTGATTTTATGCAATTTAATACGAGATGCGATGTGAAATGCAAACCAATTAATATGCACAATTATGACCCTAAATAATCAGCGAATTGAGCAAGGCCTGAATTCAGAATCACATTGAGCAATCATGATGATTATTGACATTTATATAAAAGAGAAAGAGACTATAGAACATAAAAAATTAGCACATTTAATTAAGTATCAAATCAGTGAATAACATATGCCATTAGGAGGGGCATAGCAAGCTTCAAAATGAAACTAAATACATTTGATTTGGAGATCATATGTTCAATATATGAATACAATAGAGCAAGGGCATTATTGTAATAAAAATGCACTAAAACAAAGGATAAATATCACAATTAGGTCCATGGATGGACCTATTTGCAATTAGTAAAAGTCGGAGGGGCCCTTTTGTAAATATTCTTTTGCTTGAGAAGGGGGGCATTTTTGCAATTTGTGAAATCTGACTGGGTTCTCTGTAATTTCTCTAGGTACGCGTTTCATTTGATGAATGCTATAAAACGTCTCTATAATTATCGATGATATTGTAGTATAGGAGACGATTTTTGATCCAACAAAAACCACAAACTTTGAATGTTGTGGAATATTTTTGCTTGGCAAGTATTCTAAGGTCGAACATAGGAACACAAGCCTCATCGTCTATTTATTGAAAAATATTGATTAATTATTGAGTGGCTATATTAAACCTATGTATTCATATGGATGCAAAATGATATGCAAATACATAATGCAAATTGAATGGTGGGAAGTAATTAATGTGATGCATGTGATTTTTATTTGATTTTATGCAATTTAATATGAGATGGGACTTGAAATGCAAACCAATGAGTATGTACAATTATGCCCCTAAATAAGTAGAGAATTGAGCAATTAAATAATGGTTGAATTCAGAGTCAAATTGAGCAATAAAATAAGGGTTGAATTCAGAGTCACATTGAGCAGTCAAGATAATTAATGGCATTTAAATAAAAGAGCAGGAGACACTATAGAACATCAAAAATTAGCACATTTAGTTAAGTGTCATCAGTGAATAACATATGCCATAGGGAAGAGGATAAAACAAGCTTCAAAATAAAACCGAAATTATTCATTTTGGAGATCATATGCTTAAGATATGAATAAAATAGTGCAAAGGCATAATTGTAATAAAAAATGCATCAAAATAAAGGATAAATATCACTAATAGGTCCTTAGAGGGGCATATTTGCAATTAACGAAAGTCGGAGGGGCCATTTTGTAGATATTCCTTTGTTGGGGGCATTTTTGTAATTTGTGAAATCCGATAGGGTCTCTCTGCAATTTCTCTAGGCGTACATGTGATGAATCTACATTTCATCATCTTTATTCATTTATTTTAGCTTAAAATCCCTTATAAAACACATGTATATAACACTAACTCCGTATTCTTGCTAAGTTGCATCTGTGTGTAAATATTGTACACCTCTTACCATTTTAACCTAAAATAAACAAATAAAGAAAGAAAGGAAAAATAAAGAAAAGAATTTAGAAAAAGAAAGAATGTATATATGTAATAGATACAGGCTGACCTGAACTTCGAGAGAAGGTCAAGACTTGACCTGATTGACCAGGAATAAAGTAGTGGGAGATAGGGTTTTTATTCAGAAAATCAAAAAAAATGTGTGTTATGTATATTTCTATACTACACTATATTATTTGTACATAAATTGACCTCAAACAAAATAATTTCAAAACAAAAGTTGTAAATAAAAATGTTTCCTAATTAATAAAAATAATTGCACAATCAAATCATGTACAGAATAAAAGCAACCAAACTTGGAAAAAGCCACTAAGTGATAACTGAAAGACCAATTCCGGCTCTATATGAATTCAAATTGAATCAAACTCACTTCCATTATATTCTAAATTAAATTATCTTTAAAATGGCTATGATTTCATAATTTTTGGAGTTACAGTTGAAAAGTCGGTTTTCTAGGAGGGTTTGTGCAATTTTACAATTTATTTGTACATATTGTATTTGTAAATATTTTTACTAATTATTTAAAACAAAAATTAAAAAATAAAAATTTACAAAAAACTAACTAATTTCCTTATTCTACCATGTATATAATGGACCATAAGTATATAATATATGTATATAGTTGCAATTCTTAAATAACCACCAAAAAATTAATATTTTTTTATTCAATTTAATTAAGTGATGAAAATATAAAAAAGTTAATTTTGTAAATAATTTTAACATTAATCTCTTTCTTATCTCTATCGCATTTCAATTTTTTCCCTATCTCTTTATCTTCTTCAAAAAAATTCAAAAATTCAAATTTCAATTCTTATCTTTTCTATTTATATGGCTCCTTCTCCTTTATTTCAATTTGATCAATCTTTTGTGAGAGGATCCCAGTCTCCGAGAGTGTTCTTGTCACAGAAGGGTGCCTAGCCTTCGAGCCGTCCTGTGACCGTGTGTTGGCTTTCATCGAGGCGATCAAGGTCTTTTCCGCTCCTAAGGTGAGATCCACATTTCTCTTATTTTTATCTTAGGTTAATCTTAGTTTTATTCTCTCGCATTTTTTGCTTCGTTGTCATTTTTTATAGATCATAAAATCTATCACGATTTTATCCGCCGCCTACTCGATTTTTCATCTCACTTTCTCGATCTCTACGCATTCTTTTCTACCTTGCACGATCTCCCATCTCTGACCAGACACGGTGATCGGAGATCCGGTTCCATCCACAATTCCCCTCGGAATCGCTCGCATTCACATCTTCCATGTGATTTTAGGATCGAGTCATCATGCTCGTGTCCTAATTTGTTGATAAATAAAAAATTTTAAAAAATTTTAAAAATATATTTTTTCTCTAACATTTCTTTTGCAAAAAATTAAAAAAAATAAAAAAATTAGTTCCAGATTCTGCCTTTCTTAAACAATAAAATAATTTTTTTACTCTATGTTCTGTATTTACATTTAAAAAAAAAACTCAGCGGCATCTGCCGCATAATCCGCCTCTCCACCGCGAGCGGCCCTTGATCTGCGGCCAGCAGTGCCGCTGCTCAACCCTCCACGGCCGCGCGCATCCCCGCTCCGGTTGACCACTGCCCTCACCCTTCAGACCTTTGTCGACTGCCCGCCGCTCCTCTGCGCTCGGCGCACCCTGTGCTGCACCGACACCCTCGGCCGAAGTCCTTCGCGCCTCCACCGTCGCACTTCCAGACTCCGCCATGGCGCCGCGCCCATGCCGAGGCTCTTCCATGACAGCCATCGCGGTAGCACTGTCAGCCTGTGCAAAGGAGCCATCCTCCGCGAGCCCGCCCTGCCGATCGCACCCACGCGCCATCTCCTCGTGACATGAAGCCCAAAGACTGCCGTCCACTGCCACAGAAGGCGGTGCGCCCCCCTCCTTGAGGTTGAAGAAGACCAGCGGCCCCATTTAGACCTATTTGGTGAAGAATGAAGCGGCAAAGGGAACCCCTAGTTACAAAAATATAAAACATTTGGAAAAATTGCAACTATACTCCTAGACGTTCTACATATTGCAAATAAGACCCCTAGAGCCTCAAGCACACACGTCATTCTGGGTAATTTTCACTTTCTGTCCATGACTTGACTTCTATTGATTTTTCATGCAAAAACTTTGAATATTTTCATTTCAGTCCTTGCTTCCAGATATTATTTATGCATGTGCATTTCATTGGAAGAAATCTTTTTGCTGGTCAATAAATCTTCCAAAAATCATGCTATGTTCTTGATGTGTTTATCTTTCTAGCATAAATTTTTCATCGCATTTTGTCTTTATTTAATATTAATAAAAAAATCAAAAATAGTGTCACTTTATCTTCCAAAAATTCATAAATTCATAAAAATTTGAATATTTCTCTAAAAATTCCAAAAAAAATTGGATTAAGTGTATTTCATTGTCTTTTAATTTTCTTTTGCAAATTTCATGAATTAACTATTTATAAAACCCAAAAAAATGAAAAATACCAAAAATCTTTGAAAAATCACAGAAAATTCTACAAAAATACAAAAATTATCATCTCACATCTTATTTCTTGATATTTATCTATAGTTAGAATAAAAATAACTGATAGGAGTTTTGGGTACTTAAAATATTTTTAAGTTGCAAATTACTCTAGGTTGTGCACTGTTTATTATTTTTGCCACTGTTTGATTTTTAGAAAAATACAAAAATATCTGAAAATCCTTCAAAAATTCCTAAAAATACTTTAAAGTCTTTAAAACCCAAAAAAATTTCTCTGGAATTTTTTGAGCATTTTTTGATATAATTGAAAAATACAAAAAATGTTTGGTGTGCGTATTTCTTATCTTGTACGTATTGTCCATTATTTGAAAATTAAAAAAATTGCAAAATTAAAATCACTAAAAATTTGAAATCAGAAAATAGAAAAATAGAAATAAAAAATAAAAAAAGATAAAAAGATAAAAAATCCACAAAAGCTAAGAAATAGTTGGCCTTTGAGATTCATGCTTTTTCTCTTAATTGCCTTTTCATCGATTATTTGAATAACCCTCGGTTATTGTAGCCTCCCGGAGTTCGATCTTGTCTGCTATATAGGTAAATAAGTAGCAAAACTTTTCTCTGCTCCACATTATTCTTTGTAATTTTTTTTGCAGCGAGAGAAGGAAAACAAATAAATTATTTATTTTATCCGGGATTTTTTGGGGATAGCGACGACACTTTCATATACTAATAAATATCAATCTTCGAAGATCTCATGTCAACAACATGCCATTTGAGGAACGCTACAAATTGTCTCTTTAATTTCCAATGATATTATAATATAGGAGACGATTTTCGATCCAACAAAAATCACAAACATTGAATGTTGTGGAATATTTTACTTGGCAAGTATACCAAGGTTAAACATAGGGACATGAGCCACTTCGTCTATTTATCAAAAATTATTGATTAATTATTGAGTGATTAGATTCTAAACCTATGTCTTCATATGCATGCAAAACGATATGCAAATACATAATGCAAATAGAATGGCAGGAACAAATTAACACGATGCATGCAATTTTTATTTGATTTTATGCAATTTAATAAGAGATACAATTTGAAATGCAAACCAATGAGTATGTACAATTATGCCCTGTATAATCAGCGAATTGAGCAATATAATAAGGATTGAATTCAGAGTCACATTGAGCAATCAGGATGATTATTGGCATTTAAATAAAAGAGCACGAGACACTATAGAACATAAAGAATCACCAAATTTAATTAAGTCTTAAATCAGTAAATAACATGAAGAGGATAAAACAAGCTTCAAAATGAAACTGAAATCGTTCGATTTGGAGACCATGTGCTCAATATATGAATAAAATAGTGCAAAGGAATAATTGTAATGAAAATAAATTTAAATAGAAATAAATATCATAAATAGGTCCCTGGAGGGACCTATATACAATTAGTAAAAGTTGGAGGGGCCCTTTTGTAAATATTCCTTTGTTAGGGGGTGACATTTTTGTAATTTGTGGCATCTGGGTATCTCTGCAATGTATCCAAGCACGTGTGCCATTTGATGAACGCTAAAAATCATCTCTATAATTGTTTCGATCCTACAAAAACCACAAAATTTTAATGTCATGGAATACTTTTACTTGGAAAGTACTCCAAGGTTGTATATAGGGACACAAGCCTCTTCATCTATTTATTGAAAATTATTGATAGATTATTGAGTGACTAGATTCTAAACCTATGTCTTCAGATGCATGCAAAACGATATGCAAATACATAATGCAAACAGAATGGCAGGAAAGAATTAACATGATTCTTGCAAATTTTATTTGATTTTATGCAATTTAATATGAGATGTGATGTGAAATGAAAACCAAGGAGTATGTACAATTATGCCCCTAAATAATCAGAGAATTGAGCAATAAAATAAGGGTTGAATTCAGAGTCACATTCAACAGTCAGGATGATTAATGGCATTTAAATAAAAGATCAAGAGACAATATAGAACATAAAAAATTAGCACATTTAATTAAGTGTAGAATTAGTGAATAACATATGCCATTAGGAAGATGATAAACAATCTTCAAAATGAAATTGAAATCATTCGATTTAGAGATCATATGCTCAAGATATGAATAAAATAGTGCAAGGGCTTAATTGTATTACAAATGCATTTAAATAAAGGACAAATATCACAAATAGGTCCTTGGAGGGACCTATTTGCAATTAATAAAAGACGGAGGGCCCCTTTTATAAATATTCCTTTTCTAGGGACATTTTTGCAATTTTTGAAATCCAGCTGGGCCTCTCTATAATTTCTCCTGGAATGTGTGCCATTAGATTTATGTTAAAATTCATCTCTTTAATTGCTGATGATATTGTAGTATAGGAGACGATTTTTGATTTAACAAAAATCACAAACTTTGAATGTTGTGGAATATTTTTACTTGGCAAGTATTCTAAGGTCGAACAGAGGGACACGATCCTCTTCGTCTATTTATCGAAAATTATTGATTAATTGTTGAATGGTTGGATTCTAAACCTAGGTCTTCATATGCATGTAAAATGACTTGCAAATACATAATGCAAACACAATGGTAGGAACAAATTAACATGATGCACGCAATTTTAATTTGATTTTATGTAGTCTAATATGAGATGGGATGTGAAATACAAACCAATGAGTATGTACAATTATGGCCCTAAATAATCAGCGAATTGAGCAACAAAATAAGGGTTGAATTCAGAGTCACATTGAGCAGTCAAGAGTATTGATGAAATTCAAATAAAAGAGCAGGAGACACTATAGAACATCAAAAAAATCAGCACATTTAGTTAAGTGTCAAATTAGTGAATACCCATATGCCATTAGGAAGAGATAAAACAAGCTTCAAAATGAAACTGAAATCGTTCGATTTGGAAATCATATGCTCAAGATATGATAAAATAGTGTAATGTCATAACTGTAATAAAAATGCATTAAAATAAATAATAAATATCATAAATAGGTCCCTAGAGGGACCTACTTACAATTTAAAAAAGTTAGAGGGGTGCTTTTGTAAACATTCCTTTGCTAGGAAGTATTTTAGAAATTTGTGAAATCCGGATGGGTCTCTCTACAATTTCACCAGGCACGCACGTGATGCACGCACGCCTGGACCTATCTATTCTTCTAGAGAGCTAGGAGGGCTTCCGTGGAATTTACCCAGCCTACACGCGCCAGACACGTGCGCATGCTAGGCTCGGCGGGCGGGCTACGGCTCAGGCCACGGGGCGTCTTTTGGTGGGTCGGGTGGCGGCTTGGTCCATCCGAGTTTGTAGGGCAGGCGTGGAGGCTTGGGCATCTTCTGGGCCCTCCGATCGATTCGATTGGATGGCACCTATCCGTCAGGTTTATCAGCTCTGTCACCTCTTATAGCAGACTTGGTGGGGTTCTGGCGAAAGAGTGTGAGCTCAACCGTGCTCATAGGAGGCTTATGAGAATCCCTAGAGCAACTTGAGATGCTGGCGATGAAGATCGAGTTACTGCGGAGAGAAGGGGCCTTCTAAATAAGTATGACCAAATCCCCTCGCCGAAGGCGGAAATGTAGAACGGAGCTCCCCTCAAAGGTCCATCTATTGAAGTGTCTTTGACCTGCAAATCATTAAGTGCGAATAGCCAAAGCAGGTGCATGTGCATATGAGGTGGAATGGAGGTCCGAATGGGCAGAGAAGGCGGAGACCAGGTAGGTTCCTCCACTGTGAAGATGGAGGAAAGGGGGCGGATCATACTAATAGATATAGAAGGGAAGAAGGCGATCAGAGTTGGCATGAAGATCGGGGTTATGTGGCGAAGTTATGGTCGCATTCTGATCGAAGTGATGTGGAGTGTGTGTGTTGGATTAAATAGGAGAAAACACAAGAAAAACAAGGGCGGAGTTACTTGGAGGATTGAAGAGGAGAACGTCAGTCGAATTTGGCTAGGGCTAAGGACCTGGGCTGTCCTCAGGTCGTCGCATGACGAGGCCAGCTGGTCCTCGATGCTCAACGGACGCCGGAGGTGCCGCAACACGGTGGAGCGTTGTGGATCGACACTTGGTGTACACCGCCATGATCGACCTCAATTCCACCTCCCCTGTCATGGGGAGGGTAAAAGGACTAGGGGGAGACTCCTTTCCTTGGTGGAAAAGGGTAGAAGGAGATGAAGATGGGTTTTTATGGGCGATGTAGGTGGCAGTTACAGGAGGGTGGCAGAGGATTTTGAATGATCGAATGAAGGTGCTAGGAGTTAGGATCTGGGGCTATGAGGGCTGGTGCGAAGATCACGGATCTGGGGACGTCGAGGATGTGGTGTTATGTTGTGGGTAGGGGAGAGGAGTAACAGCTAAAAATTGAAGGGGAAGCGGCTCAGCGAGGCGTAACAATCGGAGAAGGGGGTAATGGGAGGTAGACGATGGAGGAGATCCATTAGATGGAGCAATCCAATAACCCTCATGAAGGCGTTGGCAGCCGATATAGATAAGATCATAAGATATGATCCAAAGGCTGTCAGCGGAGCTGGAACTGGTGGTCCTGATGCGATCGATCTGATCGCATTAGACAACCAAAAGCAGAGGGGGTGGAGGAAGGGGGTGCGATCAGGTGGGCGGCCCAAAGGGCACCACGTGGTTGCACCATATTATTCAAAAATTAAGAAAATAAAGAAAATTCAAAAAGAAATAGTTAGAGGCTTAATTATAAAAAAGTCAAAACATGAATGCTGTTGATCTTGATGAGATCTACAAGTTTCATGTTAATCGAAGAGTCAAAAGAAGCCATTTGTACAAGATATAATTTTTGCAAGCATTTTTAATGACTTAAAAACAGTAATTTTAAGGGTTTTATAATTTATTTGTATTTTTATTTCTTTTTAAAGCCAAAATACATATAACATTCAATCTAATTTTTATAGATTTTTAATAATAAAGTAAATAAAGAAAATGTTAGTGATAAATACAATAAAATTAGGGTTAATGTAATTATAGGTGAATGGTTTATTTGACAAAGATGCGGAATTAATGAAGATTCCACATGATGTTCTTATTTTTTTAGGATAAAAAGAGAGAGTAATGATGATCCATCAGAGATTCATCATACCCCTATACGTAAAACTATGCTCGTCCTCGAACATCTAAAGAATGAAGACGTTGGATTAATTCCTAACAGTTCATGTGAATTTTCATAGCTCAATTCATTGAAAACCCTCAATTTGAATGATCCTAAAATTCTAGGCTCAACCATACTTTAGTCAAAAGGAATCCAACTTCTCTATTTAATAGATACTTTGTTTGTACATAAAATACAAGGATATGACAATTAATGTATTGCATTCATGAGAGTCGAGTCGAGATATCACCCAAAGTTCCAGTCCAGGAGACTCTCCTTTAGACCTAATCCTCAACACTAGGGAACAAGTCGGTTCTTGCTTCAGTCAGCCATCTCATTATTTGTCAGACTTGAATGTGTAGATGGACAACCAGATGATGGAGGGCATATGATTGTGTATATTTTTCTCTCCCTCACATTGGAACAAGAGGCCTCTCGAGTGCCTTATTACTCAACACATGTTTATTTTTGGTTCGTTGATCAATAATGTCCATCAAGAGAATTCAGAGTTTTCTGCACTTGTTTTCCTAGGAGTACATCGGGGTGTATCTCTTTTGAGAGTTTAAGTTACCTTCGACACCCAGACTTCTATCACTATGCGATGCAAAGCCCTTGTTGGGTGCTAGCTCGACTCCTTGGTCCTAATAGCTTTGGTCTAAGTGGACATTTTGAAATGGTTGGGAGCACTTTCTTTTGGTGGAAGCTCATAGAATTTGTATTTCTAATGATAAAGCTTTTCTTTGAGAGAACTTCTGTCGAATTTTATTTCGTTGTTTGGCTAGCTCCACTACTTTTACCATGCACATTGATCAACAATTTAATTAGGCTTCATTACCCTAGCACATAGGTAGATATCAAACGATAGCATGCGAACTTATTCACATACTGGCTAGGGTTCTGCTGACACTCAGGTCTCTTAAAGACTTCATTGACTTTAACCCATCTTCGGGCATCATTAAATCAGATCTAGACTCAAATCACCAGTCCCGGTTCCTCAAATAATAACTCAATTCATCTCATCAATCATGCACTTGTGAAATTGATGTGCTGATCATATTCTTTAGAAGGTTAAGATGAAGAGTGCAATATAGAGCTCAAATCCTCAACTAGGAAGTGTGTATTATAAAATTCAAAACCCTAATGACTAAGGCTGACTAACTTAGTCTCTCAAGATCTCAGAGATCAAGTGTTTTCAAATCCTCAAGCCTTGAGTGATAATGAATGTGTCAGGAATACACCAACTCCAGAGTTAGAGATTTTTAACTTTTGTAATTTTTACGGAATTTATTTTTAAAATCTTCAAAGAAATAATGACTGTCCCAAGCTCATATAAATAGTTGCATCTACTTCCAGCCAGTATGGGTATAAGTACGAACCGTAAAAATACGGCTACCCGTTACTTGAGGATGGAGCCTGACATAGTGTCCTCTAAACCACCCACTCTGCTAAGGGAGACTGTAGTTCCTTCACTGAAGAGTAGCTACTCAGTTTTAAGCCTAGTAGTCAGAGTTTCTACAAAAGATTTTTTTTATTTTTTTTCAGATTCTTATGGAATTTTTAAATAAAGATAACTTTATTTATAAAAAGTTAGTCCCTCAAAAAAATATTTTTACAATTATTTTTACAAAAATCAATTCACATGTATACTTAAACCCTAGACCATGAAAAGTTTTAAAAAAAATTAAAATACAAGCTATGTCTAAAGTATATATACAATATATACAATAAACCCCCCATACTTAATTTTTGTTATGTCCTCATAGCATAAGTGATATGAAGCCATAGATCTGGTTAAATACAAGGTGATATAGCGGAACTGACTCAGGGGTCCCCCTATACTTGGGTCAAAAAATGACCTAAGTAAAAGAAGACAAGAAGAGGAAAGATGGAAAGGTCAGGTCCCCTATACTTAGGATGAAAATAACCTAAGTGTTTGATGTGGATTTTGGGCTGGGTGACCCGTGGTTTGTTAATATTAGAGGGGAGGGGTGTGAATTTTACAGATGAATACTTGGAGGTGTGGGGAGGGAGGGGTGAGTCAATACTCAGAGATGGATGTGCGGGGGGTGGGGGAAGGTGTGGAATTACAGAGATAGAAGGATGGGGGGGAGGGGGGAAGATCATCGAGTGATCTACTTCTTTTTCTTATTTTTTTACACATGCGAGCCCTCGAATGAGGACCGCTAGAAATGTGCATGATACAATTTTTTTATAACAAATGCATGAATGAAATGTTGACTCAGCTCCTTGAATCTTCTGAATTTCCTCTGCATCTCCTTGCAGCGGGGGCTCCCAAGTTCACGCCTCCATGGGTCTCAAGCATACTCGATCTCTATGGTCCCTACTACAAAAGAAATAATCACAAAAAATATCAAGAAAAATAATCAACAAATGATGCAAAAAAACAACATGATGAGAAGACCCAAAATTTTGAAAATACTCACATCAATAGTAATACAATAAAATTCAACAAACAAACAAAGACGAGTCATGTCCCCGGCAATGACGCCATTTGATGAATGCTAAAAATCATCTTTTTAATAATGTTGTATTATTGTAGTATAGGAGACGATTTTCGATCAACAAAAATCATAAACTTTGAATGTTGTGGAATATTTTTACTTGGCAAGTATACCAAGGTCGAACACAGAGACACGAGCTTCTTCAACTATTTATCAAAAAATATTGATTAATTATTCAGTGACTACAAGTCTTCATATGCATGCAAAACGATATGTAAAAACATAATGCAAACATAATGGCAGGAACGAATTAACACGATGCATGCAAATTTTATTTAATTTTTGGCAATTTAATATGAGATGCGATGTGAAATGCAAACCAACAAGTATGCACACTTTTGCCCTAAATAATCAACGAGTTAAGTAATAAAATAAGGGTTGAATTCAGAGTCACATTGAACAATCAAGATGACTAATGGCATTTAAATAAAAGAGCAGGAGATACTATAGAACATAAAAAATTAGCACATTTAATTAAGTGTTAAATAAGTGAATAACATTTGCCATTAGGAAGAGGATAAAACAAGCTTCAAAATGAAACTAAAATCATTCGATTCAAGATATGAATAAAATAAGGCAAGGGCATAATTGTAATAAAATGCATTAAAATAAAGGATAAATATCACAAATAAATACTTGGAGAGACCTATCTGCAATCAGCAAAAGTCAGAGGGACCCTTTTATAAATATTCCTTTGATCGAGGCAGGGGGCATTTTTGCACTTTGTGAAATTTGACTGGGTCTCTCTATAATTTCTTCAACGTGCATGTGATGCATGCATGCCTGGACCTATCCGTTATTTTGGAGAGCTTAGCAGGCTTCAGTGCAATTTACCCAGCCTGCACGTTCCAGACACGTGCGCGGGCTAGGCTCGACGGGGCGGGTTATGGCTCGGGCCACGTGGCGGTTGTTGGTGGGTGGGAGGTGGCTTGGTCCACCTGAGCCTGTAGGGTAGGCGAGGATGCTCAGGCATCTTCTGGGTTGTCCGATTGATTCGATCGGATGACATCTGTATGTCGGGTTCATCAGCTCCACCGCCTGTCGCGGCAGACTTGGTGGGACTCCGAAGAAGGTGTGTGAGCTCAGTCGTGCTCATAGGAGGCTTTTGAGAATCACTTGAGCAACATGAGATGCTGGCGATGAAGATCGAGTTACTACGGAGAGGAGGGACCTTCTGAATTGGTCTGACGACTTCCCCTCGTTGGAGGAAGAGCTCTAGAACGGAGCTCCCCTTGAAGGTTCGATTATTGAAGTGTCTTTGATCTGCAAATCATTATGTGTGTATAGCTGACGCGGCTGGATGTGTCCATGAGGTGGAATGGAGGTTCGAATTGGCGGAGAAGGCGGGAACCTGGTGGGTTCCTCCATCGTGAAGATGGAGGAAAAGGGGGAGGAGCGTACTAAGAGATGTAGAAGGGGAGGAGGTGATCATAGGTGGTGCGCAAGGTTATGTGGCGAAGCTATGGTCACAGTCTGATCGAAGTGGAGTGGAGCGTGTATGCTGGATTAAATAGGAGAAAACACTGGAAAAGCAAGGACAAAGCTACCTAGAGGATTGAAGAGGAGAACGATGGTCGGATTTGGCTTGGGCTGAAGACCTAGACGGTCCTCGGGTCGTCGCACGATGAGGGTAGCTGGTCCTCGGTGCTTTGCGGACACCGGAGGCACCGCAACACGGCGGAGCGTCGTGGGTCGATACTTGTTGTACACTGCCATGATCAACCTCAATTCCACCTCCCCCTATCACAGGGAGGGGAAAAGGACTAGAGGGTGACTCCATTCATTGGTGGTCGAGGGTAGAAGGAGGCGGAAATGGGTCTTTATGGGCGACGGAGGTGGAGGTTACATGAGGGTGGCATAGGATTTTGAACGGTCGAATGAAGGCGCTAGGAGTTAGGATCTGGGGCAATGAGGGCTGCGCGAAGATCACAGATCTAGGGACATCGTGGAGATGGCGTTATGTTGTGGGTATGTGGAGAGGAGCGACGGATATAAATGGAAGGGGGAGCGGCTTAGTGAGGCCTAACGGTCGGGGAAGGGGGTTACGGGAAGTAGACGATGGAGGAGAGCTGTTGGATGGAGCAATCCAATAACCCTTGTGAAGGCGCGGACAGACGATGCAGATCAGATCATAAGATCTGATCCAAAGGCAATCAGTGGAGCGAGAACGGATGAACCTGATGCGATTGATCTGATCGCATCAGATGATAGGAAGAGGAGGCAGTGGAGAAAGGGTGTGCAGCCACGTGGGCGGCCCAGAGGGCACCACATGGTTGTACCATATTATTCAAAAATTAAGAAAATAAAGAAAATTGAAAAATAAATAGGTAGAGGTTTAATTACAAAAAAGTCAGAACATGAAAGTTGTAGATTTCGATAAGATCTACAAGTTTCTTATTAACTAAAGAGTCAAAAGAAGTCATTTGTACAAGGCATAATTTTTACAAGCATTTTTAATGACTTAAAAACACTTACTTTAAGGGTTTTATAATTTATTTATATTTTTAATTCTTTTTAGAGCCAAAAGAAATATATACAATATTCAATCTAATTTTAAGATTTATAATAATAAAGAAAATAACGAAAATGTTAGTGACAAATAAAATATAATTAGGGTTAGTGTTAATTATAAGTGAATGGTTTATTTGACAAAGATGCAGAATTAATGAATATTTCCTATGAAGTTCTTATTTTTCGAGGATAAAAAGAGAGAATAATGAAGATCAACATGGATTCATCATGCCGGCTTATCCCCTCCTCCGCCCCTCCTATCCTTTGCACCCAACCTCCCCCTCCTCTGCCCCCTCTTATCCTCTGCTCCTAGCTCCCAAGAAGCTCTCGATCTCGGAGTTGTGAGAGGGGTTGGTTGGAGGGGCTGGAGGGGCAGGTCGGGGGAGGAACCACCTAATCCTCCTCTTGATGTCGTCTGCTCTCGGCGTTGCCTTCTCTGTTCCTCTCGACACTGCCTTCTCAGCTCCTCCTCTCGATACTACCTTCTCTTCTAGTTGTTGCTCTAGAAGGAGGAACCACCCTCTCCTCCTCTCGACGTGGCTTTCTCAAGAACAAGAGGAAGAAGATATGGGTTTCTAGTTTTACCCCTCTTTCCCAAACCATGGTTTCAAAAAACCTTGGTTAAGATAAACTCATTGACGGCTAAAGTAACAGAGGGACACAAGTGATAAAACATCAACAAATCGAAGGGAGAACAGATATTCCCAAAAAGGGAGGGGTATAACTGATGTTGTAATATCTCAGAGGGGCACAACTTATAAAAACCCTAAATAAAAAGTGAAATATACATAATAATAAAAAATAATAAATGATAAATTAATAACTACATTGAAACTAAATATTAAATATACATATACCAAAAATAAGAATAAAAAATAAATTAACAAATTTATATTCAATGAACAAATACAGTAAACACGTATATATTAATTTAACAAACAATTAAAAATATTAAGACAATTATGTATTATTAATATATATATATATATATAATATTGATTACAGAAATGAAACAAATCTATACTAATAGCATAGTTAAAATATATTAATCAACATTAAAATAAGGATTATTAATACTTTCGGATGGGAGCGAAGCTGTGCTGGTGAGCATTTCATCGCGCCGAACATTTATGCGACGAATCGTTTTCACGCCAGTGGCTGCGCTGTCATGTAGACTATGCGTCAAACCGTCTGTTGCGGTTAGTGTCATATAGGCGAGTGACAAACTGTTCGCCATATATGCCTACTTTGAAAATTATTTTCAGTTCATACCCAAACTGAGAAATACTTACCCTCCGTTGCCCGCCCGGGAAATTACTCATTTGGTTGGGTATATGATGCTCCTTCCTGCCGTGTCAAGAGAGAGATGGATGATATGATTAGCAAGATAAAAACTATCTATAACAGAATAGGAGGTCCACTTCAGATGTTGACGGCCTCTCAATTTAATCATCATTTTGTTGGGCTCCGGGATCTGTACATGAGAGATCAACGACAGCGGCTTTTGCTGCAATATCCTGGCCATCCAGACGTGATCCAACGCACCTGAACATTCCTCAGAAAGGAGTGGAGTATCTCTTGTGGCAAAATTGGCGATTTTTTGTGGGGGGCTTTCAGAACGTGTGGATGGTCCCATTCGACCTTCTGCAGATTTATTATTCAGCACGTGGGTTTTCAACGTTTATTATTCGCTTTCAATGTTCACGTCAAATAACCATTATCATAAAAATGGTCGACCTAAAATACTTGTGAATCAATCAATATGTACTTTTCGATTATATATTCTCACAAATATCGGACACTGCATGAAATCCAAGAATTTAAATTGCCACTAGAAACCCTCTTTTTAGTAGACCGCATCGTAAAATCCCACATTTAATCCTTATTAGAAATTCTCTTTTCAGTCAACTAATCTCTTGTTCAATAGATCATTTATTTATCCTTAGCCTTTGAATTTACATTAACTCAGTTAACGATACCCTCTAAGATTTTCTAGTTAACTAGATTGTTGGTTCATTCTTCGGGGAGACGTCATTTTTCCATTGGAGTCATTATTAAGGGGTTGTATGATGCATATGGAAAGTTGAAAAAATATTTTATATATGTAGACAGATATATAGTGATAGAGTTTTGTATATACAGATTATACAATACACAATAAGGTTCAAAACCTAACATTCATGTATGATCTCAAATCATCTTAAGAGTAGTGTACTTTAAAGTGCCTTACTATTAAGGTTAGTAGATGTTCATATGAACTTGTATGAAGAAGATACCATTTTTACGATATTAGCATACTTAGAATTAAGGTTTGTATTTATTTATCTTATTTTTGGAAGATTTTTCTTTGATTTACCTTATTTTTATCTACAGATGCCCATGATTACATATCATTTGGAGATGATATGACATTATTCCGAGTAAGAGAAGATTGTACAAATTATGTACATGCGAAAATATACATGTGTAAGTTATTTGTTATTTAGACTGAAATTTTCTCTTTCTTAGTTGACATGTTAAGTCTACCTAGCTCTCTCGGGCCAGGGTTGTGAATAGTACATATATATGTGTACATATACAAATGGTACATAATTCAATGTATTTTCTATTTTTATTGAGATATCTAGTTTTTCTCTTTTTATAAGATTTTTGTATTAACTTGTGGTTTTTATTCATGTACGGGTAATCATAAAAATGATATTTTAGCTTGAATTGAAAGTATTTGTTAAATATTTTATCTCAAGATGAAGTATTTAGTTGATGAATGTGAGATTTATTAGTCCATATACTTAAACTTTGCTAGTCCCTTAGTGAACATTTATTTGAAGAATAAGTAAAAAATATTGTAATGAACTTTTTTCTTAAATCAACTCCTAAATAGTAAGAAAGGCAATGCTTGATCATGATTTTGGATTAATAGTTTGTAGGAACTCAATTACAATTAGGAATTTAGTCTCAATAGTTCTCAATATCCACAACTATCTAACCAAGTTCAAACTTAAAAGCCAACTTAGAACCACATTTTCATGTCTCACTTTATTTGAGCCATGAAGTCAAATGATCTATGCATGTATATTGTTATGTATTCCTATTAAGGCAGCATATCAATAGATTTGTTTAACTTGGCACCCCTGGATTCCCTCATATCCTTACTCTTTCCTCGTTTAACATGGTATTTCCTTTTGCATCATGTCTGTCAGCAAAGAAACAAGAATGTGGAGTAAACTAGTGTAGTAGGGTCTCCTTTTGCTGGCAAGGGACCATTATGTTCGAAGAATTTTCTTGTACTATTTTTTTCATTACTTTATTTACACATCCATAATCTTTTTGTTGTCATTTTTAACATTTTTGGATACTTTGATGGTTTGCCCTCTATTTAATAGACTGGAGAAAGCTATTTCACCAGTTATTATATATTCTGTTGATGGTATTTTAATCGCATGGTTGCATATCAAAAGACTATTCCTTATCTAAAAAATTATCTCAACCCTACTACTGAAATCCCTAAACTTTGATGTTGAATATCTTTGCATGCGTAAGAACAAATTGTGAATATTCTAGGGTTAATTTACTTTTAATAATGACACATGATTTATCACAAATCGCTTGCATATTGTTTCTACTTGATTTGCAGGACTTGTATGATTACATGTTGTTTCAAGGAAAAAGGCATAACAAGTTTAAATATTTGTTTCAAGAGCTTTTATTTTTAGTGTAACATGTAATGTAATTACCAACACATATATATTTATGAATATAAATTATATACTTAATTGTATCAACGTGATTTTATATTTCAGAATCAGATCTCGATTTCTTACTCGTCATTGCTTGATTGATCAAACTCTGATTGACCAACTTGCATCTTTTGATTGATCAGTTCATGATCAGTTAATAGCCTGCATTTGATTGGTCATCACCTGATCAACCAACAATTTTTGTCTTGGTGATTGCTTCATGATCAACAAACATTCGCCATGACCGATTAAGATTCGAATCCAACTTCAACAGTTGTATAACGGTTACATTTATTCGATCATCTTGTACCTAATCGGTCAACAAGTTTTCTTGACCAATTAACTTTGCTCCTAATTTGTTTTTTCATGTTGATTTCTTTCCATTCTTGTACAAACAATCATTCTTTTCAAAGGCATAGCTATGGTGCTATTAAAAAGGATTCTAGACCTTAATGGAAAGACACACAACTCAAGGTAAAGCCTTTTAAGATCTTGTCTCTCTTTATCTCTCTATTCTTCATTTTTCATTACAATTTTACATCCAATTGTTTTGATTTTTCAGGTTCTCCAAGCTAGCATAGATTGCCTCAAAGCTCCTAAGCTTCTTTGCGACTAGTCAAAAACATATTTTTTGAATGAGACAACACTATTGATGAAATATTTATGATTTCCTTTTTATAATCACATGTGCTTTTAAAGATGTTTGTATAGATCTTTTATTCATATATGTTAGCACTATATATCTATTTCTGGGAGTACAAAAGATATTGTATATTATTTTTTAGATAACACACTTTATAGGGAGTTTTACTGTTTAATCTAACAAGGTATGAGAACATTTAGAATCTAACCAATCCTCAATGGGAGCTCAACACTTGATCCACGGGTGAAGCCTTTGGTGTTTAACCCGAAACACAGACTTTAGTGTTTGATCTAAGGTTGTAAAGTGTATTGGTGTTGTTACTATTTTTATTAGAAAATCAAGGGTTTAATAATTTGAATTAATGTGAAATGTCGATGTAACCCTAATTTCCCTTAACAAAAAATTATTTAAATTTTATTCACAATTCGAGCATAGAAAAATAGAAGAAATGTAAGCAAGAGAAATGCTAATGCTATTTATTTACATGTATAGCCTACATGATCAAACTCACGGTGGAATCAAAGAAACTCCCAAGGGTTATTTAATTCAATGAAAAATCAAAGAAATAAAAGAGGAAAGTCAAATCACACTATTCTTGGATATTTATGAACATTTTTATCTTTATAAATTTTTTATGAATGTTTAGTTTTTATACTTTTTATGGTTTTCTGAATATGCAAGTTTTTATGAGTTTTTAAGTTTTGCAAATGATTTTATATTTTTGAACCTATGAGGCTAGCACAAATGATAAAAAAGAGCTCGGAGAACCGTGTGCCTAGCCCTAGGTCGACACTCAAATGGAGCCTCAATAGGACTAGGCTGAGACTTCACACACCATAAGCATTGTTCATTTCTTTACTCACACAAGCCCACAAATGAGGATTGCTAGAGATGCAATGGTTACAAATATAGAAAACATGAAAATGAAATGAATTACTTGATTAAGATCCTCAAAGTCTCTTGATTTTCCACAGTGGCACCTCACAGTGAGAGCTCCCGACTCTACGCCTCCAAGGTTTTCAAGCATTGTCGGTCTCCATGGGCCCTGCCACAAGGGAAAGATGTCAGAAAATTATTGAGAAAATTAATCGGTAAATGATGCACAAATTAACATATAGTGAAGACCTAAAATTTTGAAAATAATCACATACAAAATAATGCAATAAAATTCAATTAACAAATAGGATGAGCTGTGTCCCCAGCAATGACACAATTTGATGAACCACATTTTCACCACTTTAATATTTGTATTTTATTGCAGTATAGGTGGTGAAAATGATTCATGCAAAAACTACACCTTTGAATATGTGGCAATTATTTTACTTGATAAGTGTACCAAGGTCGAACACAGGGACACATGCCTCTTCATCTATTCATAGAAAATATTGATTAAAAATTAAGCGATTAAATTCTAAACCTAAGTCTTCATACACTGAGACAATGTACAATAGAGAATGATATGCAAACACATTGTGCACATAAAATGATGCAAAGATAGAATTATATGATGCATGCATTTTTATTTTCTTTTTATGCAATTAAAATGAGATGCAAGTGCAATTAATGAACATCAGTATGCAATGATATTTAAATAGATATGTATGTATAAATATGCCCCAAAATCAAAATAATTGGGCAATAAAATAAGGGTTGATTTCATGACAATTGAGCATTAAAAAAATAATTATCTATTACTGGCAAATAATTAGAGAGCGTATGCCATATACAATAAAAAATTAGCACATTTTATAAAGTATCAAAATGAGAAATTAGTTATTCCATTAGATAGAGCATAAAACAAGCATCAAAACGAGACTAAAATCAATTGAATTGGAGTCCGGATGCTCAAGATATGAATAATATAGTGTAAGGGAATAACCGTATTAAAAATATGCAAAATAAATGGATAAATAATTACAAATAGGCCCCTGGAGGGACCAAATCTAATTTTCAAAGGTCGGAAGGGCTTCTCTACAAATTGTCTAGGTGTGCCTAGATGTAATTCTTAAAAGTTTCGGGGGCTTGTCTGCAATTATCTCAGCCCCTCACGTGCCAGGCACGTGATAAGGCTAGACTCAGAATAAGGTGCGACAGGTGGCAGGCTTGGGAGCCACGTAGAGGGTTCTAAAGCCTCGGAGGATGGATTGGTCCACCCAAGCCTTCTTGCACTACAGTGGCAATGTGGCTCTTGTTGGGTCGTTAAATGGACATCGAAGGTATGCCATCCAACGATATCTGTACCTCATGGGGCCTCCTCCTTCGCTAGGTGTTGGCAGCGCGAACAGAGCTCCGGCGAGAAGCCTAGTCTCCTCCTTGCTCCTCCATGCAGTGTAAAGATCGAGGGAGGATCTTGAGGCCTTGGTGTTGAAGCTTGTACAAATGAGGACAACCGGGGAGGCTTGGCATGTGCTGGAGTGGAAGCTCGGCGAAGGAGTCACTGAAGATCAGGGTGGAGGTGCTATCTCCGGCCATTGAAGAATTAGGTACCTACAAGGTTAGGAATAGTCTAAGCGACACGTATGTGGGTGTTGTAAGGTGAACGAAGGGCCACGAGTGGAATGAGGCAAGGCCATGGTAGATTCCTCTCTGGTGAGGTGAAGAAGAAGGGAAATGGAGGTGGTGGAGGTCTTGGAGAAGGGGAGAAGGTGATAGAAGTAAGTCACAAAAATGGGGGTGGTAAGGCGAAGCTCAGAAGATGGTTAGGTGGCAGAGTTAGGTGTTGTGCACGTCAGATTAAATTAGAGAAAATTAAGGGAAAATGTAAAAACGCGTACCTGGAAGATTCGAGAAGGAAGAAGGGGTAGAGTGGAGCTTGGCCGAAGGTTCCATTGGAACCTCGGGTCGTCGCACATGCTGGGCATCTACTCTAGTGAGCTCAACAGACGCCAGAGGCACCGCAACATAACCATGACAACCATGGGTCGAAACCGGCCTAAAAGTGCCATTATGGCCCCTTGTACGACCTCCATCTGTCATAGGGAGGTGGATTGGGGCTAGGGCTTAGGCACTGAATGGTGGATGGACTGTGACAGGGCCAGAGCGGGTGCATTTATAGGGTGGAGTACCGGGCGTTACGATGGTGTGAGCTTGATTTGCAACGGCATCCTGGGGAAGATGAAGGCGAAATTCATGGTAATGATGGTTGCATGGAGGTGACAGATGAATGGGCTTCGTGGGGTGAGCGTTGGAATGTGAAGAGAAGACCATTGGTGGTAGCTAGAAAAGGAAGGGGGTGATGGATCAGGGGATCCAGTAGCTAAGGTCAAGGAGCGATCGTGTGGACAAGATGTGATCGATCGAATTGAATCCAACGGTGGAAATTGAGGGCGCAAGGGAGCGGTTTAGATCATATCAAAGGATCTAATCTATCAGTTGGGATTGAAAGCGCGAATGGAGTGCTAGGATGAAGGCGTTGGGGGGTGGTCCAGATCGAGCTGGGGCAGTGATCAGACGATTAAGGGAGAATGGGAAAGGAGTGCTCCAGATCACTTCTTGAGAGGATCCAAGGGTTGTGATCAAAGCAGAGATGAACGACATGGATGATGGTGACAAGGCAAAGATCCAAGGGCTCTCAGCGGAGGCAGGTGGAGTAAGGAGAACCAGCCACATGGGCGGCAAAGGGAGCCACATGGCTACACCAGAATATTAAAAAATGGAGATAATAAGAAAAATAAAAAAGAATTAGAAGGAGATCGAATTAGCAAAAAGTTAAAACATGAAAGTTGTAGATCTCAATGATATCTACAAGTTTCATATCGAACAAAAGTCAAAAGATGTCACTTATACATAGAGATATTTTTGGAAGCATTTTTAACTAGTAAAAATATTGTATTTTGATTGGTTTGTGATTTGTATTTTTTATTTCTTTTTAAGACCAAAATAAATATCTACAATATTTATCTAATTTTTTGGTATTTTAATAAAAGAGAAAATAAAGAAAATGTTAGTATTAAATATATAATATTTAGTAATTAGGGTTAATTACTAGTGAATGTTTTATTGCTAAAGATGCAGAATTAATGAAGATTTGCAATGAAGTTCTTATTCTTCGAGGATAAAAAGTGAAAATACTGATGATCCATCAGAGATTCATCACTTGACACTTTATATTTTTTTTCATTATCTAGGGTTCCAGACCCTCGTCCCGAAAAATAAAGAATCACAACATCCTCGAGGACTCGGTATCTTAAAACCACAAGATAACCTTTAATCACATATACTAGCAGCTTTAAATACATGTCATCATCACTCATCCGCTATCAAATCACTCGAGCCTCTACATGACATGACCACATCTTTGGTCAATCAACCTGTATAATGGCAACCAAGAAATACACATTGCAAATAATTGATTTCGTGCATTCAACATATCCTGGCAACTATGTACCACCTTGGTATGGCCTGCCAATACATATGTTCGTTTGAAAAACTTGCAGATTGCATGTCCGACCTGTAGTATCTACTCCAAGTCCTTATCGTAAAAGACAATACAGAAATCATGATCGCTTCTGTTTATGCCATATCAATTCTCAGCTAGTATCAGTATAATATTGCACAACTATTACAACAACTACAAAGATGATTTATTTCACCAACTATATTTTAGCAATTATTTTAGAGTAAATCATGAAACAAGCATGTGAATGTTCTTCATAAGAAAGAAAATAATAAATGGAAGTTTTATCCAGTTTAACTTGAAAGTCCAATAACGAGAGGCATGATTTTGTTACCTGATCATGTTGGCCTCTCAAAGGAACCGATCCACCTTGATTCATGTTTAGCTAGGAGTTTATTAGCTCCTAAAATGATCAAATTCTATTCACATGTCAAGAACACAAAGAACTCATGAATAACATGAAGAATGAACGAAGAACTTGAATAACATGAAGAATGGATGAAGAACGTGAAGAACGCACAAAGTATACAAAGAATATGAATTCTCTCAAAATTTCAGCAGAGTGTCTCCTTACATCGGGTGATATTTCAAGGAAAATTTAGGCAGTGTCTCTCCTTATATCGTTTGATATTGCAAGGAAAATTTCAGTAGAGTATCATCTTACATCAGGAGATATTTCAGGGAAAATTTTGATAGAGTTTCCCCTTATATCTAGAAAAACTCGAAAAAAACACAAGTCTTCAAAGAAGTGAATCAGAACACAAACTAAAAAGATCTACTTACCACCTTTTTGAATTCGTCGAGGATAGGAGCGCTCTGTCTTCCTTCTCTTCTTCCCGGTAGCACTTCGCTAGTGCTTCTTCCTCGTCTGCCTCCCCTTCACTCAGCCTCTCAACCCTAGCCTGGGGTGGTGGTGTAGTGGAAGTCGTAGAGAATGAAGGGGTAGGGAGGGGGTAACTATAGGCTCCTAACCCATTGAAATCATGGTTTAGTATCCATATTTTTTGCCCATGTTTTTGCCCAAAACCATGGTTTCCCTTAATACCATGTTTCGTAGCCCATGGTTTCTGCTGAGCTTATCACGAAACCCATGATTTCACTAATGACTCTTCATTACCACTAATCATGATTAATTAGCACTGATCACGATTAATTATTCATAACTATGATTAATATCTACTAAACTCTGATAAAATATTCCTTAACTATGATTAGCAATCTTAATGATCATTTGTGTTCTTAGCCAAGATTTGTTAGTACTAATGATGGTGACTAAGAGATAATGACGGTTTTAATCACTTCCAACCTCATTTGCTTCCAAAATTCATAACTATTCGAGACGACCTCCGACTAAGAAGAAATAAGTTCCGTTTGATTCATCTCATTGGTCCAGATTCAATATCAATTTACACGATAGGATTTGAAGAGGTTGATTTTTTGGGTTTTACAATTATAAAAACCTTAAAGGAAGTCCCGTCCTCCTGACTTAAAATGGAGGTATAAAAACCTTAAAGAGGATGCAAGCCACAAAAACCTTAAAGAGGATGAACTTATTTTCACTTAAAGTCAAGTCAATACATGATATTATTATGCAAATAGATAGAGATATTTATCTCTCATATCTGCCTTAGGTTCCCATCTAGATTCTTCAAAGTCTTGGCTTCATGACAACAATTTGAAAAGAGGCACTTCTCTATTTCTCAAATCTTGACATCGTTGTCTAATATTTGTACTAGGGTCTTTGGGTATGCCAAGTCTGGCTCAACTTGTATACCATTGTAACTTATAGCATGCTATGGATTCCTAACCTACTTCCTTAGATTTGATACATTAAAGACATCATTTATTCTAGAAAGGTGAGTAGGAAATGCAAGTCTATATGCATCTTTACCTATGCGTTGGATAATTTCAAAGGGACCCATAAATCTGGGTGATAGCTTCCCTCGCAAGCCAAATCTTTGTACCCCCTTCATAGGGGAGACCTTTAAGAAGATGGAATCACCCACATCAAACTCAAGGTCGCTACCTCTAGTATCAATATAACTCTTCTAACATCTATGGAAAGTTATCAGTCTTTTTCAATCAAGATCAATGTCTTCCCAGGTCTCCTTGATTCTGTCTGAATCATAAAGGTTCTTTATTCCATCCTCTTGCTTGCACAAAGGAGTGGTACACCTACATCCATATAGTGTCTCAAAGGGTGCCATGTCAGTACTAGCATAATAACTATTATTATAGGTGAATTCTACAAGCAGTAAATTCTTAACCAATGATCCTTTCCATTCTAAGGCACATGCCCGCAACATATCTTCTAAGATTTGAATTGTATGCTCTGATTGGCCATCTATCTGAGGGTGATATGTTGTACTCAAAGAAAGTTCTGTGCCTAGTGATTTCATGAAATTATCCCAATAATGTGAGGTGAATTGTGAGTCTCCTTCAGAAACTACCTCCTTTGGAATACCATGAAAACGGATCACATGTGCTATATATAATTTAACAAGTTGATCTGGAGTAGCAGTTAAGTTGATTGCAATAAAACGTGCCACAATGGTCAGTCGATCTATTATTACCCAAATATTATCTTCAACACATGTGGTTGGAAGTAAACCGGCGGTGAAGTCCATGGAAATACTTTCCCATTTTCATTCAAGGATAGGGAGGGGTTGCAATAATCACGGTGGTCGTTGATGAGAAGTTTTTACCTATTGACATGTAAAGTAAGAGTCCACAAACTCCACAACATTCTTCTTCGTTTTGGGCCATCAAAAGTATGAATAAAGATCTTTATTTATCTTTGTAATTCCAGGATGAATTGGTAATATTGAACAGTATATTTTTCGCATGATGTCTCTTCTAAACTCAGGTATGTCCGCTACACAAACTCTATGATGGTTATAAAATAAACCGTCATGTTTACAAAATCCATCAGTTTCGTTTCTTTCTATTGTTTCTCTTAAGTCTTATAATAGTGGATCATCTTCTTGGCCTTTACGTATTCTATCCCAAATCTCCAGAATATATCGATGATGAATGGTTATTATATTTGTATCACTGTCAAAAGGTTATCATTCACATAATTCATCTCGCATACCCCAAAATTGGATTGTTGTCACCATGCCTTGGGAATAAGTTCTTCTACTAAGGACATCTGCTACCATATTTCCCTGACCCAGCAGGTAAGAGATTATGCTATCATAGTCCTTTAATAATTCTAGCCATCATCTCTTTCTCTCTCTCATGTTTAGCTCTTTTTAGTGAAATAAGTATTTTAAACTCTTATGGTCGGTGAAGATCTCAAAAGTGATGCCATAAAGGTAGTGTCTCCATGTTTTCAACGCAAATACATCAACATCAAGTTCAAAGTCATGAGTGGATAATTATGCTCATGCTGTCTTCAGTTGTCGTGATGCATATGCTACTACCTTTCCATGTTGCATAAGCATTGTGCCAAGCCTCCTTAGATGCATCGGTGTATACAGTTAGCCCTCAATGCTAGAGGGTAAATTAGGGATAGGTGTAGTGGTTAAACATTCTTTCAGTATTTGAAAGTTGGTTTTATAAGTATGAGACCATACAAATGGTACCTCCTTCTGAGTTAACAAATTCAAAGGCAAAGCTATTCGTGGAAGTCTTTCATGAACATTCTATAATACTCGGCTAGCCCTAGAAAAAATCGTATTTTTGTTACGATCGTTGGACGCTCCCAACTCATGACCACACTAAATTTTGTAGAATCAATAGAGATGCCTTCCCCAGAAATGACATGACCTAGAAAGAGTACTTTGGTCAGCCAAAAATCACACTTGTTGTTCTTAGCATGAGCTTGTATAAGTTGTTTTTCATGTTGTTGCTTGTTCATAGAATAGATGAGTACACCACCAATAAATGCTACCACAAAGTGATATAAGAACTGACTGAATACTCTATCCATAAGATCAATAAAGGTCTATGGTGCATTTGTCAGTAAAAAAGGCATGACTAAGAACTCATTATGTCGGTATCAAGTATGAAAGGCTATTTTAGGCATATCTGAGTTTTTAATTCTTAACTAATCATGTCCAGATCTTAGATCAATCTTTGAGTATACATTGGATCCTTGTAACTGATAAAGGACGTCATCTATTCTTGCAAGGATAGATGTCCTTTATTATCCTTTTATTTAGCTGTCGATAGTTAATGCATAGTCACAATGAAATATCTTTCTTTCACATAAAAAGCACAGGTGCACCCCATGGTGAGGTACTAGAGAGAATGAACCCTTCATCTAAGAGTTCCAGCAGTTGCACCTTAAACTCACATAACTCGGCTCGTGCCATACGATACAGAGAATAGAGATTGGCTGAGTGTTAGGCACAAGAGATATTTCAAATTAAATTTCTCGCTCAAGTGGTAATCCGCTTAATTTATTTGAAAAAAAACTAGTGAATTTCAAACTCTCGCCCAAGTGGTAATACACCTAGTTCATTCGAAAAAAATCAGGGAATTCACATACTATAGGCACATCTTTTATCATTCGTGCTATTACTGTGGTGGTAGATACGTAGGCTAAATAGCCTTGGCATCCGTGCATCATCAATCGATGTGTCTTCATAGATGAGATATATACCACTTCCTCATTAGAATTCTTTCCACTAAACTTGAATTCTATGGATTTAAGAAGGTGGAATGTTACTACCTCCTAGAAACAGTCAAGACATGCATGATACCTTTCCAACCAGTCCATCTCAAGGATAAGGTCAAAATCATCCATTTCAATAAGTAGCATATAAGCAAGTAATTGATGTTCAATAATTTGTACCACACAGTCATCTAAGATATCTTGGATTATAAATACTTAACCTCCTGGTCCCTTAATTAGATAAGGATTTTGTACTTTTATCGGGATCTTACCCAAAGTGGGCAATAGATGTCGAGCCACAAGTGACTGCAAAGCACCAGAATCAAACAAGGCATGCACAGAAAGACAAAGGATAGTATTGGTAGCTCATACGATTGGCATGAATTATAATCATGGTCTTCAGTGATGGCATTAAGCTGTCCATTAAGAACATGAAAGATAGAGCATGCAACACTCTGTGGTGGTCGTTGCATAGGGTCGATCCTTGTGAGCCGTGACCTCTACCCTTTCTTCCTATACGTGTTGCTCCATTTCTTGGGACATATGCTACATTGTTAGTTGGGGTTGGCTTGAACCTAGATCCTCTCAACTGTGGACAATCTTTCTTAAAGTGTCTTTCTTGATGATAATAATAACATGGACATATTCCGACCTGAGCTAAAGACCCAACCACATGGTACTAGATCCTCCTGCTGAGTCACAAGGGTATAGTGGAGTTCTAGAGAAACCCCCTCTCTTTGATAACTCATAGACCAAGTTCTTTGGAGAGCTTATGCCGGAACCAACCGGATGATAATGGCAGTCTCTACAATTGTAATTTACTTTGTGTTTGGATGGCCCATCGGTAAAGTGAAAGCTTCTTCTTTGTGATTTTCACCCCTTTCCATCTCAATACGATGGGCGATGTCCATTACATCATCTATAGTGGTGGCTTTAAAACCAGCATCTCTAAGATCTCCTTGAAGTCAACTAACAAATTTGGTAAGATACTTCTGTGATGAAGCTTATAAAACCGGGGAGTAACATAGTAGCTCAGTAAAATGAATATGATAATCTCACACAGTCTTGACCATGAGTCAAAGAAGCCAACTCTCTCCTCTTCAATTCTTCCCAATAAGAGGGATAGAAGTGAGCTTGGAACCTTTCTTGAAAGGTATCACATGGAACGTGATCTACTAATTTCTTAGAAATAACTTCCCACCATTGTCTTGCATAGTCCGCTAGACAGTAGTCAGCAAAGTGCATCCAAGTTTCTACTGGTGCATGTATTATCCTTAAAGTCTTACTAAAATCATCAAGCCATAATTCAGTCTCAGTAGGTATCTATGTTGTTGATTCGAGGAATCTTTCCCTTTCGATAATTGTTAAGTAGTTTTTGGAGTCTAAGAAAGGCCTTCTCCATTTCTCCTTCAGTTAGGGTAGGAGCAGACTTAGTGGAAGGATGGTAACTAGATTCATCCCCAAAAAAGTGAACGGAACCCTCAACCCTAGCATCCACGGGTATAGATGCCTTGGGTATCTCAGCTCGGTCATGTGGTCTTTGTTCTAATACCTACTGCTTTGCCCCCATCTCTTGGAGCATTGCCATCATCACAACCATTTGCCTAGCTAGGTCGTAATCTTCCATGATCTTGAGATGAATCAAGGCCATCGATTAGTTCTTATTCTACCTAGCATGATGTACATTAGGGACACTAATTTGTGAATGGTAATATTTTTGCAATCAATTACTAAGATCAAAGTATCTTAACATATCTTAGTTTCTAAATACCGTTAGTAATTATTAATTACCGAATAAGCTATTGGATCAACCATGCTATGATACCAATCTGTTACAACCTAGTTTTGGGTTGTCAGATCCTCCCATTTACTGGATCTGGTTACTCAGCCTTACTTTATCCAAGAATAACAACTAAAATTCAAAAAAAAATATGCAATTAAAATGATGCTAGAGGAAACATCTCACACTTCTCCATTTAGAAAATAAAGCCTACATAGCAAATTGTCCCACTATTTTCTTGTACATCAAGCTGAACGAAAATGGTACAAAAACTACTAACTACCTTAGACTAGAAGCTACTATTGTTATCAAGCCAACTAGCTGACTAAGGTTCTTGTGATGGCTCACCAATACCTCTTGAGTTTCAAAAAATCATAGGAAGAAGATTAACGAATGCTAAGTAATAATGAAGAGAAACGTAAACCAGTAGTGTAGTTTATAAAAAATCATTATTCCATAAATAATTTCTCTTATGAAAAATAATTATACCTCACCTCTCATGGACTTCGGAGTTGTAAACACTTCAAGATTTGAGGTTGCGTTGATCTGATGAGCTTATGTTGCTATACATCACCTCAATCAATCCTCCAATGCTACCTTGACACTTTTTTCTTTTCATTATCTAGAGTTGCAATCCCTCAGCTTGCAAATATAGAAGCACACTGTCCTCAAGGATTCGATAGCTTAAAACCACATGCTAACCTTTAATCACATATACTAGCATCTGTAAATACATGCTATCATAACTCAGCTACTATCAAACCACCCATGCCTCCACATCACACGCCCACATCATCAGTCAGTCGACCTGCCTAATTGCAACCAAGTACCACACATTGCAAATAATTTATTTTACGTGCTCAACATATCTAGGCAACAGTGTACCACCTCAGTCAGATCGAATCCATTTTATCTTCTTTCTTGTTTGATTCTAAACCAAAGCCTTGTACTCTTTGAACTTTTCTAATGTTTCATTTTTGTGATGTACTAAGAAGACAAAACCTTACCATGAATGATCATCAATAAAGGTCACATAATATTGATGTTCATTTCGAGTTGCAGTACGAAAGGGACTGCATACATCAGTATGTATCAGGTCCAACATGCCTTCGCGTCATTCACCTTTCTTAGAGAATGATTCCCTGAATATTTTTTTATGAATATAATGTTTCCAAGTTAGTAAATCATAGACTTCTAGAAAATCCAAAGGTTCGTCCTTTACCCATCTATTGATCCTATCAAGAGACACATGCCCAAGTCTTTGATGCCATAACATAGTTAACTGATATCCATCCTCCCTTGATCATTTAGGGGGTTTTAGTATTATTATTAATATTATTGTTATCAGTGTTATTGACACATAACACATTCATGCATGTTCAATTCATAGAGTCTTCAGGTATTCTGGACAGTTGTGCTTCTTGTGTCCAAGATTTTTGCAGTGATTACATCCCTTTTCTCCGATGTACGATGTGTAGCATTCGAAGGGGTGTTAACATCTTGGATCTTCTTCTTTTTCTTTTGAGTTGGACCCTTCTTGGATCCATGCTTCTTGGCGTGCTTCCCTTTGACCTGTACAACCATTTGTATTACCAAAGGGATTCTCTTTCTTCATGATATCTTTAACGGATTTCAGTGAAGAAAGTAACTAACATTAGTAAGTTTTAGCTTATTCATATGACAAGAAATTTTAAAAGTTATTGAAAGATTTAGGGAGAGACAACTATATGAAATTAGATTGCATATCTGCATTCATCCTTGCTCTTAAAGTCTCCAGCTCATGGATATAATCAAACATTTTGAGTATGTGTTCCCTGACTGGAGTGTCTTCTTGCATCCTATAAAGAAGCATTTCTTTCATAACACTGTAACGCTGAGTTTTGTTCACATCGCCAAACATCTCCTGCAGATTTGCCAAGATGTTCTGAGTTTATTCGATATCTATATGTTGCTTCTGAGGCACATTAGATACAGAACCAAGAATGTAGAAATAGGGTAACATGTGATCCTTATCTCACTTCTTGTTGAAATCTCAAACATCCTTAGTCTATGGGTTCTCATACTTGTTGCTGGAGAGCACATACCTGTTGCGCTCTGCTGCAAGTACTAGTCACAAATTTCGGATCCAATCCGAATAGTTTGGGCTGGTCAACTGATTGAACTCAAGCAGCTTGTTAAATGGGCTACGAAATTTCATCTGAAATTAGAGAAAAAAACATAATACACTTTAATATCTTGATTAAGGAAAATAAACAATTAATATTTTTAAATCAAGAGTTCTTATATTTTGTGTACTTTGAAATGCTTTCCCTTTTTAGCTTTCAAAGCATGAGGCAGGCTAACAAAATGCCTCACTATGAGATCTGAGTATCCTTTCTATTTTCATTGCATCTCAATAATATGAGAAAATGTAACTATGATGAAAGAAGCATGAACTCTTTCCACCTTACAAGTCCAACTTCTATTCTTAGTTCTATCTTTGACACCCACACTCCCCACATATACGGGGTTATCATGTTGTTTATTAAACCAACCATTAATGAGCGAATATTAATTTACACTATGTGCAATCCAATGTCGCCTCGATAATATGGGGAACAACATTAGGGTCACTATGCTTACGACTTATCTCATTCAAGAAATGAAGAACCCAATTCCATGGCTTTTTTTATTCCGGAGTCATGACTACGCATGAGCATCTCCAAAAATACAACCCATGTTGATGAAGTTCCTCGCAATGACAGAAGACCATGGATGTCATCATATGACTTAGTCCATATCATATTTAAATTAATGATTAATCATTTCGAATCATATTCTCATGATTAATCTAAGGTATAATGCTAGGATACATGCTTATTGTCTTAGTTTTAATTTAATTAAGACAATGACACTTAATCAATCCTGTCTAGGGATAGAGTCTTTTATGTACTTGATGTTGCCATATACTATTACACCCTCACTTAGTACAATTTAATGTTCCAATTTTAGTTATTAAAGGACGCCATTCATGCTACCTTTCCTTGAAATGGATCCAGCTAGTTCGGACAGATAATGCCAACAGGGCGCGCTTCCACTACAAGTGCGACACAGGGTGCCAATTAAGTAACCCATTAGCCAATAGTCTACACACCTTCACCAAATAAGTTTGAGACAGCCCAAACGGTTCATATTGTATTAAGGATATTTTATCGATCTTTCAACCATGTATGATACAATATAGTAACTCTCAAAAAACTTAAGAATTTAAAACTCTTTTTAATTTCTCAAAAGATCTAGTGCAACAATCTAGACAATTCTTTATTAAAATAATTTTAATTTCGAGATTCTCTAGTGCAACAATCTAGATAATTCGTGAAATCAATCGAATTGATTTCACAATTTATAATTGTGTTGCAAGTGCATAAATAATAAGAGGAATCATAAAATAAAAAAACTTTCTAATTTATTTCATATTTAAAATAAACAAACAATGATTCCAGATTCGTATTTGCAAGTACGATCACCGCACTTCAAATATAGAGAACATCTACAACTTTGACTTAAAATTCACTGCGACCTCAAATATTTCCAAAATAATAGGTCCAAATATTGATATAAATACATAAAATATATTTCCATCAATTTTGAGTCTCAAAATATGAGAAATAATTTAATTAAAACAATCGAGTCCTCTTCCAACTCCACCTATGAAGAGATCCAATTTCTCAAGACCTCACGGTTGGAATCGTGCAAAAAAATTTTTGCACTGATTGGGGACTCAGTATTTTATCATGTTATATGACCCAAAAAATAGCAACTAAAAATTCAATATTTTTATTGCTAAATTATTTTACCGAAACTGGAGTCTGCGATTATTTTTAACGTCAAAATCTTGTCCTGAATGTCACCAACAATTAGTGCATCTTTTGGGCATGATTCCAGACCTTCTCGACTTCATATATATCCCAAAAAATATTTTTAAAATAGAGGATAACAATAGCAACTTTTAAAGTCATCAAATCATTGGAATTGTTAAAACTGTTGTAAGACAATGTACCTGATGATTGGGATAATCTAAATGATTTTTCGTCGGACTTAGATGCAATCCAAATCCCCTAAACTAAGGATCTGATACCAATTTAATAAATAAAAAATCAGATTATTTACTTCACATCATAGAAACATGTAATATTAGCAAATGTTTTGCTAAATCGATGTAAGTTCGTCGTATGAACTAGAAACTTTAGCACAACAATTTGTGCATTCAGAAATCACTAATTTTAAGGAAATAATTTCCATAATGATTTATAAAATTGATAATGAATATAAGAGATAGATCAGGGTTACCTCTTGAAGCATGAGTTTTTAGAAAAAGAAAGCTCCCGAATCAATTCCGATCTGCAAAGTCTTTCTTACGGGCGCAGAGAATCTCGTTGCTTCCCACATACCCGGAAGTCGACCAGGGCAACAAGAAGTGGCATGTGAGAGATGGATACTCTCAAGAATCTTCTTTTTCTCAAAGGCACGAAATTATAAGGAGTCTAAGCTCTTCAAAAAATTAGGTTGCAAAAGAGAGAGAGTTATCCTCCTTTTATACCTAAAACACATCCTATGTGTGAGTTGTAGTTCCTTTGACGCTTAGTCAAGATCTTAGATCAAGTCCTTCAATAAGCATCATGTCATTTTTATCTCCAATTAATATAATTAATCAATACAAAACAAGAAACAACTTTTGAGTCCTAAAACTATTTAGTGTCGACAAGATGGTGCCTTTATTTACATCATTGTACACGCCCCAAATCGATTAAAATTAGTCAATGTTGTTGCTTTTATTTATTAATTAGATAATCTATTATCAATATTGGACAAATTATGGAAATAATCCTTAAATCTTATGGATCACATTTATGAGCACAAAATTAAATATAAATCAAATTTACATCAACAAAATTAATGTGAATCAAATTCACACAATCTGATGCCTTAGAAATATAATGTAAATCATATTTACATAAAAATTTATATGCATCATATCCATATAAATGTTAATTGTTGTGAATCATAATTCACATTAATTAATGAAATATATTTTTGAATCTTATTCATAAAATTTCCCTTATGAATAAAAAATGTAATTATTATTATTATTACTACAATATTGACATCAACTAGTATGAGTCACAATCCAATTAGGACTTATGAGATACAAATGCAGATACATGGAGATAATGTCGGGGAGATCATACTATCCATGTATAGTGACTTGAAAAATGGATATGAATCCAATTTCACGGTTCATACCATTTTAGCAAATATCTGTCACCTATGAATGTGGAGCAGGAGCTGTAACACTTCACACTCTTGCATCATATTCTTCAAGAGCAAAATAAAATGTCGATGACGTGAATCCGACTTCCTAGAACATTTTTGTTTCCAATATTTGGATATTAAAAATTGAATTGAATTGTAAATTTGGATTTAAATGAATTATGATTTGATCCAATTAAATCACAAATCATCTCAACTAAATAGACCCACTAAAATCTATCATGTTTCATCACTCCCTCAGACTGAAAGTGTCATGGTAGATGATCTATTATGATAGATTTAATCTTGAGCGTTCCCAATACTCTTTCTTCCTTCACAGTGGAAGACTTTGATAAATTCAAAGTTCAAATCATGATTTGACTGTCTTCTTAAAATACATCAATTGATTTCTCATTTGATAATTGGACGATAATATCAATCATATACTTTCCAAAAGTATATATTAATATCTCGAATTCATGTATAATTTCATAAACAAGAGACCATGCATGGAATTAATTTTGACCCCAAAATATCTCATGAGTGAGATCTGTCTCCCGGTTCATCAAGTATTAACTTTCATGATTCCTTCAAGAGACCATACATATCATAGAAATTAATATGTACACCAACAGCTTGGTATACTGACCTTGGTTGGGTCACCAAATTATTGGTCTGTCAAATGTTCATACGTAGGCATATAAATGCATATCTCTCCCAGGTCAAAGTATGTGTTCATGATCGTGACAATTATTATTCAGGTCTTAGTTTATATTGACCTCGTCAAGTCAACTCTATGACTTGATCATTCCAACACTTCTAAATATCCATTCTTATGCAGAGGACCTATATCAAGAAGTAGATTGGAAATCAGTCTTTAGAGAAAGATTGCCATCTCTTTTCAGACCGGAGATCTGTATTGAATATCACGTGTTTGAAGTCAATTGTATCCTCCCAGTTGCATGTATAAAATATGATTATGGTACATAATTGTAACTGTACAAATGAACAATAATAATAAGTATATTCACAATCATATATTTCAGATGGATGTGATAAAAAATAAATTTTATTACATTAATGGGTCACCAAGGGCTTACACTTCTAACACTTAGATCATGAGATATTTCAAGGAAAATTTTGACACAGTCTCCCCTTATATCATGTGATATTTCATGGAAAATTTTGGCAAAATCTCCTCTTACATCAGGAGATATTTCAGGGAAAGTTTCGATAGAGTTTCCCATAATATATGTAGAAACTCAAAAAGAACACAAGTCTTCGAAGAAGTGGATCGGAACAAGAACTAAAAGGATATACTTACTTCATTCCGGAAGCTGTCGAGGAGAGGAGCATTGTCTTCCTTCTCCTCTTCTTCTCGATAGTGCTTCGCTAGCGCTTCTTCTCAACCTCCCTCCCCTTCTCCCAGTCTCTCAACACTAGCCCTTGGTGGTGTGTGGAGTGGAAGTTGTAGAGAATGAATGGTGTTGGGTGGTTTGGGGTGTTTACAGGATCCCAACCCTTGAAAACCATGGTTTTCACCCTTGGTTTTACCCAAAACCATGGTTTCCATCGATATCGTGGTTTCGTAGCCCATAGTTTCTGCACATGGTTTCGCCCAAGCTTATCTCGAAACCCATGGTTTCGCTAATGACTCTTTATTACCTATAACCATGATTAATTAGAACTGATCGCTATTAATTATCGTAGTTGTGTTTAACAGCTACTAAACCCAAACCCTACATTCCTTAACCATGATCAGTAAGCTTAGTGACCATTTGTATACTTAATCAAGATTTATTAGTACTAATGATGGTGATTACAAGCTAATGGCAACTTTAACCGATGTCAACCTCATTGGCTTTCAAAATTCATAACTATTGAAATGACCTCCAATTACGAGGAATCAAGTTCTGTTTTATTCGTCTCGTTGGGCCAGATCTAATATGCATTAAAAGGCAGAATCAAGAGGTTGATTTTGAGGTTTTACATGGGCAAAGATAACAGGTCACCTGATGCCCCGATATGAGAAAGTCATGAAAAATCATGATCAAACCGCGCATTCACTTCTCGTTGAGCAATTTACGCTCACCAAATTTGAGGTGCGGGACTCGGAGGCAAATTAGAATGTTAATATAGATGGTCAAAATTCTGTATGTATCTACAGTCCATGTAAGATATGAGACTTTTCCCATATGTAATTACAGTCTATGGCAATGTCAATGTATGAGAGGAGCATATGTAGTTATGCTTCAATTTTCATACAGTCGCCTTATGTCGGGTCACATATGCATATGTTTCATGTCAATTCCCAATCATCTCTTCTGGTTGGATTTGGAGCCTACACTGCTACTCCACACCAATATAGTTGTACTGACAAGCCGACCCCATAGGAGGTGTCTTCGTAGAAGCATGGATGAGATGGGTAAAGTACAAGTTAGGTGTAGTCGATGTAAGGAACACTGCCATAACAAGATTACGTTTGAGAAAAGGCATGGGTAGATATTATGTAAATTGTTATGTGTAATAAAGTGCAATATCTATGTTATAATTATGTATGTATTGTATTTATGACATGGAGACTAGGGTAATTCAATGGTAAATGCATTGTTCATAATCATATGCATTTTTTGGCATAGCAATGGAGACATTTGTAAGGCTGGTCGATGCCTCGATACTAACTAGAAAATGAGAGCACATAACTGCCTGATCACTGGCAGGTAGTGATATCATGAGATATCTAAACGGGACACCCAAATTTCCGCGATTTGATTCAATATACTTCCTATATTTGGAATACATAGGAACATCAGTTGATCGAGCATGGACATATACTCAATCGCATACTCAAAAAGCTGTGTGTAGAGAGTCTGTAAATCAACAATTGGATATTGATGGCTTTCATTGCATCTCCATTTTAAGTGGTCTACATTAGATCAATCCCTGACGAAGGGATTGGTGGAAAGATGGCGACATGAGACACATAGATTCAACCTTTGTCAAGTTGAGGCAACTTCACATTGAAGGATGTTTCACTTGATAGGGTTAAGGGTAGAGGATTGTCCAGTCATTAGGTATAAAGAGCACCCTAACTTGGATTGGGGTTCATACTGCAAAGCTGCTGTTGGGTGTCAATCCCAATGAAAGTAATGAGCAAGAGCTAGTGGGTGGAAAGCTCAAGTTATCGTACATCGTGAAGACATTGTTGACAACCAACGCTCTCCAATTCATTGATCTGGAGGTAGTTTAGAGGGTTGCCATGGCATTGTACTATACCAAATTGGGACAAGAATCTTGTAGGATGCTAGCGCATATAATGTACCTCTTCTCAACCTTATACTCATGCACAATCTCCACGAGTGTGGATGTAGAGCAAAGTGGGTAGAGTCCTGGCACACATGTACTATCAACTGGATACTTTCCTGGTGATGAATATTAAGAGAGCATACGCATTTCGGACCATGCTACTGGTGACTAATCATTATCTAGTGAATATATGCACGGTAAATACCATGTGTAATACAACTGCTTCTCCTTCGGTCACATAGACAGGGTCTTGGGAGCATATCCACATTGGTCATTCTTATTCGTATCCGCTCAGAGATGAGACTCTATGGTCAATCCCATAGGCAGAAAGGTACCATACGGTTTCCCTCACAAGGATGCCCATTTCCTCGGATGCAAACCTTACATCATCGGTATTACTTTAGATGGACGGGAGGAAGGTGGTCATGGAGAGAGAATGTCCCCACCACTAATTTATCTTTTGCCACAATTATTCGGACCTCCTAGAGGAGCATAGGGAAGGCCCATGATTTGTTGTTACCATTTTCATCATGTAGCTATATTTTTAAAACTATACACTGAACATATAAGGTGGATACCCTATATGGACCAACTTTTGCTGCATCTACCTCAGATATGTCATGAGGGTCAAGTTGTCTAGCATTCTAAGATAGTCTTGATATGCTTCAACATTGTTGCCATGCATGCACCTGATCATGTGATGAGACAATTTGGTCTATGGAAACACATTCTGGTGGTAATGCCACAAATATCCTTCGATGACAGATGGGCTTGACCAAGAAAAGATGAGCCCTACGATTGGGATTTGCACCACCAAGAATGGAACCGACGATAGGATAGAGTCATTGGGGAGAGAAATTTGGATATACGGGTTGCATGGTATTGGTAGGTTACATGACATTGAATGGTCATGACCATACCACCACCTCGACAAGCTTACGAGCCACATGGACCTAGTTGTACACAATTGGTATGTAACTTTTAGAGTCAAATTCTACAATGTTATTTGTTTGGTAATTATTTAATTAGTCATATTTTCTGCAGGTGAACTCCTTGTTCCTTGTGATGGAACTGATGACAAAACATCAGAGGAACATGGAATAGCAACTGATGATTGCTTACGGTTATTATACCATCCAGAATATGTCACTGATGGATCCAGGAATACATGATATACCCCCTATGTACACATTGTACACCGAGACCACAACATTTACCTCCTAATAGTACATGGCTCAATACACTTCTTGGGTGTACGGGATTGGTCCATTGTATCAACCACCACACACATTTGATTTTTTTCCCACTCCTCATGTTCAACAAACATCATCTACAGATCCACCATATTGGTCCTAGGCACCTTTTGATGTGCTCGCAACCCAAGAAGCCCAACCAACAAATGCTCAGCAATAATTGCAGATAGGGCTCACTAATTGTTAACCATCTTTTAGGGGTGTCCTACATGGTGTCCATGTCCCCTTGATTAAGGTATTAGAAAACTCCTATCCTAGCCTTTAGGCATTGGAACGATCACCTCGGGAATGAAGCAACACACATAGATCTTCCCAGGACATCTGATGTAAGTCTACTGGCGATACTCACAAACCCACCATACACCTCAAATGTAACAAGTTTGAGAGGAGGTGGTAGGCCCACAACGAGAAGGGAGAGTTCATATAAGGCTGAACCAAGAAGGAGAACTGATGGTAGGCATGAAAGGGGACATGGCAAAGTGGAAAGGAGATCCATCTGGCAAGGGAGAAACGAGAAGGGGATGTGGAGATGGGGGCATCAAGCATGGGAGAGATGGGAAGGGGGGAACGGGAAAAGGTTCTTCATCTAAAGAGCCAATATCACATATTATACACCATACGAAGGAATAGTTTCATTGATTGTAATATGTTAATCCCTTATTTGTTAAAATGAAAAAAATAGCTCATTCTCTAATATTATACGCGATTGTTGTTTGTGATTACTGGCGACCTTAATGTGATTTTCGTTTAAAAATTTTCAAATGTAATTCTGTTCATGCAGGTTATGGAAAAGTCTCGCCTTACTGCCCGCAAGTCGGTGCGTCTGCCTATTAATCACTAAATGACTATGTTAATGTCAATTTATTGTAATGTGCACTCTTAACAATATATCAGAACTAAGTCATTTGAACTCCATGAAGAGAACTTAGCTGAATTTATCATGGATAAGTTCAGGGTTGAATACAAGGACATGAGCAATTAGTCAAGTAAATCTAGGGATTAAATATCTAATTAAGTGATCAATTAATGGAATCTAGTTCAAGACAATGCAAACATAATGCAATGCTCTTTTATTAGATTTTTAAATGCAATATATATTAATATGCTCCCGAAGGAAAAGACTAATGCAATAGTACACAATGCAATGAACCAATTATAACAAATACAAAAATATGCTCTTGATTTAGACAATCAACATGACAGATTTGAACAATCCACTAATCCAAATCAATGATTAATTGTAAGAATGCAAATAATCAATTTCAGTTCATTTAAATAAGAACTCAATTGAATGGTTAGAACAGTCACGCAAACTAATCTCCCTTCATTCATTTCTATTCAGAAAATATTGGTATGGAATAGATCTTAATTGGATTATAATTAACCAAAGGAAATCTTGGTGTAGAATGATCAATGTATCAATTTAATCAATCAAAAGGATTAAAACTATTAATGCATAAAGGTCTACAAAAGTCCCCAATTTTTAATTTCTACTATACAAAATAAATCAGTAATTCAATTAGATCAAATCAAAGAGACTAAAAGAATGAAATATAGAATAAAAGTTTTAGCATGAGGATGAAATTTCAAAAATAGAATACGAGAGGACTTATCTGCAAAATATCCAACGGGCACATGCTATGCACGCACGTGAAGGTTCGACAAGTGGCTCGGTAGGTGCCTCAGGTTCGGACCCATGTGATGCATTGTTATGCGTTGATGTTGGCTCGGACGCTCTGGACCTAAGGTCTGAAATGCTACTTTGGTTGTGCTACATGGACGCCCCTGCATTGTAAGATGGACATCTATTGGAGTGGATCAAACTGTGACTGTTGCTAGTGTTCTTCCTCCTCCTCCTCTTACGACGGTGCTCAGGCGGTGCTCTGACAAAGGCTAAATGGCTCCTCTGTGCTCCTCTCGCTCGATAGGAAGTCCAGATGTCTTTGCCTTGACTTGGAGAAGATCGTGAAGGCTCAGTGATGATGAGAGAATCCCTGCAAGTCCCTAGCGATGCCAAACCTCCATCAAAGAAGCTTGAGATTAGAGCTCTGTCTCAATCTTTGATCAGTGAAGTATAGGTAGTTCCTACTTGTGTTAGATGCCAAGACAGAGCTACTGCAGAGGAAATGAGGAAGAGATGGAATAGTTGAAGGTCTATCGGAGGCATGGAGAGGTGGAGCCCTATTTGGGTTATCCTCTTTATGAGAGTAAAGGTGGATCGAGGTGGATGACGTGATCTCGAACGAGATGTAGTGAAGTAATACATGTGCGAAGTTCAGTGAATTATGGTGATGGTGTGAGTGTTCTCAAGTGTACGAAATGATGATTGAAGTAGTGGAGATTAATTGGAGAAATTACAAAGATAAAAGCTTACCTGGGAATCAAAGTGAGACAGAGGAAGGTGAATGTGCTGATAGACACTGGATAGAGTAGAGTTCTATGAACTCCGATCGACGCTTCATGTCCTAGACTAGAGAATGAAGCTCGAGTAGCACCAATCGATGGTCAACAATAGTTAGAGATGGCGTGCATCACGTCGGCGATATACCTCGGTCGTTGCTCTTAAATCCAAACTTCTACTATCAGTGGAAGGTGGTTGAGGCTAGGAGGGATCACACGAAAGTGGCTAATGGTCATTGCAAATGACGAAGAGGGAGGTTTTGATGGAGGATATCGGTGGTTGCAGGAGGTTTTTGAGGAAGTTTCAACCATCCATGGAAGGGCCACATGAGTGAGAGAATAGTAGTTGGGAGTCATGCAAAGAAGAGGGGTGAATGGGGAAGATGTAGGTGTTGGAGGGAGTGGTTGCCTCACGTGAGGTAATCGGTGAAATGGGGAGAAGGAGGCGATGCACGAACAATCACGTCCCTTCGCCCTAGGTGGCTAGAGGAGGAAGACAACCTCTAGACCGTCTGAGCATAATCGAAGGGCGGATATTTGGGTATGAATAAGTGGTTCTGATGGACTTGATCAAAAATGATCAAGTGGATGTGGTTAATGGAGTGTGTGATCAAATGAGACTTGTCTGATCAAAATGATCAGACGACTAGGACATGAGGTGCTTGGTTCTTAAGGGTCGGGTGAGGGAGCGACATATGGTTGATCCATGTGGCCCAATAAAATAATTAGAAAATAAATAAATCATTTTAAAATAAAAATAAATATCACATTGTTAAAATAAAAAGTTTTTAACATGAAAGTTGTCGATCTTTTTGGTATCTACAACCTCCTGTACAACTCAAAGTGGTAATACATCATTTATACACAATAATATTTTTGTAAGTATTTTTAAGGTATTAAAATACTTAATTTATTTTCTTTTATTATTTTTTGTATTTTAGATAATAAATAATATACATATTATTATTCACGAAATTATGCTATTTTTATGGGATTTTAGTAATTAGAAAATCACACAATATAAATGAATATATACAACATATAGACATGTTATTTAGAAATTAAAGTTATTTTAGTGAATATATACAACTTCTAATTATTAATTAAAGTTATTTTATTGTTAATAATTGGACTTTATAAAGCTTGGGGGATAATAAATACATACTAAGATGATACATCAGGGATTTACCACTGCCCGACAACCATTTTCTATCAACGTGTGCGCCATCTAGTAGTGCATTCCATCATGCTACAATTGCTCCACTACAGTCACCACGACCACCTCTTAGTGCCGCCCACCTGCTCCAAATGCTCCACTGCATGTCATCTTAATGGGGTCAATGATCGTGATTCTTACATGGCACGTAACCTGCACATGCTATCTGAGGATCCTATGGAATATCCCTTGGAGGAAGTCCAATCTCTGAATCAACAGGTTCAGTTAGACTCTCAGTTCAATGAATACTCAACGCAATCTATTCCCCAGCTATAGCTGACTCTTCAGAGAGTAAGATTCACTACCCATGGATTACTATGATGAGGAAGAAGACTTGTATAATACAATTACACTGAAGTACACATGTCTGAACATACTATGTAGGAACGAGTGTGGTTAATGCCCTGAGGTAGGTTGCATTAATTTAATGTAATTTTGTTACACTTTGGGTGCATATGTGTAATTTATTATGGTGATAGTGGGCACATACTCGGATGCACTTTTATCGATTAAATGATAATGATATTGTTGTGTTCTCTCTATATTTTAAAAAGTATTCTCTCAATGATGAGGTTGTCTTCTCACTATGAATAAATAAATAAAAGGATTTTTATCAGTTGTGCCCCTCCGAGTTGCAATCTCAGGTGCGCCCTCCCTTTTTGGGAATATCAGTTGTGCCCCGACTTCTTGCCATTCCATCACTTATGCTCCTTAGTTAGTTGTCGTCCATCCTCAATGTAAATGAACGTTAACTTTGGGGACACAAGCGGAAACACATTAGAAAATAGGGACGCGAGGTCTTCTTGAACCTCATCACCCTCCTCCCTCCCCCCCCCCCCCCTCCTCCTCTCCAGACCGACCTCCTCCTCCCTCTCCTCCTCCTATCGTGGCCAACCTCCTCCTCCTCCTTAGGCCAACCTCCTCCTCCCTAGGTCGGCCTCCTCCTCCTCCTCAGGCCAACCTCCTTCTCCTACCCTTTCCTCCACCTCCCCTTTTCAACCTCCTCCACCCTCCCCTCTGCCCCATCCCCAGACTGACCTCCTCCTTCCTCCTCCTTTTCTCCTCCCCAGACCGAACTCCTACTCCCTTTTCTCCTTCGCCCCAGTCTCCCCCCCCATTCCACTCCTCTCCTTCTCCCCCAACCTCCCCCATCCTCCACCTCCCCCCTCTCCTCTACCCCTAGCTTCCCCCTCCTCTGCCACTCTAATGAACATTAATAATAATCTATTTAATTATCGATGATATTGTAGTATAGGAGACATTTTCGATTCAACAAAAATCACAAACTCTAAGAATTTTTTTACTTGTAAGGTATACCAAGGTAGAATACAGGGACAAAGCCTCCTCATCTATTTATCAAAAATTATTGATTAATTATTGAGTGTCTGGATTCTAAATCGAGGTCTTCGTATGCATGCAAAACGATATGAAAAATACATAATTTGAACAGAATGGAAGGAACAAATTAACATGAGGCACATAATTTTTATTTGATTTTATGTAATTTAATATGAGATGAAACGTGAAATGCAAACCAATGAGTATGTAAAATTATGCCCTAAATAATAAGTGAATCAATCAATAAAATAAGGGATGAATTCATAATCACATTGAGCAGTCAGGATGATTAATGGAATTTAAATAAAAAGGCAGGAGATACTATAGAACATCAAAGATTGGCACATTTAATTATGATTCAAAATAGTGATTAACATATCCAATTAAGAAGAGTATAAAACAAGCTTCAAAATGATACAGAAATCGTTTGATTCGGAGATCATATGCTTAATATATGAATAGAATAGTGCAAGAGGATAATTGTAATAAAAATGCACTAAAATAAAGGATAAATATCAGAAATAGGTCCACGAAGGGACCTATATGCAATTAGCAAAGTCACAGGGGCCATTTTGTAAATATTCCTTTGCTCGGGGGGGAGGGGTGGCATTTTTGCAATTATGAAATCGGTTGGGCCTCTTTGCATTTTCTCTAGGCATATGTGCCATTTGATGAATGCTAAAAATCATCTCTTTAATTGTCTATGATATTGTAATATAGGAGATGATTTTCGATCCAACAAAAACCACAAACTTTGAATGTTGTGGAATATTTTACTTGGCAAGTATACAAAGGTCGAAAACAGGGACACAAACCTCTTCATCTATTTATCGAAATTATTGATTATCTATTGATGACTGGATTCTAAACCTAGGTCTTCATATGCATGCAAAACGATACACAAATACAAAATGCAAATAGAATGGCAGGAACAAATTAACATGATGCATGCAATTTTTTTTTGATTTATATGCAATTTAATATGAGATGTGATGTGAAATGTAAACCAATGAGTAAGCACAATTATGCCTCTAAATAATCAATGAATTGAGCAATAAAATAAGGTTTTAATTAAGAGTCACATTGAACAATCAAGATGATTAATGGCATTTAGATAAAAGGCCAGGAGACACTATAGAAGATCAAAAATTAGCACATTTAATTAAGTATCAAATCAGTGAATAATAAATGCCAATAGGAAGAGGATAAAACAAGCTTCAAAATGAAACAGAAATCATTCGATTTGGAGATCATATGCTCAATATATGAATTAAAAAAGTGCAATGGCGTAATTGTAATGAAAAAACATTGAATTAAAGGACAAATATCACAAATAGGTCTCTGGAGGGACCAAATTGCAATTAGCAAAAGTCAGAGGGACCCTTTTGTAAATATTATTTTGTTGGGGGGGAGCATATTTGCAATTTATGAAATCTGTAATTTCTCAAGTCATGCGTGCCATTTGATGAATGATAAAAATCGTCTCTATAATTATCGATGATATTGTAGCATAACAGACAATTTTCGATCCAACAGAAACCACAAACTTCGAATGTTATGAATATTTTTACTTGGCAAGTATTTTAAGGTTGAACATAGGGACACGAGCCTCATCTTCTATTTATAAAAAAATATTGATTACTAAGTGACTAGATTCTAAACCTAGGTCTTCATATGCATGCAAAACGATATGCAAATACATAATGCAAACAGAATGGCAGGAAACATGATGCATGCAATTTTTATTTGATTTTATGCAATTTAATATGAGATGCGACATGAAATGCAAACAAATGAGTATGTAAAATTATGCCAAATAATCAGCGAATTGAACAATAAAATAAGGTTTGAATTCATAGTCACATTGAGAATTCAGGATGATTAATGTCTTTCAAATAAAAGGGCAGGAGACACGAAGGATTATAAAAAATTAGCACATTTAATTAAGTGTAAAATCAATAACATACGCCATTAGGAAGAGAATAAAACAAGCTTCAAAATAAAACTGAAATCGTTCGATTTGAAGATCGTATGCTTAAGATATGAATAAAATAGTGTAAGGGCATAATTGTAATAAAAATGCATTAAAATAAAGGATAATTAACACAAATAGATCCCTGGAAGGACCTATTTACAATTAGCAAAAGTCAGACGGGCCATTTTGTAAATATTCCTTTGCTCCGGGAGGGGGGGGCATTTTTACAATTTATGAAATCCAACTGTGTCTCTCAACAATCTCTCCCAACGTGCGTGCAATTTGATGAACACTCCAAATCGTCTCTTTAATTGTCGATGGTATTATAGTATAGGAGACGATTTTCGATCCAACAAAACTACAAACGTTGATTGTTATGGAATATTTTTAATTGGTAAGCATACCAAGGTCGAATACAGGGACACGAGCCTCTTCGCCTATTTATCAAAAATTATTGATTAATTATTGAGTGGCTGGATTCTAAACCTACATCTTCATAAGAATGCGAAATGATATGCAAATACATAATGCAAACAGAATGGCAGGAACAAATTAACATGATGCATGCAATTTTTATTTGATTTTAAGAAATTTATATGAGATGCGATGTGAAATGCAAACCAATGAGTATGTATTAAGCCCCTAAATAATCAGCGAATTGAGCAATAAAATAAGGGTTGAATTTAGACTCACATTGTGCAGTCAGGATGATTAATGTCATTTAAATAAAAGAGCAGGAGACACTATAGAACATCTAAAATTAGCACATTTAGTTAAGTTTCAAATCAATGAATAACATAATGCCAATAGGAAGAGGATAAAAAAAGCTTCAAAATGAAACAGAAATCATTCGATTTGGAGATCATATGCTCAAGATATGAATAAAATAGTGCAAGGTGTAATTGTGATGAAAACATTATATTAAAGGATAAATATCACAAATAGGTCTCTGGAGAGACCTAATTGTAATTAGCAAAAGTCAGAGGTGCCCTTTTGTAAATATTCCTTTGCTGGAGGGAGGGTGATTTTGCAATTTGTGAAATCCGGCTAAATCGCTCTGCAATTTCTCCAGGCGCACATGCCATTTGATGAATGCTAAAAATCGTCTCTATAATTGCCGATGATATTGTAGTATAGGATACAATTTTCGATCCAACAAAAACCACAAACTCTGAATGTTGCAGAACATTTTTACTTGGCAAGTATTCCAATATTGAACATAGGGACACGATCCTCTTCGTCTATTTATTGAAAATTATTGATTAATTATTGAGTGACTGGATTCTAAACCTAGTTCTTCATATGCATGCAAAATGATATGCAAATATATAATGCAAACATAGTGGCAGGAACGAATTAACATTATGCATGCAATTTTGATTAGATTTTCTGCAATTTTATATGAGATGCGATGTGAAATGCAAACCAATTAGTATGTACAATTATCCCCTAAATAATCAGCGAATTGAGCAATAAAATAAGGTTCTAATTTAGTGTTACATTGAACAATTAGGACGACTAAAGATATTTAAATAAAGAGCAGGAGACATTATAGAACATAAAAAATTAGCACATTTAATTAAGTGTCGAATCAGATAACATATGACATTAGGAAGAGGATAAAACAAGTTTCAAAATGAAATAGAAATCGTTCGATTTTAAGATCATATGCTCAAGATATGCATAAAATAGTGCAAGGACATGATTGTAATAAAAATGCATTAAAATAAAGGACATATATCACAAATAGGTCCCTAGAGGGACCTATTTGCAATTAGCAAAAGTTGGAGGGGCCCTTTCGTAAATATTACTTTGTAGGGAGGAGTATTTTTACAATTTGTGAAATATGGCTGGGTCTCTCTGTAAGTTTTCCAGTCAGCGTGCCATTTTATGAACGTTAAAAATTGTCTCAATAATTGTCGATGATATTGTAGTATAGGAGATGATTTTCGATTCAACAAAAAAACACAAACCTTGAATGTTGTGGAATATTTTTACTTGGCAAGTATTCCAAGGTTAAACACAGGGACACGAGCCTCATCTTCTACTTATCTAAAATTATTGATTATTGAGTGACTAGATTCTAAACCTAGGTCTTCATATGCATGCAAAACGATATGCAAATGCATAATGCAAACAGAATGTCATGAACGAATTAACATGATGCATGCGATTTTTATTAAATTTTATGCAGTTTAATATGAGGTGCGACGTGAAATGCAAAACATTGAGTATGTACAATTCTACCCCTAAATAATCAGTGAAGTGAGCAATAAAATAAGGGTTGAATTCATAATCACATTAAGCAGTCTGGATGATTATTGGCATTCAAATAAAAGAGTAGGAGACACTATAGAACATAAAAAAGTAGAACATTTAATTAAGTGACAAATCAATGAATAACATTTGTCATTAGGAAGAGGATCAAACAAGCTTAAAAATGAAATTGAAATCATTCGATCTGGAGATCATATGTGGCTCGGGCCATGAGGCAGCTTTTGGTGAATCGGGAGGCGGTTTGGTCCACCCAGGCCTATAGGGTAGGCGTGGAGGCTTGGGCATGTTCTAGGTCGTCTGATCGATTCGATTAGTTGGCACTTGTACGTTGGGTTTATCTGCTCTGTCGCCTCTCATGGTGGACTTGGTGGGGCTCTGGCGAAGGTGCGTGAGCTCAGCCGTACTCAAAGAAGGCTTCCAAGAATCCCTGGAGCTACCTGAGATGCCAACGATGAAGATCGAGTTACTACAGAGAGGAGGGACCTTCTAAATAGGCATGATGACATTCCCTCGTCAAAGGTGGAGTTCTAGAACGGAGCTCCCCTCGAAGGTCCGGCTATTGAAGTATCTTTGACCTGTAAATCATTAAGTGTGAATAACAAAAGCAGGTGGATGTGTGTATGAGGTGGAATGGAGGCCCGAATGGGCGGCGAAGCCAGGAACCTAGTGGGTTCCTCCGCCGTGAAGATGGAGGAAAGGGGGTGGAGCATACTAAGAGATGTAGAAGGGAAGGAGGAGATCGGAGGTGGGGCGAAGATTGGGGTTATGTGGTGAAGCTATGGTAGTCTGATCAAAGTAGGGTGGAGCGTGTATGTTGGATTAAATAGGAGAAAACAAAAGAAAAACAAGGGCAGAGTTACTAGAGGATTGATGTGATGCCTATCCCCCTCTAGGATCTGGGTATTTGACATTCACAAAAATAGGAGAAAATAGCAACATGCATAGGAATTTAAAATTTTTGCTTCTCATTGAACCTGTTCGCATTTCATACATTTTCATTGTCCATTTCCATACATTCCATTTCCATGTCCGCAAAATATACATTACGTGTCATGTCTCTCAAAAAGTAGAAGCTACAAGTACAAGAAATAGTAAAAGAAATTACTAATACTGTACCATAAAAAGGATGAAGCTGCACAAAAAAATGGTGCCTCCAACTAGTCACTGCTGTGAACTTGCGGATCCACACGTAAGTACGTTATGAGCAAAGTTGCCCAATACGATTTAAACAAAATTATACAAAAAATGCAGGATATAATTTAAATGTGTGCAAAAGAGAAAGAAACTGGGTAACCCGATCTCATAAAGAATTACATCCTAGCTATTATTATTAGATATGAATATGTGTAACCTAGCTTCATGGATAGTCTGTGGTCTTGGTCTATATGAGACCTCAAACTATGACTCTAAGGCAAAAAAACGCCTTAGGGTTGGGGTGCCTCTGTAGGCATACAATGGGTACAATGCATCCTAACTAAGTTCCCAACATGCCCACTTAGCCCAACTTCACAAATTTGCTTCTAATTTACAACTAAGATTCCAACCCATGGATCATCGTTACTAGCCCAATCCGTCTTATGCATAGGAGATTCACGTCCAATTCTCAACTTCATTAACCACATTTTTCCTGGAACTCACCTCTTAGCGCTCCCACTCGGAATACTGACCATTGTGGCCTACATTGGCCTATACACGAGTGTTAACTCTAAGTGAACAAGCGAAACACTAGACGACCAATCATGACTACTTGGCCCGTGCTCGAGCACCAGACTAAAGCACGCAAGTGCCGAGGCCAAGCACCATCAGATTAGCACATTGGTGTGCCAAGCAACATGTCCTCCAACCATCGCATCTACAATAGCAGTTGGGATCGCTCGCGGTCATCTAGGCTTCTACCCGGGGCCCCAAAGGTGCATGCCCCTCCCTTAGAGACTACTACTCCACTACTTACATTTCACTTAAGATCAATCACCACGACATGGATGAGAACCCAGTGGGAAGGGCATCTGCTGAGCACAGAACCCATTTATCATAAATTTTATAATAGTCTATTAGGCCACAATATTGTTGTATGTTTGAAATGGTAACGACTATATGGAGTTGATTTGTCAATCAAACCAAAATCAAACAAAGCAATTAGTATTCCAACTAATAAGGGAAGCAATGGTTAAGAGTAGTTGAAATATCCAACTCGAAATTACTTTTACAAAGGAATGATCTAATCAACTAAGAAAATATCACAATAGTTGGTACGATCCTTAACCTAGGTAGACAAGTATTTATCCAATTTTCCATGTGCGGTAAAGCATTCCTATATAACATCAAGAGTTAATCATAAGATATTATATATTTAGGCAATTTTAAACTGTATTAAAAGCATGTAGATGTGTATTAAGGATCAAACTTTTTTATAGATATCACTTGTCAATTTAATGACTTGCATGCAATAAGTGACATTTGGACAGGTATCTAACCACCCTCGTATCGTTAGGTAACTAACCATAGGGTTATATACCGCAAAATACAATAACTATAAGAAGCTGTAACAATATGAAACGCCATGTCTACCATGCACAAATATATATCCGGTGATAACAGAGGTCCTTTTACACGACCATCCCAGGTTCCCTTTTCCCTTCGATAATTAGCATGCATATATGTCATTTTCAGCTCGCAAGAGATAGTGTTTCTTATCATCAGTCAAACAAAAACAAGCCATATACTCTATCTGATGGTCTTAAATTCCATTTCACCCACCCTATTGTTACCTATTTTGACTGCCATGAACAATCTTTCTATATACTAAAGCTGAGTTTTGCTCAGCTACTTCCCTCCTTCTGACAGGTGGAACCTTCCTCATGCTCTTTTCTACTCTCTCATCAGAAGACATGTGTAAGTCCCCCATCGTTCTCTGCCATGTTCTCACCCCCTCTATTTGATTCTATTGCCAATTAGATGAACTCTCATCTCTCGCTTATGAGGACACGCTGCACTCTCTTGTGTCCTCTCTCTCCCCCCCGTTTTTGTCCTGTGAGTTGCAGATCTCCTATTGTTTTATTATAACCTTTATTATTAATTGATTGTCCTTAAGGCCAAAGTGCATTGGTCAATTACTTTATATAAGAAATCTATCAAAAATGGTAGTTTTTGCATTCCATTGGCTTATACAAGGAAACAACAATCACATTCCAAATGCTGTAAAAAACATAAAATAAATTAATTAAAGAATACCAAATATACTAGAATATCAATTTGCAATGCAACAAGCAATGCTGATTATATAATGTTAAGTAAAAAATAGTTGACAAATATAAGCGTGTACACAGTACACATTTAGTTTTTTAATTGAGTAAGATTATCATTTTAATATTTTAATAATGATTGATTGCATAACATTTAAACATGATCAATATGCACATACTATTTCATAATTTAAAAAATATGAATTATTTTCCTTTATGCAGTGACCAATTAGTTTTTTATGCACAGAATAATAATATAATTTTAGTATAGCTACAATGATCGCATGCATATAGTTTATATAGGAATAGTATGCACAACATTTATCGATTAATAAGGTTAGATTTCAAGACATGCATTTTTTAAAAAATCTATATGGATAGTAGGTGAGGAAATTGATAGGTTCATAGTTTATGAATTCCTCTAGGTTATTTTCCTCTCTCATTTTATTTTAAATTGTGATATTTTTTATTTTATATTTCCACTTTATTAGTGTTGTAAAATAATATAAAATTTAAAAAACAGATTTACAAGTCTTAGTATCATCCACCCTTGCTTATGTTGTTTTAATTCAATAACCTAATTTTAGAGAATTCAAAATATTGATAAAAGTTCATGCTCATCTCGAGAAAAGAGAAATTAACTTGACCTTAAAAGTATTTAAAATCAATACTATAATACACACATAGGAAATTTACAATAGGATCATTAAATTCGTAAACATTGTAAGAAATTAACTTTCATTATCAAATATTTATATTAACAAGTATATAAATAGATTTCATGCGTGCAACGAAATCTATATAGATAGCATATATTTATTTTCTCATATTTTAAAATTGTGTTTCTAAACATTATGCTGGTATTTCTTTATTAGATTTACTTCAAATGTGTGTATTCATGTTTCATTATATACATATAATGTATATCATTTCTACAAATTTGAATTTCATGTTAGAATTAAGATTTGTGAGGTGATTTCATTTATTGTTTTTATAGACTTCCTCCTTCCACTATTCTACCTTGAAGCTGGTTTTTCTATAACCTCGGGTGTTATTTGATTTATATTATCACCCTATATACTTCCATGCTTCCGTATATTTGTTAAATGAATGGATGTATTTGGATCTGTTGAAATTGCTTTGTTGTATAACGTTGTTAACGATTTAATCCTTTTATTAGTATAATTTATCCATTTCCTTCTTAAAATAATCCATTGTATTATTCTGATGTGACATCTTATCAACATAATTTATCCATATTTTTCCAGTTATATTTTTTTTGAAACACAAATTTGCATCATTCTCTTCTATTTTTCCCGATATTGTCTACCACCTCAACGTGTCTACATCATTGGGCAACAACATAGCATGAATATGTCATGCTGTAAAAAATATTTGAGGCCCATGTCTGAGACTCAACCCTTATTGTTTGATTTGATATCTTGCTTAATTTCCATAATTTTATAGATATTACAAATGAATGTATTTTCTCAATCCACCGTGAAGCGCGGGCTCATACACTAGTTTTCTCTATTTGCATGTTTTTATGTTCCTTCTTCCTCCCATTTATCGTCGAATTCTGACAATCACTATAATTTTCAGTCTTTCGACATATTTTAGCACTCTATTGTGTGTGTGTGTGTATATATATATATAATATTATTTCTCTCTAATATAGAAACTACCCTTGGTACAACCGTGGTAACGTGAATCTAGAAGGTTAAAACTTTGGAGGTTTTGAGTTCGACAATTTGTTCGTTCCTTTGTTTTCTAAATATTTATTTGGGTAAATTATAATTTGAGTTTCCATCTATGGGTCTGATTTCAGAATGAGTCCCCATCTTTAAATTGTAACGATTCGGGTCTCAGGGTCGTTAACGTAATGAACTTTTTGGGGTTGATGACAAATATGTCCTTGTTTAAAAGTAGGAACCCAACTCCCAATTCCTTCCCAACAAAGGCATATTCATCATGAACTCCAAAATTTCCATTTTCTAAATGGCCCTGGGACCAAATCGTTACAATTTAAAGATCGGGACCTATTCTGGAATCGGATCCATAGATGGGGATCCAAATTGTAATTTACCCTATTTATTTTGTAAAGCTAACATGTATAGTCTTGTATTAGCATTTTGGTTGTGATGCATATGTCAATTATCTTGCCGACTCTTGGGTTCGCCGCACATTTCGAAATATTATGGCTAAACTGAAATATTTTTAAGGGATTTTTGTAAACTCGTGATTTTCTGAGTTTTTCCTAATAACACTTATATCGCTACTTTTTTGCAATTACACTTATTGCACTATATTCTTATAAAACTCACGATTGTTCCCTTCTGAGAGAGAGAGGGGGGGAGGGAGGGAGGTGTTTGCTACTAGTCACACATCGCTCGATTTGCTACTAGTATATATTATTACTTTTTAATACAAAGAATCACATTCATGTAGTGGTGGTAACATGATTATGAATGATTAATAATTTGTAGGTCTTGGGTTTGAAACCCTATACATGATTTTCAATTGCTATTATCATTTAAATTTGTATTTTATGAAATCAGAATTTATAACCTTGTAGTGGTGCACCTCCCCTTATCTTATTATGTTTTACGTTAGATCCCATTTAAAATATCATTAACAAATTCAAATAATATTGTTAGAGAGTTGTTTGAATGAATAACTTTTAAATTTATAATTGAATTTGACTTTGATTTTGATATTAACCGATATTGTTTTTAGATTTGAGGCTAAGATATAGTGTTAATATTTTATATTATTACAAAGACTCTTTAAAAAAATTGCAAATGCATGATAGATAAAAATATTTGTGTCCATTTTAAAATGTGTATGGATGTGGATACAAGTATTGATGGATATGAAAAACACAATATCATATCCCTAATAATAGATAAAATGTAGTACGTACGAATATCAATTGTTAAGCAATAAACATAACCATTCATTCCAGCATATCTAACATCATGACAAAAATGTCTATATGTTAATGTGCACAATTACAATGACTACAATAACATATATTACTTAAACAAATTTTAATTTTGTTAGATACATGATAAACAGTATTCATTACAAATGAAAGAAATATAAATTGCCATCAAGAGCATCAAACAAACCATGATGTAATAACATGATTAGATAGAGCATGGGGTCACCATAAAGGAAAAGGATTGAAACAAGGTCAGATCATATTATGTTAGTTCTTCTAATTAAAACAAGCACGGCATGTATATATAAATAGAGGTACAACAAGCTTAAACGATACGCAATTAAATGCAATCAAATATCACAATTAGATCTTTGTGTTCATATAGTTAGCAAAAAAATATAAAGAGAATTCCAATCTTCAAAAAATATTTTTATCTAATCATTTAAAAAACAAATTATAATAAATTGATAAATGTTCATACCTTCAAATGTTTCCAACTATCTAGGGTCCACTCAGAAATATATACATCATGTGCATATGTATCTTCGATATCTAGCAAACTATAATTGAACTACTTTCTCAACTGTATCTTCAACTGATTCATAGTTTAGCAATTGATAAAGCTCGTTTAAATGGATAAGCTTCGAAGTATCAACATTCAGCCAACTCAAGTTTTGTAGCAGTCCCATTGGCAATCAGCTCCAGACTCATTCCAGAATGGTATACCTTCAACGAGGTTTTAAAAACCAAACTGAACTGGCTGGTTGAACCGATTAAACCAAGAATCGAAGGAAAAACGGTCCAACCACTAGGTTTTTATTTAGAAAATAAAAACCAGTCAAAACCGATCAAAACTCGGTTGGACCGCTTAAACCCGATTGAACCAATTGAACCAAAGCATCGGTTCAACCATCCATTTTTTTGACAAAAACTAATTACTAATAACTTAAAAAAATACAAACTTATTCAAAAATATTCATAATCTAGTCTCATTCTAACCCATTGTATAGTACCCCTTTATCTCTTCTCCTTCACATGTATCAATGACTCATTATCGCTTGTCCCTTCCTGCCATATGATCATTGCCTATCTCTTCCCACATTATATATGAGGTTGTCCACTTATACAATAACAAACGAAGAAGACGTTGTCATAGTCATACTATGAGAAATAATAAATTAACAACATTTGTCATTAATTAGAGTTTAAATACTTTTAAAATTATTATTTTTTTACATCACATGCATATATTTATATAGATTTTACGAAATATGATTATTATACCCTTTGAGTTTTTTAAAGAACATTATAACCCTAACTTTTAAGCAATTTCATTTTTGCTCATATATTTTCTTAATATGTTGGTATAAAATGGGAGCACAAGTATACTAATAAAAGGTCACTACTTTTTATTTTGTAAAAATATAGGAGACACATGCAATTATATTAAAAATAAGGATTATTGGAAAATAATGAGAAGGACAGGAGTAAACAAAACTTCAAAAGATATGATGTAGTATTTTTCGTATTTATTTATATGATACACCGGTCTAACTCGGTTCGACCCGGTTGAACCATACGAACCAAACCAACAATACAACGGTTCGATCAATTCCGCTTTTATGAACTGCTGACGTCATCACCGGTTCGACTGGTCGGTCCTATTGGTCCGACCATAAAAATCAGAAACCGATATATACCCGGTTTGATGTTCGGTTCGATTTTTAAAACATTGCGTTCAACAATAAGAAGCAATAATAGAAGTCCAAAAGTAAAAACCCTTGCAAGGATTCGTGACTACTTCTACGCACACATACAAAAAATTCCAAGGAATCAATTTATATATGAGCCAAAGCTATAAATTAGCACAAACTTCATATTTCCAATTAGTGTCTGCACAACCAACCTAAACCTCCCTAAGGGAAAATGGATTATCTGTTGTACACACAACAATATGAAGCGTGCACTCTCTGTAGAGAATGTCAAGGTTACATGCAAACAAGAGAATGGTGAGATTCTCCCTAGCAAGCGTGACGTTATGGTGGTTATTACGCTAGTTACTTGGACAGATTCCACTTTTTTCATGTTTGTTGTTTTCTTCCGGTCCCATTGTGGTGCATGATGTATGTGTGGATCCGGCCGTCGAGCCGTCTAGACCCTTTCCTAGTCCTTCATCTGAGAAGGACCCTGTATCCCCTTCCCTAGAGCCCTTCAGATGGGGAAGGGGAAGAAAAATGAAAATCCAAAAAAGAGGCAGCAGGAAGAGATCAGCCAGCAGATGATAGATCAGTTTCACATATAGCTGACTCTTCAGGAGGCTTTGCAACACATCCCTCTTCTTCAGCGTTCCCTTAGAGACAATACTACAGTCAGGAGGAAGAGGAGGAACCACCGCTCAGAGATTCATGTGCTGACGAGAGCCACTTGTTTCGCGATCCAGAACCGTCTGCCGGCCAAGAGGCCAGATTCGGGAGCCCCATATGTCAGATGCCATATCAGTGAGCAGAGGTTCGACCGTACGCTATTAGACAGCGGATCGTCGATCAACCTACTTCTGGCAGCCCTTCTCAACCGCTTTGAGTTGGGCACTCTTAGACAGAGCAGGATAGTCCTTCAGTTTGCTTATCGATCTGTCAAGAGGTCGAAGGGGATGCTTAGAGACATTGTCGTCACGATTTAGGGCCTGCACTTCCCCGTGGACTTCATAGTGTTGGACATGGAGATCCCTGATTCAGTGACTGATACCCCCGTCATTCTCGGTCGCCCGTTCTTGGCCACAACCAAGGCAGTGACCGACCATGATAGCGGGAAGGTATACTTTCGTGTCGAGGGCGAAAGTGTACAAATAGAGACGGTCGAGGACAGCAGAGCCAGAGACAGAGCATGCTCAGAGACTACTTCCGATACAGAGCAGATGACAGATGCCGGGCTAGACATCCACCAAGACTGCGACTTTGTGATTATAGATGATGAGGCAGTATGGGCAGATCCAGATGCACAGGCCATCCTCTCACCTTCAGAGTCCGCTGATGCAGAGACGCCAGCAGAGGAGAGCTTCGAGAGCACATTCCTGGTCTAGGATACTTTTGAGGCAGAAGAGCTGGTACTCGACCGCGAGACTGATTTGTGTGATGATGGTGGTACTGAGGCCACCCTGGATGATACAGATCCCTCGGAGTAAGGTTTTGACTGGGCAGAGTTTGATGATTATATACCAGATCTGACTTCCACTGAGTCTGCAGTTAGGGAGGAGGTAGATGCCGAGCATAGCAGAGACACTCTATCAGGACAGCCTTCTCTAGATTCAGAGAGTGACAGAGAGTTTCAGTTCTCCCATGGGGATTTGGCAGCCTTCACGCAGAGTTTTCAGAGGCCAGATCCACCAGCACCCAGTTGTCCAGAGCTGAAGCCGCTTCCTGCGTCGCTGAAGTATAGGTTCCTTGCGGGTGAGCATGAGATGTACCCAATCATTATCTCCGCCGATTTGACTGGAAAGCAGGAATCTCGTCTGATGGGGGTTATTAAAAAGAACCGCAAGGCGATAAGATGGAGCGTAGCAGATCTCCAGGGGATAAGTCCGACCCTGTGCTCCCACCATATCTATCTCGAGGATGAGGCGAAGCCGTCACGTGAGTTCCAGCGACGGCTGAACCCGAATATGAGAGAGGTTGTCATGAAGGAAATATCGAAATGGTGGAGCGCTGATTTTATCTACCCCATCTCCGACTCCAAGTGGGTCAGCCCTTTGCATGTGGTGCCCAAAAAGACGGGAATCACTACAGTAGTCAGCGAGTCTGGAGAGGAGATTGCTACACAGGTACCCACTTCTTGGCGGGTCTGCATTGATTACAGGAGACTCAACCAGGACACCAAGAAGGATCATTTCCCCCTGCCCTTTATAGATCAGATCATTGAGAGACTGGCAAAGAAGAGCCACTATTGTTTTCTGGATTGGTACTCGGGCTACAACCAGGTGGCCATCGCTCCCGAGGACCAGGACAAGACTACCTTTACCTGTCCCTTCGGCACATACGCCTTCCGACGCATGCCATTTGGGCTATGCAATGCCCCTGCGACCTTTCAGAGATGCATGTTGTCGATCTTTTCGGACATGGTAGGGGAGTGCTTGGAGCTCTTCATGGATGATTTCTCGATTTACGACGACGGATTCAACTCCTGTCTTGACTGCCTAGACCGAGTACTTCAGCGATGTATAGAGCTTCACTTGGTGCTATCTTGGGAGAAGAGTCACTTCATGGTGACTCAAGGGACGGTGCTTGGCCACATCATCTCCAACAGGGGCATGGAGGTTGATCCGGCCAAGGTAGATGTCATTAGAAAACTCGCACTGCCGTCCAATTTACGGCAGTTACGGTCATTCCTGGGGCAAGTCGGTTTCTACCGACGATTCATTCTTGATTTCAGCAGGATTGCGCGGTCGTTGACTGACCTGCTGACGAAAGACACCGAGTTCCTTGTCGATGACAAGTGTCTTTCGTCCTTCGAGACTCTCAAGAGATGTGTTGTTGAGGCTCCTGTTCTTCAGCCGCCTAATTGGTCTCTCCCATTTGAGATCATGACGGACGCCTCCGATTTTTCCGTGGGGGCCGTGCTGGGACAAAGGAGGGATGGAGTTCCATTTTCTATCCACTATGCTAGCCGCACATTGGATTCCACATAGCGGAACTACACAGTCACAGAGAAGGAGATGCTAGCCGTAGTGTTCGCCCTAGATAAGTTCAGATCACACATTATTGGATCTAGAGTGACCTTGTACACAGATCATACCGCCATCAGGTACCTCATGGCAAAGAAGGATGCCAAGGCCAGACTGACTAGATGGATCCTTCTACTCCAGGAGTTCGACATTGAGATTAAGGATAGGCTGGAGTCAAGAATGTGGTGGCGAATCATGTCTCCCGATTAGATCATCTTGAGGATTCTGAGCAGATTGACCCTATTTGTGAGACCTTCCCAGATGAGGCGATCCTTGCTATCGCCTCTCTCCCGTGGTATGCAGATATTGTGAACTTTCTTGTTGCTAAGAAAGTTCCACAAGATTGGCCCAGGAAGAGGCTTGAGACCTTCCTTGCGAAGGCCAAGTCCTACCACTGGGAGGATCCCATCCTTTACCATGAAGGAGGGGATAGCGTCTGGCATAGGTGCATTCCTCAGGAGGAGCACCATAGCGTCCTCACTTACTGACACAAGCTTGAGGCAAGAGGACATCACTCTGGGAGGAGAACGACACAGAAAGTGCTCCAATCCGGCCTGTGGTGGCCTACCCTCTTCAAGGACTCTGATGAGTTCGTGAAGAGGTGTACTGACTGTCAGAGAAGGGCACTTGTGGACAGCGTGATATGATGCTGATGCAGCCCATTCACTTCTGTGAGGTTTTTGACGCATGGGGCATCGGTTTCATGGGTCCATTCCCTAAGAATCAGGGATTTGAGTACATTCTGTTGGTCGTTGATTATGTGAGTCGTTGGGTTGAGGCCATCCCCACCCGAACCGTTGATGCTAGGACAGATTGCAGATTTTTGAGAAGCACATCATTACACGGTTTGGGGTCCCTCGAGTGTTGATTTCTAACGGGGGGTCTCATTTCATCAACGACCAGGTGAAGGCCCTTGCTAGCGAGTTCGGCATAGACCATCGAGTTGCCACTCCATACCATCCACAGACGAATGGTCTAGCTGAAGTGTCGAATAGGGAGATCAAGACTATACTGCAGAAAGTCGTCCGCCCTGACCGAAAGGATTGGTCACAGCTTTTGGACTTGGTCTTGTGGGCATATAGGACGTCTTTCAAGACACCTTTGGGCACATCTCCCTTTCGCCTCGTATATGGAAAGCCATGCCATTTACCTGTTGAGTTGAGGCACAGGTCACTTTGGGCAATTATAGATATTCTTTTGGATCCAGATAGTGTAGGAGACCAGAGGAGGGCAGAGTTAGTAGCCTTGGAGGAGCTTCGTGATACCGCATTCTCAAACAACCTACAGTACAAGGAGAGAGTAAAGGAGTGGCATGATTCTCATATCAGCCACAAGCATTTTGAGCTTGGACAGAGAGTATGGCTGTTTGATGCTAGGCTTCGTCTATTTCCAGGGAAGCTACAGAGCAAATGGAAGGGACCTTATCTTGTGAGAAAGGTACACGACAACGGGAGCATTGACATATCTGAGTTGTCTTCTGAGAGTACCTTTCGAGTGAACGGCCAGCAGCTCAAGCCATTTCTAGATCATGAGCCGCGGGTCGTTGATGTTTCCCCTATTCATTTTGCATGATATGTGGTCTCTTGACTCACATCTATTGCATCTCACGCCTGATTATCACTGTTCTTCCGACCTGTATAGATCCAGATGTCCATTTCATTACATTCTTTAGTCCCACATCCCTGTCTTCATCTTTTGATTATGCTATACTTAGGGTGTACTTTACCCTAAGTATAGGGGGGATGTAGGACCTTTGGGTATTCTTTTTATTCTTTTCTATCACTGTTTTGCTGCCTATACTTAGGGATATTTTACCCTAAGTATAGGGGGGGTAGACCCTGTACATTCTCCACTCGGTTTTCCCTTTGCGTACAGCCTGTTATACTTAGGATTATTTGATCCTAAGTATAGGGGGAAAAGCCGAGATCTTCTTAATCTTATATTCATTCATTCGTCTTTGTATATAGCCTTCCTTTTCACTTCCCTATACTAAGCACGAGTTATGTCTTCTTCATCGCTCTTGATTCTGAGAAAATCGTTCGAGCTATGTATAGTGGGGTGTGTATATATTCCATATACTTTAGCCATAACTCGTACTTTGTGTGAGTATGTAAATAAATAAAATTGGCTAAAAACCTAAAATTTATAAAATTAAAATTTTTCCCTGTAAATAAACATTCTTTTATTGCACATACATATCTATTGTACAAATTATTTTTGTAAAAATGTTTTCAAAAACTTTTTGAAAAGTTTATGTAAATATTTTCATAACAAAATTATGTATATAGTAAAAAATTTTTCCAAAATATTTTAAAAATCAACAGTTTACAAAAATCTTGTGTAAATTTGTGTAAATACTTTTTGCAAAACTTGCATCCATGCATACATCCATGATTTCAAAACATTTTTCAAAAATTTTTGCATTTGTGTAAATATTGTGTAAATATCATCTTTGTATATACTTGTATATAGTTTTTCCCGGATTATAGTTGACATCTGAACTAGCCTGGAATTAAATGGGGAAATGGAGCTTGATTAAGATCTTGATCCACCTAATTCTAAGAGGAACCTTATAGGGCTTAGGGTTAAGGCTTTTCGGGTCCATGGTGACTTAATTCTTTGAGTCCACTAGGCTATGATCACATGTCATCTCAATGAGACTAAGTAGAGCACTTAACAACACACACATGACTCATATAGACAATGGCTTTACTTGGACACCACACGTAGCACCGAGCTCTCTACAGATGAGGTGGTGAGGAGGCAGTCATCCTTGACTTGGGGTAGCATATGAGGCTAGTACTTCTAGGAGGAACCTCTCTTCTTCTTTTAGTGAAGGAAGTGCATCTCAACTTGGTCTGGTTGCCATGAGATCTAACGATAGGAGTAGTGGGTTGCAATAGTGCTTCAAAAGAGGGATAGTCTACTGGCTCAAGAGGAAAAACTCCTTGTATATATGCTGCACATGTATATGTTGTATAGATGCACTCGAAAAAAAATGCAAAAAGAAAACAACTCCAAAAAAGTGGTGGGTCTGATAGAAAATGATAATCCCACCGAAGTATGTATATAGTGCAATAAGCAAAGCTTGAGATTCATGTCCCACCTTATGTAGCTTGCAGCAGGGAGACTTGGCTACAGTGGCTGAGCTCCCAAGGATACATGGCTACAATGGCCATGGTCCATTCTCTTCTTCCCCCTCTTCTTGAGCCGGTTGAACTTGAACTTAGAAGGGAATACCCCGCTCCTCGAGGAAAGAGTGGCCAGATTGGGGTCATAGAGTTACCTTGTTGGGGAGGGTTGTCAAGTTTCCACTTCTGAGGTGGAGAGCTTATACTTCACATTCACAGTACAAGGAAAGATTCATGGTCTTCAGGGTTTGTGTTTGTGGACTTGTTCTGATATGGATTGTTGAGGAGTCCTGATTATAGATTAGTGGATCTTAGAGGCTGTTGAGTTTTAAACTTAAGTCCAAATAAGGTTCCGACACATTAATAATCCAAAGATCTGATCGAGCTCCATATTTCAATTTAATGAAGGCAAGTTTAATAATAAACCTTGATCCATGTACATTCTCCTCTTTTTCTTTTTCTTTTTCTTTTCCACTTCTTTTTCAAATAAGTGTTTGATAAGGGACTAGCAAAGTTAAGTATAGGGGGGCGATGAATACCCATTCATCACTCTTTATTCTTATATTTTAGCTACAAAAACCTTTGCAAATACATGTAGATATCTGTAAATACAAATAATTACCAAAGTGCATGCATTGTGTAAAAAAATAATTAGCATGTTTTTGTGCAAAAATAAAAGAATAAAGAATTAAAAGAAAAAGAGGGAGATATTTAGAATAAATATTGAGCAACCTAATCCCAAGGGAGGGCTCAGCATGGGCCTGACCGCATAAAAGCACAAGTAAAGAGAGATAAGCAAGCTCATGTGTGTAAATAAACCTGTAAATAAAATAATAATATTTTCCTCTAAAAATAAAATAAAATGGGCTTGTATATATATTTGTATATATTTGTAAATACAAAATCAAAATAAAAATAAGAAAATTTAAAAGAAAATGAAAATACCCTTGTGTATATCCTCCATGTACATAAACCCACTTCTATATTTATTTTATCTTGTAAATAAATAAATAAAATCCAATAAAAAATTGTATATATTCTATATTTCATGTTGTAAATAAATAAAATAAAAACCATAAAAACAAAAATTAGATAAAAAGAACAAAATTAAAAATCAAAAGAAACATTGTAAATATACCTATGTATATTATACTACATTGTACATACTTTATTTTTACTTCAAAAAAAATTAAAAATCACAAAAAATAGTTTATAAATAAATAAACACTTTTCATGTTTTAAGTTTTTCCTAATTCGGCCATTTTCTATTTTATTTCGAATTTCCAAATCAATTATGTCATGGCCTCTCCTGATTGGTCTACGGAGGATGTTGACCCCCGGTCAACTCCCCCCCTTGGACCACAACGTTCCGGATCCAAGCCCTTAACCCAATTTCTCGATATTATCCCCACTCGATCCAACAACCGAACCCGTGAACCCTGAGCCCCATTTGCTCCTTAATCATCCCTGATCCATGCCTGGCAGAGGTTCTTGGGATCCGCGTTCCGAGCTTCTCGCCCGACTCCCAGATAGCCGGACCCCTAGGCATATATAGTCTGAGCTTTGCTGCTCCTTCACGCATCTTTGGCTCGTGCATTCTCCACCCCAGGACCTCCATCATCTCCGCCTGAGTGACAGCAGTCGGCCATTGGTGTTGCAGCGAGGAGAGGGTGACCGGACCATCGATCCGGCGACTTAGCACCGCCGTGCGCCGCCCAGACGTGGTGCTCGAGCCTCGGGCATCGACGACCCTCGAGGCTAGGACCTAGAGCTTCATCGGCTCACCCCCGGTCGACCTCGTCCATCAGGTAGCCCTAGTTCTTTCTCTCTTTCACTAATTTAGAGTTACGCCCAAATCGACCCATCGCCGTCGACCTTCGATTCCAACCACCCTCGTCCACATCTCGATAATCGGATTCGACCAACACCTTCGCCACACTCCACTGCATCTTCTTCGCCCATCTATTCACCCAGTTCGCACAAGAACTAGGAACCGAGCTTCATCACCGTCGCTCCGTCGGAGCTCGCGCATCTCAACGCGCCGACCGTCCCCATCCCCGCTAACCGGGTCGAGGCACTTTGCCCTCGACCCAAGAGTTTGTTGCGCCCCTTTGCAGTTCAAGACAAGACTATCTGAGGGCTTGAACGTCGAGGATAGCAGGTCCAGCTCCGCCGGTGTCGCTTGGGCTCTCCGGAGCCCCATTGCATCATCGGAAGGGCCCATCAGATGCGGGAGGCTCCGACGATCGTTTTCCACTTATTAGCGTCCCGTGAGGAGGTCCACCGCGTGCTCATCGGGCCGGCGAACCTCGCCGGCCATCTGTTCGTCCAGGACCCTTCAGCATCATCCGTTTTGCCTCCAGTTCCAGATCATGTGCGGACCATCCGATCATGGCTAAGAGGAGGCCCAGCAGCCACCGTCGGATCGACACGTGGCCTTCTCTCTGCCCTCCATCCAACGAAGGGGACCCATCGCCTCTCGACCATTGATCAGATACGTGGCGCGTCCCCAGCCCTTGGATTATCGCCGAGGAGTACTTTGCTGAGGCGCCACCCCCCCTGACCGTTGGATATCACATGTGGCGTCCATCTGGCCCTCAGCATATAATAAGGGGTAATTGCTCTTAGGCCCCTTTAGTTTTTGCATTTAATATTTAGTCCTGTAAATACGTTTACTAGTTATTTTTATTTTAGTTGTTTTACATATAGGACCCTGTTGTTTGTCTTATTTGCATTTTTACCCCAGTACATGATGGACACATGCATCGACACATGAGTTTTGGTGAAATTGCATGATCTATCCTTTGTTCTTTGTGTGTTATTGTTTGCATCTTTTAAAATAGGAATGACACTTTGGTCCTTCCAGGCCTGAGTCACGTGTATCGTGCGTGGGCCTCGGAGCATTTTACATTTTGGGCCCTCAGTTTTCCAGCCTTGTTATTTCTAGGCCCCTGGAACTTATTTTCCTTACAGATAGGTCCTTGTGCACTGTTTGTTCATTTTTTATTTTAATAAAATATCAAAATTAACCCAAATTCGATGAAAATTAGACACGTGGCTCCTGCCACGATGTAAAATTTTCGTTAATTTTTAGGTACATTTCTGAGCATTTTTATTGTTTTTAAAATTCAAAAACATCTATTTTTCATACTTTCCAGTTGTAAAATTCACAAAAAAATATAAAAACATTTCCAAAAATTACAAAAAATCAGATTTGGTGTGTTTTGTTGTGTTTGTTTTTCTGACCAAGTTTTGCCATTTTTGAACATGTAGAAAATATAAAAATTGAAAAATATTGAAAACCTTATAAAAATTCTAATAAATATTTGAAAACTCAAAAAATAATAAATCCAGTTCCTAATTTTTCCTTGTATTTCATACTTTATAGGAAAATTACCTCCAGGCCTTGAAACATCCATTTAGTATTTTTAAATGGTTGTAGAAGCCTGACTGGACAGTGTCTTGCATTTTCTATCTTGTTTCATTTTTATAAAATTCCCTAAAAATCAGAAAAACTCCAAAAATTCACCAAAAACATAAAAAAAAATAAAAAAACAGGAAAATATTTTTATTTGAATTTTTGGATGAATTTTGAGTGATAAAATAATTGTTGATAGTTGCTTGTTTCCTTGATTGTGTATTTTCTTTATTATTTCAAAAATCCAAAAAATACTAAAAATATTAAAAACCCACCAAAAATAGTTTTCTTTTATTTGTTTTCATTTTTGACTACTTGTAGGCCGTGAGGCCATCACGTGCTCCTTGAGTTCGACCCTGGTCGCTATACCAAGTTAATCTAATAGCGAGACCGCTACCTTGATTTTCATCGATTTTTGCTTTCGTTTGGTGGTCTGATATTTTTCTTGATTGAGCACCCGAGCGACTGAGGTCGCAACGACCGCTTCTGATTTATCGACCTTAGCTGCTCGGCTCCCACGCTCATCAGTCAACTCTCCCCCCAGGACCACCAGAGCCGAATCATGCTCGCCCGACCCGATTTTTCCTATTTCTACCCACTTGATCCGACCGCCAAATCGCTAAACCCCGCGCACAATTTGACATTTGTTCATTCCTGATCCACGCCCGGGGTGGGTTCTAGGGATCCGAGCCCCGATATGCTCGCTTGATCTTCATCTTCTCGGACCCCTAGCCATATATAATCATAGCTCCGCCGCACGATTCAAGGTATCTCTGGCCCTCCCCCTCATTACCAAGGAGCTCCTCCACCTCGCCTGAGTGACAGCCGTGCGAGACTCAAGCAGTGGGAACCATTGATCTGGCAGCTTCTCGCCGCCGTGCGCCGCCACGAGCGCGCCAAGCCTCGAGACGCGACGACCCCTTGAGGTAATGACCCCCGGAGCTCCAGTAGCTCCAGCACAGTCGAATGCATCCTCCAGGTAGTTTCTTCAGCTTGTAGTTTAGCTTAATTTAGGTTTTCCCCCAATTTGCTCCGCCACCGTCGCCAACCAATTCAGCCACCTCCGACCGTCCATTTGTCCACCCGACCACACCACCACCTTCGCCAGACCTCTCTCCATATTCTTCACCCATCCACCCCCCTGACTCGCCCAGGAGCAGGTCGTACACCCTCCTCCGCCGTCGCATCACCGGAGGGTGCCGCCCCGACCCATTTCGACCCTCATTTCACCTCTAACCGGGTCGAGGCAATTCTCCCTCGACCCGAAATTGCTTTGGTACCACTGTGCAGGTCAACGGACCCCATCTAGGAGGTCAAGTCATTCGGGCACCCGAGCTCCGAGCCCCCTCGTCGCCGGAGCCTCTCCGACGCCTCCAGCCTCATCGGAGGCATCCATTGGCTGCGGACCACCGAGGTGAATCCATTCCCCATCTCAGCAGCTCCAGAGGGCATCTTCACCGTGCGCACGGAGCCGGCAAAACTCATCGGCCACCTATTCTTGGAGAGCCTTCCTCGGTCGTCCGATCGGCCCCAGCAGCTCCAGATCTGATTAGAACCGTCGATCTACGAGCATCAGTCACCGTTCATCCAGCTGGGAGTCGATCTTAGCCGTCCATCCAACGCAGGGTTTAGCCACCGCCCGCCATCGTCAGATCAACCACGTGGCTAGACCTCGAGCGTCCATCAGCCGAAGAGAAGCCCTAGTTCCATAACCGTTAGATCTTCTGACGTGGCCTCTCCTCGGCCGCCCAATAAATAAGTGGGGTAATTTTCTTAGGCCCCTTATCTTTTTGTATTTACTTTGTAGTACTGTAAATAGTTATTTCAGTTGCTTTTATTTTTGAACTTTTGCATTTAGGACCTCCTGGTTTTGTATATTTGCATTATAGTCCTTGTGTGTATTGACTACGTGCATCGACGCATGATTTAGTGGGCTTTTTGCATTATTTCTCTTGTATTCCTAGCGTGTTAATGTTTACATCTTTTTAAATTTGAATGACATTTAGGTCCCTCCGTGCCTGAGCCACGTGCTTCGCACGTGATTGCCTGGACTTTTTGCGTTTTTGGCCCTGATCTTTTCTGCAGTGTTACTCTTGGCCGTGGCAACTTATTTTCATTACATAGAGGTCCCTGTGAACTGTGCCTTCTTGTTTGATTTTAATAAAATACTAAATCAAGTCCAAATTTCGTGAAAATTAGACACATGGCTCCTGCCACTATGTAAAAGTTTCACTTAAAATTTGGTACATTTTGGAGGCCTTTTATTATTTTTAAAAATTCAAAAACCCTTATTTTTCTACCTGTTCAGATTAAAAATTCCTAAACAAATATTAAAACCTCTTTAAAAATTACAAAAAAATAAGTTTTGTGTGTTTATGTGTTTTTGATTTTCTATCCATTTTTGGCTATTTTTAGATTTATAAAAACCATAAAAATTGAAAAACTCTTAAAAACTTATAGAAATTCTAAAAAATCAAAGAAAATTCAAAAATTAATAAACTCTTTTTCTGAAAAAAAAATACCTCCAGGCCTTGAAAAGACCATTTGATTTTTTAATGGTCTTTGAAGCCTGGTTGGACGGTGTTCTTTTGTTTCAACCTTCTTTCATTTTTAGAAAATTCCCTAAAAACCATAAAATTCTCAAAAATTCACCAAAAACAGTAAAAAAATCTATAAAACCTAAAAATATTTTTGTTGGAATTTTTGGACTACTTTTGAGTCATTAAATAATTTCTTGAAGTTGCTTGTTTTTTTTGTTTTATTATTTTCCTTCATATTTAAAAATCCAAAAAAATATTAAAACATTAAAATCCACCAATAAATATTTGTTTTTTTATTTGTTTTTAGACTACTTCATAGGCCGCAAGGCCAATCCGTGCTCCCTGAGTCCGACCATGGGTGCTACACCAGGCTAATCTCATAGCCAGGGCCACTATTTTATTTTTTCTAATTTTATATCTTTGTTTGGTGGTCCGTCCTTCATTTTTCTTGTTGATCTGAATTATCTCGCTCGATCCGGGTCACAACGACCCGAGAGTGATCTATTTTATCTAATCCTGGATTGATTGAGAGATTTTTTCAGCTCATCAGAATGGCACCGTTGCTAGGGAGCACGGCTTAGTAGTCGCTTTTATTTTCTTTTTATTTTGTTTTCTTTTTCGCGGCTTTCCGCAGCTTTTTTGTCGTCCACGGCTTTTCAGGGCTTTTTCTTTTATTTTCTTTTATTTTTGTTTTTGGTTGTTTTGCTTGTTTATTTTTATTTCTATTTTTGCATATATACCCTGTTTTCTTTATTTGCTTTATTTCTATCTGGTTTGATACTTTGTTGCTTGCTTGCGAGGACCTGAGGACCGCGACGGCTACTTTCGAGGAGCTGACGCAATCGCAGCAATCAGAGGCAGCTCCCTTCTGCACGGAGCCGCAGGAGAGCGTGAGGAGGCATCCGAGTGCGGGCGTAGTGTAGAATTAGTTTAGGTTTCTTTCTCTGCATTATTTGAACCATTATTGTAATAAAACAGGGACATGACACTCAGCCAGACTTTTGAGACTCTCGAGGTCTAGTTCGCCGAGCACCGGTGTGCTCGGGGGACCCCTCGGCTTTTTCACGGCTTTTATCGCGATTTTCATTTATTTCCTGCCTATTTGGTTTCTCGCAGATTTCAGCCCCTAGCCTTAGGATTTTTGCTTGACTATGACATAATTAGTAGGGTCCCAACACCTTAATAACCTTGCCTGTACCTATAGATCGATTAATTGGACCAAGAATATAAATCTAAAAAAAATAGTCGATCCACTAACTTCAAGCCTACGCGCCGCGAGCCTGCCCTGCCAAGCGCTGCTCCTGAACTCGATTTGTCTAAGGGAGGAGGGGTGAGCCTAGACCGGACTCTTGGATTGAAGGTTGGTGGTCGACTAGACATTCTGTCGAGTAGAACTACTTGCTTAGGGCTCGGACTTCCGCTTGCATCATTTAGGTAGTTTTATTCCTGTCTTTAAATTCTGCACGGATCATTTTGTATGTAGACTGTTGGAGTCAGGTATGCATTTCTTACTCTGCATGCATCATTGATTTCTCGCGCATCGGCTTTTTCGACTTCTCCCCCCGATTTTTGGATCTATAATAATCAGGAGAACCGAAAAATTCGTTAGGCATTTATTTTTATTTGAAAAATACCTAAAAAGAAAAACAATAAAATCGGGACTGCTAATCACACTTGACCTAAAAGACACCACACTGAAAAATCTGTCTTGGGGAGAGTAACCCCCTCCTTGTTTGGTTTGGATGAGTGAGAGAGTGACCCGCACCCTAGGCTAGAGCCATATCCGATTTTTCTCGACTGATTATCAGCTTTCTATAAGGGACAGTCGATTGAGAAATATCGGATTCCTATTAGCTCACGTAATCCTGAATGATCACCTAAAATAAAATTGACAAGATAATTGACCGATCCCTTACGGTCTTCAGCTAGCGTGCGTAGGTGAATCGGGGGTTTTGCTTTCTCATCTTGTGTGATTCCAGATCCCTTCTGCCTTCCCCCCTTCTATCTTCTCCATACCTTCATCTGTCCCCCGCCCACCCTCCCTTCAGTTTCTTCTTCTTCACCCCTGGATGATGGATCCCCCTCACTCCTGTCCGACTCTTGCGGCTTCTTCTCCATCCTCTGACCATCAGTCCAGTCCACCTTCGAGGGAGGTCGGATCCCCGACCAACCTCCCGCTCCCTCCCTCTCATCCCTTTCTTTACTCTGGGCATGCTGCACTAGACGTCCACAGATATTATATCGAGCAGATGCAAAACCCGGACGAGGCTATTACTGAGTTGAGAGTGCACCCCGTTCGTGATCAGAGAGATCAGGAGAGATCATCAGATAGATCCTATGCCAGATGGATGGAAGAGCATATAGGACAAGGAGCTCAGTCAGCTTCTACATTACATCCATTCAGCTTGGATTTGGATTTCATTCAGAGACTGCCGACATTTTCAGGAAAGGCACACGAGGAGCCTTATCTTCACTTGTCTGAGTTTGAGGAGTTTAGTAGAGCACAGTTATATTCAGATATCACTACAGAGGAGCTGATGAGGAGGACCTTCCCATTCACACTTCAGGACAGAGATATGAGATGGCACCGACGATTTGGGAGAAGATTCGATACGTGGGGAGAGCTGCGCCGAGAGTTCTTACAAAGATACTTCCCCCAGCGTAGAGCGGAGTTTATGCGGTCTTTGATCACCGCATTTTCAGTTGACCCCCAGGAGCCACTGCATGAGGCATGGTCGAGGTTTCTTGACCTCTTGAGGAGATTTCCGGACCACGGACTTTCACTCACATACCTTATTGAGATCTCCATGCGGGGGATGACCGCAGAGCAGATAGCACTGGTGATTACCACATGTGGTGGTTCATACCGCAGTTCCGACATTCACCTACTAGATACCATCTCAAGCTTGCTTTCACAGAGACCATTTTCACGAGATGCGTAGTCGGGACATCACATGAGAATGAGGCAGTACCAGTGTGGTGTGTTGAATTACATGATGATATAGCTTCTACACACCAACCCGAGGACTTGGATGATGCATCACCACTGACAGAGGAGATGACTGCGATAGCAGAGGTTCGGACCCAGAGTCTACTAGAGTTCCCGTTGGTCTTCCAGCTAGAGTTCGAGTCAGCCCCAGAGTTCTCAGTTGACGAGTCTTGGATATCAGATCTTCTGATACTCCAGGAGCTGGACGAGCCCCCACTACTACAGCCATCGATTCAGCCACTTCAGTTTCCAGTCCTGGAGGAGTCAGCTTCTTTTCTGTAGAGACACTTCTCGGAGTTCGACAGTTACCAGGACTCAGCTCAACAGCTACAGTTCGATATGGGACACCACTTTGAGAGTACAGACACAGATAGTCCCATATTCGAGCCTTTTGTCCTCACTTTGACAAGATAGACACACTTGCTGAGGACCAGTTGGCAGCCAGCATTGCCGCAGAGCGAGGATCAACCGCAGACACAGTGCCAGCATCCGCGGTGTTGACCAGTATCTTCTCCTGCTTCCAGATTGCTGAGAGCCAGATTTCAGATGATGATGCAGCCTGGTGCATAGAGTGGATGCTTGACAGCAGTGCAGATGCCCTTCTAGATCCTGATCCTCTACTTTACACCTCTGATCTTGCATTTCTCCCGAGGGTTATCTGCGGGAGGATGCCGCACACGATGAGTACTCGGTTTCACCTTCTGAGAGTATTTCCGATCTGGCGGAACACGAAACCGAGTCTTTCGATCCTTCTGATTCTGAGTCATCTCACCTCGACGACCCTCACGAGGATGAGCCCATCCTAGAGATATTTGATGATCCGTCTGACTTGTCTCTACTTTGTGCATCGGATATCATTTTTCTTAGAGAGTCTCCTGATCTTGACTGTCCACACCTTTTCGAGACACTGATCGACGTAGAGGATTCCATGACTGATCCATCCTTCTCCACGTTTGACTTCGTCGGCTCTACACTTACACTCCTATCTGATCAAGAGTCGACGATTTCTTTTGTGCTACCGGATCCCGATCATATATTTCCATATCCTTGGCCGGTAGCAGACACCCGCCTGATTGAATACCTGGGTGTCATTCTTTACACTGTTGTTTTCGTCGTGGTTCTCATACCAAGACTGCGGCGACAGTACGACATTCACCTTACCGATGCCGTCCTGAACCTTGACACAGCATTGTCCTAACCTTTGCGCCCAGCTAGGGGCGTAAAACCTAGCACTTGTTGAGAGGCACCTCAACATTGTACTCTTTTGTAGATACGTGTTTCGTCTTAGTTTGATCTTTCTCCTCTTTTTCTTTTTCAACCTTGATCCATGTGCAACCTTGATCCATGTGCATTCTCCTCTTTTTCTTTTTCTTTCTTTCTTTTTCACTTCTTTTCCAAATAAGTGTTTGCTAAGGGACTAGCAAAGTTAAGTATAGGGGGGTGATGAATACTCATTCATCACTCTTTATTCTTATATTTTAGATACAAAAACCTTTGCAAATACATGTAGATATGTGTAAATACAAATAATTACCAAAAGCATGCATAGCGTAAAAACTAATAATTAGCATGTTTTTGTGCAAAAATAAAAGAATAAAGAATAAAAAGAAAAAGAGGGAAATATTTAGAATAAATATTGAGCAACCTAATCCCAAGGGAGGGCTCGGCATGGGCCTGACCGCATAAAAGCCAAAGTAGAGAGAGATAGGGAGCACTTGTGTGTAAATATACCTGTAAATATAATAAATATATTTTCCTCTAAAAATAGAATAAATGGGCTTGTATATATTTGTATATATTTGAAAATACAAAATCAAAACAAAAATTGAAAAACATTAAAAAGAAACTAAAAATACTCTTCCTTGTACATAGTCACCTTATAATATACCCACACTTATATTTATTTAGCCTTGTAAATAAATAAATTAATTTCCATAAAATTTGTATATATATTCTATCTTTTATGTTGTAAATAAATAAAATAAAAACCATAAAAACAAAAATCAAATAAAAAGAACAAAATTAAAAATCAAAAAGAACATTGTACATATACCATGTATATACTTGTATATATCTATTTATTTCACCCTTTTATATAAATAATAAATAAAATAAAAATACCCTTTTATTCCTAATTTTATGCTATAAATAAATAAAATATAAAATGGGAATAAAAATGTACAAAAATAATTAATTAAAAATCAAAAATAAAAAACCCTTATTGTATATATACCTATGTATAGCACTAGAATGTAAATACCTTATTTTTATTTCAAAAAATTAATTAAAAATCACAAAAAATAGAAAAAATTAAAACAAACATTTTTCATGTTTTAAGTTTTTAATAATTCGGCCATCCTCTATTTTTAAATGAATTTCCAAATCTTTTCCACGTGGCCTGTCCCCATTGGTCCACGGGGACGTTGACCCCCTGGTCAACTCCCCCCCCCCAGGACCACTTCCCACGGGTCCAAGACGCCCGACCCAACTTCGCCGAATTTTCGCATCATGACCCGACGCCCATACCCGCAAACCCTGGGCTCATCTTCTTCCCCGTGCATCTGAGACCCTCGCCACCATATCCGCGTGGGGATCCGTGCTTCACGGAACCCTGCCCGATCCATTCTTCACGGACCTGCACTTGCATATAAGCCGAGCTCCGCCTCTCATTTCTTCATCTTTGGCTCATCCACTCTCCACCCAGGGACCTCCATCGCCTCCGCAAGAGTGACAGCTTGCTTCTGGTGGTGTAGCAGCAAGGAGGGAGCGTGAAGACCACTGATCCGGCGTCTTTGCGCCGCCGTGCACCGCCTGGAGGTGACGCTCAAGCCTCGGACACCGACGGTCCTCGAGGCAAGGACCAGGAGCACCCCCTGCTCCTCCACAGTCGATTGCGCCCAGTAGGTAGCCTCTTCTCTTTCCCTAGTTCTCTAATTTTTCGTTTCGCCCAATTTCCCCCGTCACCTTCGAGCTTCGATTTCGTCCACCCTATCCACCTATTCGATCATCGGAGCAGCCCATCACGATCACCTTCTCCCCGCGCACCTTCTCCACCCCTTGATCCAACCCAGCTCGCACAGGAGCTGGGATTGGGGCTCCTTCGTCGTCACATCGTCGGAGCCCCTACGCCCCGCCGCACCGTTCATCTTCACCTCCGCTTACAGGGTCGAGGCACTTTGCCCTCGACTCGCGAGTCTGTTGCCGTGCTTTTCAGGTACATCCGAGCCCATCTGAGGGCCTTGACCATCTGGTGCAGCAGCTCGACCTCCGTCGTCCTTGCCTGAGTTCCCAGGAGCTCCGTCGAGCCATCAGAGGACCCCATTAAACGCGGGAGCCCGAGGCGATTCTTCCCCGATCTTCAGTAGCCCGCGAGGAGGACTTCAGAGCACACACGAGCCCGGCGAAGCTCGCTGGCATCTAGTTCGTCCACCATCTTTCTAGACCGTCCGATGACCTTCCCGCTCCAGATTACACCCGGACCGTCCGATCAGGGCTAAGAGGAGGCCAGCAGCCACCATCGGATATCAACGTGGCCTCCTCTCACCCCTCCATCCATCGAAGAGACCCCAGCGTCTTTGGACCATTGGATCTACACGTGGTGAGGCCCCTGCCGTTGGATGAGCGCCGAGGACCCTAGTGTTCAGCCGCGTCGCTGCTAGACCGTCCGATCTCCACGTGGCATGCATCTGGGCCTCGACTTAATAAAGGGTAATTTCACTTTAGGCCCTTAGTTTCTTAGTTGTTCTGTTGTAGTCCTGTAAATATTTTAGATATTTTATTTGTGTTTGGTAAATTGCATAGTGGACCCTGTCGTATATGGTATTTACTTTGATACCCCTGCCTGTAGTGGATCACGTGCATCGCCACGTGTTTGTTTGGGTTAATTGCATGTTTACCCTTGATGTTCTAGGGTGTTATCGAATGAAAATAACTTTTTAGTATTTGCAGAAATACCCCTGTGAATGGTTTTATTGTGCATGTGCGTGATTTAGTGGGTATTTTACATCGAAGCCCCTGGACTTTTAGTACGTGTTACTAAATAGTCCAGTAACTTTGTTTTCTTGCAAATAGGTCCCTGAGGGCCCAGGTCACGTGCTTCGCGCGTGCAACCTTGGATAAATTGCACCGGACTCCTGGAACTTCTACTATTTGCGTACAGGTCCCTGTGCATAGTGGCTTTGTTTTTATTTTTAATACAATAGCAAATTAACTCCAAATGCGATGAAAATTGGATATAGGTCTCCTGCCATGGTGTAAAATTTTCTCCAATTTTTGGAGATATTTTTTATTATTGTTGTTATTTTTAAAAATTCAAAAACACTCATTTTTATTACTGTCTAACTTTAAAAATCACAAACAAATATTAAAACAACTCTAAAAATTACAAAAATATTAGGTAGTGTCTATTTTGCCTTGTTTGATTTTTTGACCAATTTTGGTCATTTTTGGACATATAAAACCGCTAAAAATTACAAAACACCTAAAAACCCATAAAAATTCTAAAAAATAAAAGAAAAACAAAAAATTAATAATTCTGGTGCCTAAATTTTCTTTGTAGTTTCTACTATACAAGAAAATTACCTTCAAGTGTTAATAAGGCCATTTTGCATTTTAATTTGGCCCTTGTCACTTGACTGGACAATACCTTCATTTTTCTGTCTTGTTTGATTTTTATAAAATTCAATAAAAATCAGAAAATTACCAAAAATTATCCAAAAATAGTAAAAAATATAAAAAAAACATAAAAATATTTTTATTTGAATTTTTGGGTGATTTTTGAGTAGTTAAATAATTGGTTGAATAGGTTTGTTTACTTGCTTTCTTTATTTTCTTCATTAATTAAAAATCCAAAAAAATATAAAAAGATTAAAAATCCACCAAAAAGACTTCTATTTTATTTTATTTCTTTTTTAGACTACTTCGTAGGCCGCGAGACCATCATGTGCTCCCTGAGTCCGACCCTGGTCGCTATACCAGGCTAATCCAATAGCCAGGACCGCTATCGTTTTTATTTGATTTTCATTCTATTGTGGTGGTCTGCACTTGTTTTTCTTGATTGAGCTGAGATTCTTATCGATCCGGGTCGCAACGACCCGAGTGATACTTTTACCTGATCCGGATCATTAGGGTCTTTCGGCTCATCAGAATGGCGCCGTTGCCGGGGAGCACGACTTAGTAGTCGTTTTAGTTTTCTTTTTATTTTATTTTCTTTTCCGCAGCTTTTCGCGGCTTTTTATTTTTCATTTTTTTTCTTTTCTTTTCTTTTATTTTTATTTTTGCTTGTTATTTTATTTCTGTTTTTGCACATATACCCCTGTTTCATTTCATTTATTTTTCCTGCACTTATTTGATTATCTTATTTGGTGCTTGACACTCTGATATTTTCTTGCGAGGGCCCGAGGACCGAGGCGGTGACTCTCGAGGAGCCGGCGCAACCGCGGGATTCGGAGGTGGCTCCCTTCTGCACGGAGCCGCGGGAGAGAGCGAGAGAGTAGCTGAGTGAGAGAGGAGTAGTTTAGGTTTAGTTTAGCACATTTTATTTGAATTGTAATAACACAGGGACACTCAGCTGGACTTAGACAGTTTCTAGGGTATGTTTTGCCAAGCACCGGTGTGCTCGGGGGACCCTTAGGTTTTTCGCGACTTTTTCACGGTTTTTGTTTTTCGCTGCCTTTTACGGTTTTACGCGGTTTTTCACGGTTTTTGTTTTTCGCGGCTTTTTGTTTTTCGCTGCCTTTTACGGTTTTACGATTTTACGGTTTTATGCGGTTTTGTTCCATATCATTTTTTTATTTGCATATCATCCCTCCCACCACCACCGTCATTTTTTCATTTGTTCAAATCATCATCATCACCACCAACCCATTTTTTTCTCTTTAATCACATTCCCTGTCTAATTAAAATCAAAAAAAAATTCATCTGACGAGTCGCTGAATACGATAACTAATTCGGTCACGTTGTAATACGTGTAATCAGCGATTCGGTCAGAACCGAGAGAAGATCTCCGTGAAGAGTATCTCGGCTTTAATTTATATCCCGGGCAAGTCCGGGGTCGAACTCAGGAAGGCAAAGGAACAACCTAGGTATTAATTCAAAAACTTAGGTCTATCAATCCACGCGGTATTTTTTAGATTTTTTTATGCAACAAGAATGCAAATGCAAATGAATCAAGACACTAGGAAATCATTCAATAGGCCAAATTAATTGTAATGTCAAATTAGTCCAATTTAGCCAAATTATATTTTTCCTAGAATCCTAATCCAATGATGAATGCAAGGTACTTTTTTATGGAATTTTAGAGGTTAAAATGCAACAATGAAAAATGCACATTTTTTATGGGTTTTTTCACAATTTATCACACAAACAGTAAGCAAAAATTATGAAAAAATTACTGGAATGAAAACATGATGCAAGGAGACTATAGTAATTTTTTTGGATTTTTTTGACAAATTATGAATTTTTTATGAATTTTTTAGTGAAAATGGAGTGACAGTGAGTAAATTATTTCTAATTAATCCACGTTATCAAATTTATCAAAGTGCGAATTATCTTTGAAAGATATTTAGATGAGCAATCCAATAGAGTTGAAATTTCGCAAAAATGATTTATATGGATTAAATTAAAAATCAAATACTAATTTTACTCTACAATTTATTTCAGGCACAAGACAACTCCACTTTAGATGAAATTTGGACAGAAAATTAATCACATATTAAGGCATCACATATAATATTTGTGGATTTTTTGAAGCAACCGTCTGTGAGAAATAATTTTAAGAGCACAGAATGGGTAAACTATGCAAAATTTCAGTTAACCATTTTTAATTAATTACCCATTACTCATAAAAATACAAACAAATAGTCAAAATGTAGACAATTAGTTGCTCAACATGAACACATTTTTCATTGAACAAATTGATGCAAAAACAAAGTCCAAATTAATGTGCGAACACAGGGGTCTATGTGCAAATTAGAAAACAATATATACAATGCAACTTATGTACAGGGACTAATATGCAATTATGAAAACATGAAAGAAACAACTTGCAATTTTTACAAATAAAAAGATAATAAACAAATGGACCTTCTTCTTCTTCCTTAGGGCACGGTGGAGGAACCCAACGGGGAGGTCGGCGGCGTGGCCGCGAGGAGGCGGCGATGGGCCGTGGGCTTCGCAACTAGACGGAGGAAGGCGGCGAGGGGGTGGAGGTCGCGGGAGGCTGGGGTGGCGGCGCCGCTCGCGTGGCCGCGAGGGGGCGGCGGTGCAGCAGGCGGGGCGGCCGCGACTGTAGATGGAGTGCGGCGACGGGGGCGTCGGTCGGCTGGGGTGGCGGCGCCGCTCGCGTGGCCGCGAGGGGGCGGTAGAGGGCCGCGGTGAAGACGGCCGGCGGTGAGGCGGTGGAGGATGATGGTGGTGCGGGGGAGCGGCGGCCGTGGGCTGCTGCTTCCCTGCAATTTTTTTATTTTTTTTTGATTTTTTTGATTGTTTTTCCTTTGCTGCTGTAATAACAAAAAGAAACTTTTTTTTTGTTTTTAAATTTTTTATTTTTTTTGTTTTGTTAATTAGAGGAAATGAACATTATGAGGAAAAAAATGGGGTTATGATGGATAAAAAAAATGATGGTGATCCAAACAACAAGGGAACAAGATATTAGATAAAATGAAATAACAAGAGAAATGAGGAGAAATAACTTACCTGATGTCCGCCGGATTTGCGGAGCAGCTACGCTGGACTCCTGTCATCGCTTCAATCCGATAGGCGAAATCATAATCGGAGAAGCTACGCGAGCTCGATGGAGAACTCGTGACGCGGAGCGGAGCTCCGCGGATCTCGCCTGAAGGAGGTCGTCGCTTGAGGAAGATGTCTCGCCGCTGTCACCAACAAAACACTCCAAGCTCTCTCCTTTTTCTATAAGAATGGCGGATGCGAAAAAATGAGGATGTACAAATGAATATAAAGAGAAGAGAAAGAGAGGTTAGAATGGTGGTGGTGTTGAATGGGAAGTTGTATTATTGGTGGAGTTGAATAGAAGTTGGTGGTAGAGAAGTTATTGTAGAGAATGGGAAAAAATAAATACATAAATAATGATATAAAGTATGCTACTTTAAATACAACAAAAATAAAGAGAAAAAAATAGTGGTGAATTTACAAATAAATACATACAACATGTACATTTTTTTGTTTGCTTTTTTTAATATGTATTTTTTTATCGTTTTAATAAGAGATATTTACAACGAATAAAAATACAATAAAATACAATAATGAAAATACAACACAATCATAATTTTTTTTGTATTTTTAGTAATTGAGGAAGATAAAATAAAAAAATGACTAAAGAATGAATATATACATAATATACAATGTACATCTAGGTCCCAAAATCCAACTTTTGCAAACGAGCTCCGATTTTTGTGAAACCACTTCCGTTGGATAGATAATTTTCTAACTTGAACTTTAAAAGTGAGTTTGGTGAATTTGGAGTTCATACGGAGCGGGAATTTAGCTTGGAAGTTGGACTTTACAGTTTTTTCTCTTTGGGATCTAGGAGCATTTATTCGAGATGAAATTTGTTTTGTATTTTTATATTTTTATGTACATTATTATGAACAAGTTAGTGAAAGAATTAGCCAAAAAGGAGTTGAAATGAGATTATTAAAAATACATGAAGTTTTGGGTTATTTACATGTATAAAACTCCTTTATTTTTGCGGCTTTTTATGTGATTCATTTTGTACAATCTAATATACAATAATTAGTGTGTTTTATTTACAAGAGTTTTTTTGTTAATTTATTGATTTTATGGATATTTATTAGGGAATTTACTCGTGGATTTTGCTAAGATCAAGATATTGAGATGATGAATCGTGGATTCATCACCCCCCTATACTTAAACTTTGCTAGTCCTCGAGCAAATTGAGAATGGATAAGTTTGGTTAACCCCTGACTGTGCATGTGAATACAAGACTTGATCCGTTCAAGAACTCTCGGTTTTAGAGATCCTAAAATTCTAACCTGAACCAAGCTCTAGTTAAAAGGTACCCAATTTCCCTAATCATCAGACTCTCTTTGTATACATATAAAGTAGGAATATGACTTTAAGTGTTGACTGCAGTTATAAGAGTAGAGTCACAACGTCGCCCAAGGTTCCAGTCCAAGAGACTCTCCTAAGAACCCGATCCTCAACACTAGGGGATAAACCATTTCTTGCCTCCAATCCACCGTCTCTTTAGTTGTCAGACTTGAAAGTGTAGATGGAAGGCCAGTTGATGGAGGACATAGGATTGTGTCATTTCTTCTCTCCCTCTCATTGGAACAAGGATCCTCTCAAGTGCCTTATTACGCAACGCATTTTTTTTGGTGTTGATCAGTGCGTCCGTCAAGATAAGTTGGAGCCGTCTGCACTTGTTTTCCTGGGAGTACACCGGGGTGTGCCTTTTTTGAGTACCTATCGTACCTTCTACACCCAGACTTGTAGCATTTACGATGCAGAGCCCTTTTTTTGGTGCAAGCCCGACTCCTGGTCCTAATAGCGGTGGTCCAAGTGGACACTTTGAAATAGTTGGGAGCGCTCGCCTTTGGTGGAAGCTCTTTTGATAATTGACTTTGTGGAATGAGAGCTTTTCTTTGACATTTCATTGCTTTGTAGTATTTTTGGCTAGCTCCACTGCTTTTACCAAGAGTTGGCGCACACTGATCAACATTTTTTTATTTTATCACACCCTGGCACATAGGTAAATGTCAAGAGATAGTACAAGAACCATGTTCTCATACTGGCTAAAGATGCTGACACTCAGGTTTCATGAAGCCTTCATTGATTTTATCCCATCCTCGAGCATCATTAAATCAAGTCCAAACTCAAATCCCTCATCCCAGTTCCTCAAGTGAAATTTCAACTCATCTCATCATAACTGTAGTCGTGTATGTGAGGTGCAGATCATATTCTTAAGGTAGAGACTAAGCATGCAATATAGCACACACATCTTTCAAATTAGGGAAATGTGAATAATCAAGTCAAGGACCCTAATGACTAAGGCTAGTTAACTCAAAATCTCAAGACCTCATAAACCAAGTGTTCTTGAACATCACTAGTCTTGTGTGAAAGTGAATTGTGTCAGGGATTAAACCAACTTATTAGTTAGTTTTTTAGTTTTAGTTTTTTTTAGTTTTTTTTATGAATGTTTCTTTTTGTTGTGTTTTTTTTAAGTTTTGGAAAAAGTTTTTTTTTTGTTTGTTTTTTTAAGAAAAAGTTTTTTTTGAAAAAGATAGGTAAATAAGAAAATACTTTTGTTTTTTTTTGTTTTTTTTGTTTTGTTTTTTTTATTTTTATTATTTTTTTACCCACCCCATAATTATTGTATAATATATACAAAAATACGTGAAAGTACAAGGTATGGGTAAAGTATATATGTAATATATACACGCCCCCCTATACTTAGCTTGTGCTATGTCCTCATGGCACTAGGTGACAAAAAGACATAGCTCGTACTAAGCGTAGGAAAGCTAAAATAATAAAAAGTATAGAAGTCGATCTGCCCCCCCTATACTTAGGCTCTGGACAGCCTAAGTGTAGAAGAAGAGAAAAAATGGGGCGGACGAGGTCAAGAGGAGAAATGATGAGTAAATACACATGGCGGGCATCGGTCCCCCCTATACTTAGGCTTTGGTCTGCCTAAGTATTGGAAAGAACACAAGAATGGAATACTGATGAGAATGGAAAAGAATATACAAAAAGAAAATAAAAAGAAGAGAAGGAGCAAATCGGGTCACTCTCCCCCTATACTTAGGATCTAGTCATCCTAAGTATAGCCACAAAATGAAAATGATACGGAACTGGGGCGAGTGATGCGAATCATGAGGGAGGGAGGTGAATAAAGGAAGGAAAATATGTACAAGGAGGAGGAAGAATATACAAGGATCAAGAAGGTTTGTGACGGACCTTCTTGCGGGAGCGATGGGGTGGGTAGTATACACATGTGTCGCTGTCAGAATCGTCCTCCGAAGAATAATAGTGAGGTGTGGGGAACGTCCAACGGGGGTCGACACACGACTGCTTGCTCAAGTATGGCTTCAGAACAGCCGAACTGAGCTCACTCATATAGATCACCTCATCCGGACCTGATGAGGACTCCTCAGAAAGTTCCTTCTCTGAAACATCGAAGGTAACCTTCTTAGTCGGTTTTCTAGAACCTGAAGCATCAAGAGGAAGAGGAGATTGATACGTCTTAAGGAGTTCAGGAGAACACCTCAAGGAATCAACACCCGTCTTCTTCTTACCAGATGACCGACTAGAGGATGGAGCAACCGATTTATCAATATTGGTCAATTTGGTCCCAGTTGTCTCCTTTGGTGTATGTCCTGAATGTGGTGTGTGTGAGGTTCTGACCAGAGGTTCATCATCAGATGAGTCACCATATGCATTGTAATACTCCTGCAGGGTCAGCACACGTCTCTGATAAGGCACAGTGTTCTCAGTTGGCTTGATATTGTTGGGTTCTTGTGTCGGATCATCGAAATAATCAAGGCAATCCACAAATGTCATGTCCGACTCAATGATAGCTTCTGGTCGTGAGTCCTCTCTAGAAGCTGTCGCGGTGGTGGTGCAAGCAGTAGGCGGTGTGTGGTTGTAGGGGGGCGTGTAGTTGTAGGAAGTCTCTAAACCATTGGTTGTCTGGACAATCGGTATCTCAGGTGTAGTAGAGAAACGGGACTCAACTGTCTCTCGAAGGTCACGACTGTCTGCAACTTTATGGGTTACCTTGGAATATCGTGTGTCCTCAATGATCGGGTGAGGTCGGAGTGCTCCCAGTGCAGAGAAATCGATCTCCCGAGTCTCACAATCTATAGTTGCCTTAGCCAAGGCTAAGAACGGCTTCCCAAGAATGATCGGAGACTGGGTGAACTCTCCTCGGTGCTCAATGTCAATGATCGTGAAGTGTATCCCCAGTAGAGCACCTTGGAAAGTGGCGATGACTGAAATGGTTCCTCTCGACCGTTTAACAGATAGATCCGCCAACTGAATGATCTCTCTTGACTTCTTGGCAGATCCGAGTTTGAGCTTTGCAAACACGGAGGTCGGGAGGATATTAATTGGTAAGTCATCATAGATTCTTGCATGGGTGAATGTGGTATCTTTGATTTCACAATCAAACCTAGGCAACCGCTTTACTCTGCGGCTCTTGGTTTTTCTCCCTATCATCAAAGATGTGGCCATAGACACTATATGTATCTCAGTCCTTGTTCTCTTATTGCCCGACCTTTTAGTCATCAATTTACTTCTCACAAATCTTTTAAGGTCGGGAAAGTGCTCAATGGCCATTATTAAGGGAAGCTCAAAAATCAACTTTCTATCCAATGCTTCCCTAACCGCAGGATCCAATTTTTTTAGATCTTTTCCTTTTTCAATTTTTATGGTATTTTCTGAGTTTTCAATTTTTTTGGTCTTTTTGGTAGGTGAAGGAGGACTAGGAGAATGTACATACTCAAGTTTGGAGGAAAAGTGGTTAGTAGAAGAGGGAGATAGAAGGGACTCCAGCTGTACATGATGTGTGGTCAATCCGGTGTCTTCCAAGTTTTCGAAATTCAATCCGCAAGATCCATGATCCACATTCCTACCTGGACTCTTGATCGGTCTACAAATGTCATCCTCCAATAAGTTCTCATGACACATCATGAGAGAAGTTGATGCAATTGGAGGATATTGCTGAGAACTCGGGCTCTTATACTCAACACACCTTGACTCGAGTGTGCAATACTGGGTTGAGTATGGCCTATATGTATGGCAGTTGTTGGTCGGAGCCTCATCAGGCAGAGTTAGTAGACAGGGGTTCTGTAAATCAGTCGCATGAATCCAATCCCCTGTATATGTCGGCTCTCCGAATGGGTGATATGAAGGTTGGTCAACGTGGTCTCTATCACTCAGGTCAATCAGGTCAGGAAGATCGTACGGTGCAGGCCTCTCCATTCGGTTTGTCTGATAGACCATGTTGTACCCTAAGGTTAAGTCGGGATGTGTATATGGAAATTGTTGTTCTGTCCCAACTCGAGGTGAAACTGAGGTATGTGGGGTCAACTGATTATGCCAATCATTCATCTCAGCAGTTGCTTGCTCTTTGATTTGTTCCTTGATTCCAGCAAGCGGACGAGAATATAGTGAATCAATCCAAGGTGGTTGTGAGTCAGGGGTGCAAGAATGTGGGGTAGGTGAGAAGGACGAAGAAGTGGAGAAGTCAGTCGGAGTTCTGACTTCGCGGTTGGGGTGTGGGTATGAAGAGGAATAAGTGGGTGGAGATGATCGGAATATGGTCGAAGAAGGGTGACTTGGATATGATGACCAAAATTCTGACATCTTGGAAGGGAGATGGGAGAATGAAGCGGATCGAGGAAGAAAGCGTGCAAGTGCACCGAATAACACACAAACAAACAAACACAAGAGCAAACCCTGAGTTCACCTACTCAACACAGTGAAGGTCGCAAAAGTCCGACCGTTTATCTTTTCAGTTTTAATTAGGTGATAAATCAAGATATCAATCCAATTACGCAAGGCTCAAAAGTAGGTTTTGAGCACTATCCTAGGGATGCTTCCTCACCTCTCAACAATCACAATTAGCCAAGCATATAATGAGGGTTTTGCTCTCCCAAAACAAGTGTTAGTTTTAATCAGTTTTTTTTGGTCAACTCTGATTAGCAGTCCTAGTTTTAAGTTTGGTTATCACTTGATTAGTCCACCAAACAAAGCACGCCTAACGATCAGTCCCGATTTCCTTTTAACCTAAGTTTCAAAAACCAAGGGGAGGGAGTCGAGAAAAACCGATGCAAATGATGAAATCAATGATGCATGCCCAGTTCAGAAGACTTACAGTGATCCTCGCGCTCTACATGCAGGATGCAAGGCAGATTGAAATTTTATACTATATGAATGCAAACGAGAAAACCGTTCCTAGACAAGCAGTTCTATTAGCGAGTGATGAACAAGTTAAATTTGACTAATAGTCCAGCGGTCTAAGTGCGTCTCGTTCAATGTGATGTGTGGTCCTAAAAATTACGAGCACAAGCAATAAAGATATTCTAATAAAATACTCTAAGAGCCGCGAGTGCAAGTCCTATTCTACGTCAATCAACCACACGACCACGAGCGGGTCAAATGTCCAGTCCGGATACAAACGCGAGCTCTCAAACAAGAGCCGCTATAAAGAGCAAGCTAAATAATTACAAAAATTTACAAAATTTCTCTCAAAAATAAATTGCTTTTCCTCGCTCTTCAGCAGTCGGCACGTGTCGTGCCCGTCGACCTCCGATGCACTCCAAGTCCACCGGGCCCTCGCAAGGAAGATAAGATTTATGTTAGAGAGATAAAAACAAAATATATACAAAAATATAAAGAGAAATAATTGCAAGCAAAAAAATGAAATAAATACAAGTGGCTCGGGGGTCAGACTACCCGATTAAATGGAAAACTAAATCCAAATTTTTAAACTGATCCTAAGCCGTTTGCCTCCCCGGCAACGGCGCCATCTGACGAGTCGCTGAATACGATAACTAATTCGGTCACGTTGTAATACGTGTACTCAGCGATTCGGTCAGAACCGAGAGAAGATCTCCGTGAAGAGTGTCTCGGCTTTAATTTATATCCCGGGCAAGTCCGGGGTCGAACTCAGGGAGGCAAAGGAACAACCTAGGTATTAATTCAAAAACTTAGGTCTATATTTCCACGCGGTATTTTTTTAGAATTTTTTATGCAACAAGAATGCAAATGCAAATGAATCAAGACACTAGGAAATCATTCAATAGGCTAAATTAATTTTAATGTCAAATTAGTCCAATTTAGCCAAATTATATTTTTCCTAGAATCCTAATCCAATGATGAATGCAAGGTACTTTTTTTTGGAATTTTAGAGGTTAAAATGCAACAATGAAAAATGCATACTTTTTATGGGTTTCTTCGCAATTTATCACACAAACAGTAAGCAAAAATTATGAAAAAATTACTGGAATGAAAACATGATGCAAGGAGACTACAGTAAATTTTTTGGATTTTTTGACAAATTATGAATTTTTTTATGAATTTTTTAGTGAAAATGGAGTGACAGTGAGTAAATTATTTCTAATTAATCCACGTTATCAAATTTATCAAAGTGCGAATTATCTTTGAAAGATATTTAGATGAGCAATCCAATAGAGTTGAAATTTCGCAAAAATGATTTATGTGGATTAAATTAAAAATCAAATACTAATTTTACTCTACAATTTATTTCATGCACAAGACAACTCCATTTTAGATGAAATTTCGAAAGAAAATTAATCACATATTAAGGCATCACATATAAATTTTGTGGATTTTTTGAAGCAACCGTTTGTGAGAAATAATTTTAAGAGCACAGAATGGGTAAACTATGCAAATTTTCAGTTAACCATTTTTAATTAATTACCCATTACTCATAAAAATACAAACAAATAGTCAAAATGTAGACAATTAGTTGCTCAACATGAACACATTTTTCATTGAACAAATTGATGCAAAAACAAAGTCCAAATTAAGGTGCGAACACAGGGGTCTATGTGCAAATTAGAAAACAATATATACAATGCAACTTATGTACAGGGACTAATATGCAATTATGAAAACATGAAAGAAACAACTTGCAATTTTTACAAATAAAAAGATAATAAACAAATGGACCTTCTTCTTCTTCCTTAGGGCACGGTGGAGGAACCCAACGGGGAGGTCGGCGGCGTGGCCGCGAGGAGGCGGCGATGGGCCGCGGGCTTCGCAACTAGACGGAGGAAGGTGGCGAGGGGGTGGAGGTCACGGGAGGCTGGGGTGGCGGCGCCGCTCGCGTGGCCGCGAGGGGGCGGCGGTGCAGCAGGCGGGGCGGCCGCGACTGGAGATGGAGTGCGGCGACGGGGGCGTCGGTCGGCTGGGGTGGCGGCGTCGCACGCGTGGCCGCGAGGGGGCGGCGGAGGGCCGCGGTGAAGACGGCCGGCGGTGAGGCGGTGGAGGATGATGGTGGTGCGGGGGAGCGGCGGCCGTGGGCGGTTGCTTCCCTACAAATTTTTTTATTTTTTATTTTTGATTTTTTGATTGTTTTTCTTTTGCTCCTGTAATAACAAAAAGAAACTTTTTTTTGTTTTTAAATTTTTTTATTTTTTTTGTTTTGTTAATTAGAGGAAATGAACATGATGGGGAAAAATGGGGTTATGATGGATAAAAAAATGATGGTGATCCAAACAACAAGGGAACAAGATATTAGATAAAATAAAATAACAAGAGAAACGAGGAAAAATAACTTACCTGATGTCCGCCGGATTTCCGGAGCAGCTACGCTGGACTCCTGTCATCGCTTCAATCCGATTGGCGAAATCAAAATCGAAGAAGCTACGCGAGCTCGATGGAGAACTCGTGACGCGGAGCGGAGCTCTGCGGATCTCGCCTGAAGGAGGTCGTCGCTTGAGGAAGATGTCTCGCCGCTGTCACCAACAAAACACTCCAAGCTCTCTCCTTTTTCTATAAGAATGGCGGATGCGAAAAAATGAGGATGTACAAATGAATATAAAGAGAAGAGAAAGAGAGGTTAGAATGGTGGTGGTGTTGAATGGGAAGTTGTATTATTGGTGGAGTTGAATAGAAGTTGGTAGTAGAGAAGTTATTGTAGAGAATGGGAAAAAATAAATACATAAATAATGATATAAAGTATGCTACTTTAAATACAACAAAAATAAAGAGAAAAAAAATAGTGGTGAATTTACAAATAAATACATACAACATGTACATTTTTTTGTTTGCTTTTTTTTAATATGTATTTTTTTATCATTTTAATAAGAGATATTTACAACGAAAAAAAATACAATAAAATACAATAATCAAAATACAACACAATCATAATTTTTTTGTATTTTTAGTAATTGAGAAAGATAAAATAAAGAAATGACTAAAGAATGAATATATACATAATATACAATGTACATCTAGGTCCCAAAATCCAACTTTTGCAAACGAGCTCCGATTTTTGTGAAACCACTTCCGTTGGATAGATAATTTTCTAACTTGAACTTTAAAAGTGAGTTTGGTGAATTTGGAGTTCATACGGAGCGAGAATTTAGCTTGGAAGTTGGACTTTACGGCTTTTTCTCTTTGGGATCTAGGAGCATTTATTCGAGATAAAATTTGTTTTGTATTTTTATATTTTTATGTACATTATTATGAACAAGTTAGAGAAAGAATTAGCCAAAAAGGAGTTGAAATGAAATTATTAAAAATACATGAAGTTTTGGGTTATTTACATGTATAAAACTCCTTTATTTTTGTGGCTTTTTATGTGTAATTCATTTTGTACAATCTAATATACAATAATTAGTGTGTTTTATTTACAAGAGTTATTTTGTTAATTTATTGATTTTATGGATATTTATTAGGGAATTTACTCGTGGATTTTGCTAAGATCAAGATATTGAGATGATGAATCGTGGATTCATCATAGGACTTTCTACTTGACTATGTCGTACTGAGTAGGATCCACACACCTAATAGATTGCTTACGCCTATAGATCGTTAATTGGACCTACTAATAAAAAGTTAATAAAAATATCTGACTCATTTTCTTCGAGCCTACGTGCCGCAGCCTGCCCTGCCAAGCGTTGCTCCTGAACTTGATTTGTCGGGAGGAGGAGGGGTAGACCGAGACCGAACTCTCTAGATCGAAGGCTGGTGACCAGCTAGACGGTTCTTTTGAGTAGAAGTTGCCTGCTTAGGACTCTGCTTTTCCCGCTGCACCATATAGGTAGTTTACTTTCTGTCTTTCAATTCTGCGTGGATCATATTGCATGTAGAGTGCTGGAGACAGGTACGCCTTTCTTACTTTGCATGCATCATTGATTTCATCGGGCATCGGCTTTTTCGTCTTCTCCCCCCTGTTTTTGACTTAATAACCAGGAGAACCGAAAAATTCGTTAGGTGTTTTGATTTTTATTGAAAAAGACCTAAAAAGAAAAATCATAAAATTGGGACTACTAAAACTATTGATCACTAAAAGACACTTGATTTAAAAACTTGTCTTGGGGAGAGCGACCCCCTCATTGCTTGGTTTGATTGTACGAGAGAGTGACCCGAACACTAGGTAGAGCCCTCCGGTACTATTCTCGACTGATTACCGACTCTTCTGTGCAGGACAGTCGGTTGGGAAGGTATCGGGTATCCCAGCAGGTTACGTAATCGCTCTGATATCTTGCTTGTTCACCAAAATAAAAATTAACAAGATAATTGACCGAGCCTTTACGGTCTTCAGCTCATGTTGTGTTGGTGAACTTGGGGTTTGCTTGTGATCATAGTTTCTCCAGATCTCATCCGCCTTACTCACCACATCAAGATGATGGGAAGACGATCTCTTAGGCAGCCTCTGGCTGCACCGCTTTCGGGTGCGTCTACCCGTTCATCTAGGTTGGTTCGCGAGAGCCGAGACCCGCTCTCCGAACCCGAGTATGATTCCACCCTGTTCCAGCTCGATCCCCTTTCTTTCGGTTCCGAGAGACCAGTGCTAGAGGAGAGATTAGCAGATTTATCGGCACCTGAGTTTGGATCGTTTGATGTTGCAGAGACCATGGTCGGCAGTTCTGATGATCGCAGTAGAGGTCCACAGCCTGAGCATTTTGTTCTGGACCAGGGTGCGATCAACCCCACCCTGATCGCCTCCCTCGAGACGGTATAGCAGCAGTTGAGGGATCAGGGAGCGTTTATGTTGGATATGAGGTGAGGAGAGAGATGGAGCAGATGAGAGCAGAGCGAGAGCAACGTAGAGATGGGCCGAGAGTTCCAGATGATGCAGCAGCAGCAGCTGCAGCAACCGCACCGGCCGCCGCCGCACCGGCAGCTGCCGCGGCAGGAGCAGGAGACCCACCGCGACCGATGCGGGAGTTGCACAACCCCGGATCGGCACTGATGCATCACTGGGTTGTTTTACCAGCCATCGTGGGGGACTTCAAGTTCCCCCCGAACACCTTGCAGCTTCTCCCCCGTTTCCACGGGCTCGCCACCGAGGAGCCCCATCTCCACCTCCAGGAGTTTTGATGATTTGCAGTACTGTCCACGACCGTCAGGTGGACCAGGACACCATCAGGATGATTGCCTTCCCCTTCTCTTTGGCAGACAGAGCAACCACCTGGCTGAAACATCTGGGGAAGTTTGTTTACACTTGGGAGCAGCTCCGCACCGAGTACTTGCACAAGTACTATCCACTCGGGCAGACCAATGCCGCGAGAACCCTGATCAGCAACTTCTCCATGCTCCCCAACGAGCAGTTCCATGAGGCATGGGAGAGGTTCAGGGAGTTGACTGATAGATGCTCGCACCACGACATTTCCAAGTCGAACCTCGTGCAGAGCTTTTTCAGCGGGCTGACACCAGAGCTTCAGAGCTTGGTGAACGCTTCTTGTGGCGGGTCTTACTTCGCCAAGGATCACGACCAGGTATGGGCCATCTACGAGGAGATGGCTGAGAACTACATGGTGATGTCCCAGACCCGATTGTACACTCAGGGCAGACCCCAGCAACCACAACCCGTGCAGAACTAGAGGATAGCACGGGTCGACGCCAGTCCTTCCAGTTCATCCGCGGTAGCAGCAGCACAGGCCGAGTCATCAGCCGCGGACATGGGGTTCATCAGCGAGAAACTGGACCGAATGGAGTTGATAGAGAAGAAGCAGTGCCAGGGCATCACTCAGATGGAGCAGATGGCACAGACTCTGAGCGACATGAAGACCCAGCTCTTGTGTCTCCAGGAGGCACAGACGGCTTCCCAGCCCCGTCTTCAGTCGCGAGGCGATTCCGGCAGCAGCAGCAGCTCGTCCCAGCGCTCCATCTCCCACCAGCAGCCTAGACAGGTTCACCTTATACAGGCGGAGCCGTACCAGCAGCCGCAGCCCACCTACCAGTCACCACCATCTCCAGACTTGCAGATGGTGGTATACCAGCCGGATCAGCCTCTGGAAGTGCTCCCGCCACCCCAGTACGACACAGAGCCGTTGATGGATGTCAACGGGATTTGGTATGACCGCCCTCAGCCCAGTATCCGACGAGACCATCCTGGATTCCGGTGGGGGACCGGAGGTGCCCAGCCCCAGCAGCAGCCGTCAGGTCAGGGTGGCCAGTACAGCCATCAGAGAGAGCACCAGCCGCAGCAGCAGCCCCTAGTGTACCCACCACCACAGCAGCAGCAGTCGTCGTATGGTCCTCGTCCCTATCAGCAGGGACAGTCTTGGAGGCGAGATCAGCCTCACTAGCAGCAGCAGCAGCATCACCCATACCCCTCTCAGCCACAGCACCAGTTCCAACAGCCTCACTACCAGAGAGGCTACCCGTCAGGCTCTCATGAGAGCCCCGCCTTAGATGATATAGCCCGCCTTCTTACAGATCAGCAGGCTACCTTTCGACGGGAGATGGATGAGTTCCGCCAGGAGATGCGGGACATTGTGAGAGGGAAGGCCGCCATCCCTGCCCAAATTGAGCCGAATCCCAACAGCCTGAAGAGGAAATCTGAGCAGGTAGCTTGTACTGAGTATACCACTCCTAGTGATGCATTTGGTGATATGACTGGATATCTTTTTGATACTGATTTTGTCACACTTAGGAGCGGTAGGATGCCAGCAGGCAGCGCCTCGCTTGAGCGACACCAGGAGGACACACCTAGAGCGCCTGACGAGGAGGAGGAGAGCGGTACTGAGGCCGCTAGAGATGATGATGGTGGTACTGATGCCACCAGGGATGCTGATTCCACAGGAGGTGCTGAGGCCGCCATTTCACCAGTTCGAGGAGGTGGTACTGATGCCACCCAGGATGCCGAGCCAGAGCGCGGTACTGAGGCCGCGAGTCTTCCAGTTGATCCAGCCGATGGTGGTGTTGAGGCCACCCATGCTTTTGTTGAGAGACTTGTAGTTTTTCCTACTTCTGATGTATCTCGGAACTCTTTTGTGAATAAAGGAAAAGGTTTGGTTTTTTCTGGTCCCACTGTGGTGCGTGATGTATGTACGGATCCGGCATCGAGCCGTCTAGAACTTTTCCTAGTCCTTCATCTGAGAAGGACCCCGTGCTCCCCTTCCCTAAAGCCCTTCAGATGGGGAAGGGGAAGAAAAAAGAAAATCCAAAAAAGAGAGATCAGGAAGAGTTCAGCCAGCAGATGATAGATCGGTTTCACATACATATGAATCTTCAGGAGGCTTTGCAGCACATCCCCCTTCTTCAGCGTTCATTGAGAGACAGGACCACAGTCAGGAGGAAGAGGAGGAACCACCACTCAGAGATCCATGTGCTGACGAAAGCCACGTGTTTCGCGATCCAGAACTGTCTGCCGGCCAAGAGGCCAGATTCCGGAGCCCCGTATGTCAGATGCCATATCAGTGAGCAGAGGTTCGACCGTACTCTATTAGATAGCGGATCGTCGATCAACCTCCTTTCGGCAGCCCTTCTCGTCCACTTCGAGGTGGGGACTCTTAGGCAGAGCAGGACAATCCTTCAGTTTGCTGATCGATCTGTCAAGAGGTCGAAGGGGTTGTTGCGAGACATTGTCATCACTATTCAGGGCCTGCAATTCCCCGTGGACTTCGTAGTGTTGGACATGGAGATCCCTGATGCAGTGACCGATACCCCCATCATTTTCGGTCGTCCGTTCTTGGCCACAACCAAGGCGGTGACTGACCATGACAGCGGGAAGGTATACTTTCGCGTCGAGGGTGAAAGTGTACAAATAGAAACGGTCGAGGACAGCAAGGCTAGAGACAGATCATGCTCAGAGACCACCTCAGATATAGAGCAACTGACAGATGCCGGGCTAGACATCCACCAGGACTGTGACTTTGTGATCAAAGACGATGAGGCAGTTTGGGCAGACCCAGCAGCACAGGCCATCCTCTCATTTCTCGATTCAGCTGATGCAGAGATGACAACAGAGGAGAGCTTGGAGAGCACATTCCTGGTCCAGGATACTTCAGAGGCAGCGGATCCGGTTCTCAACCACGAGACAGATTATTGTGATGATGGTGGTGCTGATGCCACCTTAGATGATACAGATCCCTTGGAGTCAGAGTCTGATTGGACAGATTGTGAGGATTACATGCCAGACATGATTTCCACTGAGCCTACAGCTGAGGAGGAGGTAGATGCTGAGCAGAGCAGAGACAGTCCAGCAGGACAGCCTTCTCCAGTTTCTGAGATTGACCGAGAGTTTCAGTTCTCCCATGCAGATTTGGCAGCGTTCACGTAGACTTTTTAGAGGCCAGATCCACCAGCACCCAGCTGTCTAGAGCTGAAGCTGCTCCCTACTTCGCTGAAGTACGATTCCTTGCGGGTGAGCCTGAGATGTACCCAGTCATTATCTCCACTGATTTGACTTGAGAGCAAGAATCCCGTCTGATGGGGGTTCTTGAAAAGAACCGCAAGGCGATTGGATGGAGCGTAGCAGATCTCCAGGGGATAAGTCCGGCCCTGTGCTCCCACCATATCAATCTCGAGGATGAGGCGAAGCCGTCGCGTGAGTTCCAGCGGTTGCTGAACCCGAATCTGAGAGAGGTTGTCATGAAGGATTTATCGAAATGGTGGAGCGCCGATTTTATCTACCCCATCTCCGACTCCAAGTGGGTCAGCCCTTTGCATGTGGTGCCTAAGAAGACAGGCATCACTACAGTGATTAGTGAGTCTGGAGAGGAGATTGCTACACGAGTACCCACTTCTTGGCGGGTCTGCGTTGACTAAAGGAGACTCAACCAGGCCACCAAGAAGGATCAGTTCCCCCTGCCCTTTATTGATCAGATCATTGAGAGACTCGCAGGGAAGAGCCATTACTATTTTCTGGATGGGTACTCGGGCTACAACCAGGTGGCCATCGCTGCCGAGGACCAGGACAAGACCACCTTTACCTGTCCCTTAGGCACATACGCCTTCCGACGCATGCCATTTGGGATATGCAATGCCCCTGTGACCTTTCAGAGATGCATGCTGTCAATCTTTTCGGACATGGTAGGGGAGTGCTTAGAGGTCTTCATGGATGATTTCTCAGTTTACGGCGACGGATTCGACTCCTGTCTTGACTGCCTAGACCGAGTACTTAAGCGATGTATAGAGGTCCACCTTGTGCTATCTTGGGAGAAGAGTCACTTCATGGTGACTCAAGGGACGGTGCTTGGCCATATCATCTCCAACAGGGGCATGGAGGTTGATCCGGCCAAGGTAGATGTCATTAGAAAACTCGCACCGCCGTCCAATTTGCGGTAGTTACGGTCATTCCTAGGGCACGTCGGTTTCTACCGATGATTTATTCATGATTTCAGCAGGATTGCTCGGCCGTTGACTGACCTGCTGACGAAAGATACCGAGTTCCTTGTCGATGACAAGTGTCTTTCGTCCTTTGAGACTCTCAAGCAGTGTGTTATAGAGGCTCCTGTTCTCCATCCTCCTGATTGGTCTGTCCCATTCGAGGTCATGACAGATGCCTCCGATTTTGCCGTGGGGGCCGTGCTGGGACGGAGGAGGGATGGAGTCCCATTTGCTATCCACTACGCTAGCCGCACATTGGATTCTGCCCAGCGGAACTACACAGTCACAGAGAAGGAGATGCTGGCCGTAGTGTTCGCCCTAGATAAGTTCAGATCATACATTATTGGATCTAGAGTGACCCTGTTTACTGATCACACCGCCATGCGATACCTCATGGCAAAGAAGGATGCCAAGGCCAGACTGACTAGATGGATCCTTCTACTCCAGGAGTTTGACATTGAGATCAAGGATAAGCCTGGAGTCAAGAATGTGGTGGCGGATCATCTCTCCCAATTAGAGCATCCTGAGGATACTAAGCAGATTGATTCCATTTGTGAGACCTTCCCAGGTGGTATGCCGACATTGTGAACTTTCTTGTTGCTAAGAAAGTCCCACAAGGTTGGCCCACACAGAGGCTTGAGACCTTCCTCGCGAAGGCCAAGCCCTACCACTGGGACGATCCCATCCTTTACCACGAAGGAGGGGATAGCGTCTGGCGTAGGTGCATTCCTCAGGAGGAGCACCATAGTGTCCTCAATTACTGCCACAAGCTTGAGGCATGAGGACATCATTCTGGGAGGAGAACGGCACAGAAAGTGCTCCAATTTGGCTTGTGGTGGCCTACCCTCTTCAAGGACTCTGATGAGTTCGTGAAGAGGTGTACTGACTGTCAGAGGATGGGTACTTGTGGACAGCGTGATATGATGCCGATGCAACCCATTCACTTCTGTGAGGTTTTTGATGCATGGGGCATCGATTTCATGGGTCCATTCCCTAAGAGTCAGGGATTTGAGTACATTCTGCTAGTCGTTGATTATGTTAGTCGTTGGGTTGAGGCCATCCCCGCCAGAGCCGCTGATGCGAGAACAGTTGCAGATTTTTGTGGAAGCACATCATCACGCGGTTTGGGGTACCTCGAGTATTGATTTCAGATGGGGGGTCTCATTTCATCAACGACCAGGTGAAGGCCCTTGCTAGCGAGTTCGACATAGACCATCGAGTTGCCACTCCATACCATCCACAGACGAATGGTCTAGCCGAGGTGTCGAACAGGGAGATCAAGACTATTCTACAGAAAGTTGTCCGCCCTGACCGAAAGGATTGGTCACAGCTTTTGGACTCGGTCTTGTGGGCATATATGACGTCTTTCAAGACACCATTGGGAGCATCTCCCTTTCGCCTCGTATATGGCAAGCCGTGCCATTTACCTGTTGAGCTGAGACACAGATCACTTTGGGCAGTCACTGATATTCTTATGGATCCAGATAGTGTAGGAGACCAGAGGAGGGCAGAGTTAGCAGCCTTGGAGGTGCTTAGAGATACCGCCTTCTCAAAGAGCCTACAGTACAAGGAGAGAGTGAAGGAGTGGCATGATTCTCACATCAGCCGCAAACATTTTGAGCCTGGACAGAGAGTATGGCTGTTTGATGCTAGGCTTCCTCTATTTCCAGGGAAGCTACAGAGCAAATGGAAGGGACCCTACTTGGTGAGAAAGGTACACGACAACGGTAGCATTGACGTATCCGAGTTGTCTTCTGAGAGTACCTTTCGAGTGAACGGCCAGCGGCTCAAGCCATTTCTAGATCATGAGCCGCGGGTCGTTGATGTTGCCCCGATTCATTTTGCATGAGACGTGGTCTCTTGACTCACATCTATGGCATCTCACGCCTGATTATCACTGATCCTCCGACCTGTATAGATCCAGATGTCCATATCATCACATTCTTTAGTCCCACATCCCTTTATTCATCTTTTGATTATGCTATACTTAGGGTGTACTTTACCCTAAGTATAGGGGGATGTAGGACCTTTGGGTATTTCTTTTGTTTCTTTCTACCCCTGTTTTGCTGCCTATACTTAGGGATATTTTACCCTAAGTATGGGGGGTTAGACCCTGTACATTCTCCACTCGATGTTCCCTTTGTGTACAACCTACTATACTTAGGATTATTTGATCCTAAGTATAGGGGGAAATGCCGAGAGTCTCTTGATTCTCTATTTCATTCATTCGTTTTTGTATATAGCCTTCCTTTTCACTTCCCTATACTAAGCACGAGTTATGTCTTCTTCATCGCTCTTGACTCTGAGGACATCGTTCGAGCTAAGTATCGGGGTGTGTGTATATATTTCATATATACTTTAGCCATAACTCGTACTTTGTGTGAGTGCGTTAATAAATAAAATGGCTAAAAACCCTAAAAACACAAAAATTAAAAAATTTTCCTGTAAATAATCATTCTTTTATTGCACATACATAGCTAGTGTACAAATTATTTTTGTAAAAATGTTTTCAAAAATATTTTGTGTAAACTTGGTGTAAATATTTTCTTATCAAAATTATGTATATAGTACAAAATTTTTCCAAAATGTTTTGAAAATCAAAAGTTTGCAAAAATCTTGTGTAAATGTGTGTAAATACTTTTGCAAAACTTGCATTTCATGCATTCATCCATTCATGATTTCAAAACATTTTTCAAAAATTTTGCATGTTTGTAAAAATTGTGTAAATAGCATCTTTGTATATAGTATATAGTTTTTCTGGATGATAGTTGACATTTAAACTAGTCTGGAATCAAATTGGGAAATGGAGCTTGATTAAGATCTTAATCCACCTAATTTCTAAGAGGAACCTTATAGGGCTTAGGTTTAAGGCTTTTCAGGTCCTTGGTGACTTAATTCTTTGAGTCCACTAGGCTATGATCACATGTCATCTCAATGAGCTTAAGTAGAGCACTTAACAACACACACATGACTCATATAGATAATGGCTTTACTTGGACACAGCACTTAGCACCGAGCTCTCTACGGATGAGGTGGTGAGGAGGCAGTCTTCCTTGACTTGGGGTAGCATATGAGGGTCGTACTTCTAGGCGGAACCTCTCTTCTTCTTTTAGTGAAGGAAGTGTGTCTCAACTTGGTCTGGTTGCCATGAGGTCCAACGACAGGAGTTGTGGGTTGCAATAATGCTTCAAAAGAGGGATAGTCTACTGGCTCAAGAGGAAAAACTCCTTGTATATATGCTGCACATTTATATGTTGTATAGATGCACTTGAAAAAAAATGCAAAAAGAAAATATCTCCAAAAAAGTGGTGGGTCTGAGAGAAAATGATAATCCTACCGGAGTATGTATATAGTGCAATAAGCAAAGCTTGAGATTCATGTCCCACCTTATGTAGCTTGCAGTAGGGAGACTTGGCTACACTGGTCGAGCTCCCAAGGATACATGGCTACACTGGCCATGGTCCATTCTCTTATTCCTCCTCTTCTTGAGCCGGTTGAACTTGAACTTAGAAGGGAATACCCCGCTCCTCGAGGAAAGAGTGGCCAGATTAGGGTCATAGAGTTACCTTGTTGGGGAGGGTTGTCAAGTTGCCATTTCTGAGGTGGAGAGCTCATACATTGACATTCACAGTACAAGGAAAGTTTCATGGTCTTCAGGGTTTGTGTTTGATGACTTGTTCTGATCTGGATTATTGAGGAGTCTTGATTAGAGATTAGTGGAACTTAGAGGATGTTGAGTTTTAAGCTTAAGTCCAAATAAGGTTCCGACACATTAATAATCCAAAGATCTGATTGAGCTTCATAATTCAATTTAATGAAGGCAAGTTTAATATTCAACCTTGATCCATGTGCATTCTCCTCTTTTTCTTTTTCTTTCTTTCTTTTTCACTTCTTTTCCAAATAAGTGTTTGCTAAGGGACTAGCAAAGTTAAGTATAGGGGGGTGATGAATACTCATTCATCACTCTTTATTCTTATATTTTAGATACAAAAACCTTTGCAAATACATGTAGATATGTGTAAATACAAATAATTACCAAAAGCATGCATAGCGTAAAAACTAATAATTAGCATGTTTTTGTGCAAAAATAAAAGAATAAAGAATAAAAAGAAAAAGAGGGAAATATTTAGAATAAGTATTGAGCAACCTAATCCCAAGGGAGGGCTCAGCATGGGCCTGACCGCATAAAAGCCAAAGTAGAGAGAGATAGGGAGCTCTTGTGTGTAAATATACCTGTAAATACAATAAATATATTTTCCTCTAAAAATAGAATAAATGGGCTTGTATATATTTGTATATATTTGAAAATACAAAATCAAAACAAAAATTGAAAAAATTAAAAAGAAACTAAAAATACTCTTCCTTGTACATAGTCACCTTATAATATACCCATACTTATATTTATTTAGCCTTGTAAATAAATAAATTAATTTCAATAAAATTTGTATATATATTCTATCTTTTATGTTGTAAATAAATAAAATAAAAACCATAAAAACAAATATCAAATAAAAAGAACAAAATTAAAAATCAAAAAGAACATTGTACATATACCATGTATATACTTGTATATATCTATTTATTTCACCCTTGTATATAAATAATAAAATTAAAATAAAAATACCCTTTTATTCCTAATTTTATGCTATAAATAAATAAAATATAAAATGGGAATAAAAATATACAAAAATAATTATTTAAAAATCAAAAATCAAAAACCCTTATTGTATATATACCTATGTATAGCACTAGAATGTAAATACCTTATTTTTATTTCAAAAAAATATTAAAAATCACAAAAAAATAGAAAAAATTAAAACAAACATTTTTCATGTCTTAAGTTTTTAATAATTCGACCATCCTCTATTTTTAAATGAATTTCCAAATCTTTTCCACGTGGCCTGTCCCCATTGGTCCACGGGGACGTTGAACCCCCGGTCAACTCCCCCCAGGACCACTTCCCACGGGTCCATGACGCCTGACCCGACTTCCCCGAATTTTTGTGTCATGACCCGACGCCCATACCCGCAAACCCCGGGATCGTCTTCTTCCCTGTGCATCCGAGACCCTCGCCACCATATCTGCGTGGGGATCTGCGCTTCGCGGAACCCTGCCCGATCCATTCTTCTCGGACCTGCACTTGCATGTAAGCCGAGCTCCGCCTCCCATTTCTTCATCTTTGGCTCATCCACTCTCCACCCAAGGACCTCCATCACCTCCGCGAGAGTGACAGCTCGCTTCTGGTGGTGTAGCAGCGAGGAGGGAGCGTGAAGACCACTGATCCGGTGTCTTTGCACCGCCGTGCGCCGCCTGGAGGTGACGCTCGGGCCTCGGACACCGACAGTTCTCGAGGCAAGGACCAGGAGCACCCCCTGCTCCTCCACAGTCCATTGCGCCCAGTAGGTAGCCTCTTCTCTTTCCCTAGTTCTCTAATTTTTCGTTTCGCCGAATTTCCCCCGTCACCTTCGAGCTTCGATTCCGTCCATCCTATCCACCTATTCGATCATCGGAGCAGCCCATCACGATCGCCTTCTCCCCGCGCATCTTCTCCACCCCTTCATCCAACCCAGCTCGCACAGGAGCTGGGATTGGGGCTCCTTCGCCGTCACATCGCCGGAGCCCTACGCCCCGCCCCACCGTTCATCTTCACCTCCACTTACAGGGTCGAGGCACTTTGCCCTCGACCCGCGAGTCTGTTGCCGTGCTTTTCAGGTACATCCGAGCCCATCTGAGGGCCTCGACCATCTGGTGCAGCAGCTCGACCTTCGCCGGCCTCGCCTGAGTTCCAAGGAGCTCCGTCGAGCCATCAGAGGACCCCATTAGACGCGGGAGCCCGAGGCGATTCTTCCCCGATCTTCAGTAGCCCGCGAGGAGGACTTCAGAGCACACACGAGCCCGGTGAAGCTCACCGGCATCCAGTTCGTCCACCATCTTCCTAGACCGTCCGATGACCTTCCCGCTCCAGATTACACCTGGACCGTCCGATTAGGGCTAAGAGGAGGCCAGCAGCCACCGTCGGATATCCACGTGGCCTCCTCTGACCCCTCCATCCATCGAAGAGACCCCAGCGTCTTTGGACCATTGGATCTACACGTGGCGAGGCCCCTGCCGTTGGATGAGCGCTGAGGACCCTAGTGTTCAACCGCGCCGCTGCTAGACCGTCTGATCTCCACGTGGCGTGCATCTGGGCCTCGACTTAATAAAGGGTAATTTCACTTTTGGCCCTTAGTTTCTTAGTTGTTCTGCTGTAGTCCTGTAAATATTTTAGATATTTTATTTGTGTTTGGTAAATTGCATAGTGGACCCTGTCGTATTTGGTATTTACTTTGATACCCCTGCCTGTAGTGAATCACGTACATCGACACGTGTTTGTTTGGGTTAATTGCATGTTTAGCCTTGATTTTCTAGGGTGTTATCGAATGAAAATAACTTTTTAGTATTTGCAAAAATACCCCTGTGAATGGTTTTATTGTGCATGTGCGTGATTTAGTGGGTATTTTACATCAAAGCCCCTGGACTTTTAGTACGTGTTACTAAATAGTCCAGGAACTTTGTTTTCTTGCAAATAGGTCCCTGAGTGCCCAGGTCATGCGCCTTGCGCGTGCAACCTTGGAGAAATTGCACCGGACCCCCTAGAACTTCTACTATTTGCGTACAGGTCCCAGTGCACTATGGCTTTGTTTTTATTTTTAATAAAATAGCAAATTAACTCTAAATACGATGAAAATTGGATGTCTCCTACCATGGTGTAAAATTTTCTCCAATTTTTGGAGACATTTTTTATTATTGTTGTTATTTTTAAAAATTCAAAAACACTCATTTTTATTACTGTCTAACTTTAAAAATAACAAAAAATATTAAAACACCTCTAAAAATTACAAAAAAATTAAGTAGTGTCTATTTTGCCTTGTTTGATTTTCTGACCAATTTTAGTCATTTTGGATATACAAAACCCCTAAAAATTACAAAACCCCTAAAAACCCATAAAAATTCTAATAAATAAAAGAAAAATCAAAAATTAATAATTCTGGTGCCTAAATTTTCTTTGTAGTTTCTATTATACAGGAAAATTACCTTCAGGTGTTAATAGGGCCATTTTGCATTTTAATTTGGCCCTTGACACCTGACTGGACAGTACCTTCATTTTTCTGCCTTGTTTGATTTTTATAAAATTCAATAAAAATTAGACAATTACCAAAAATTAACCAAAAATAGTAAAAAATATAAAAAACATAAAAATATTTTTATTTGAATTTTTGGATGATTTTTTAGTAGTTAAATAATTGGTTGAATAGGCTTGTTTACTTGCTTTCTTTATTTTCTTCATTAATTAAAAATCCAAAAAAATATAAAAAGATTAAAAATCCACCAAAAAGACTTCTATTTTATTTTATTTCTTTTTTAGACTACTTCGTAGGCCGCGAGGCCATCATGTGCTCCCTGAGTCCGACCCTGGTCGATATACCAGGCTAATCCAATAGCCAGGACAATTATCGTTTTTATTTGATTTTCATTCTATTTTGGTGGTCTGCACTTGATTTTCTTGATTGAGCTGAGATTCTTATCGATCCGGGTCGCAACGACCTGAGTGATATTTTTACCTGATCCGGATCATTAGGGACTTTCGGCTCATCAAACGGCAGGGAGTTGTGGGTTGCAATAATGCTTCAAAAGAGGGATAGTCTACTGGCTCAAGAGGAAAAACTCCTTATGTACATATGTTGCACCTTGTAAATATATTGTACAGATGCACTTGAAAAAAAAATGCAAAAAGAAAATAACTCCAAAAAAGTGGTGGGTCTGATAGAAAATGATAATCCCACCAGAGTATGTATATTGTGCAAATAAGCAGAGCTTGAGACTCGTGTTCCATCTTATGTAGCTTGCAGGAGGGAGACTCAGCTACACTGGTTGAGCTCCCAAGGATACATGGCTACACTGGCCATGGTCCATTCTCTTCTTCCCCCTCTTCTTGAGCCGGTTGAACTTGAACTTAGAAGGGAATACCCCGCTCTTCGAGGAAAGAGTGGCCAGATTAGGGTCATAGAGTTACCTTGTTGGGGAGGGTTGTCAAGTTGTTACTTCTGAGGTGGAGAGCTAGACATCACTTACACTGTACAAGGAAAGATTCATAGTCTTCAGGGTTTGTGTATGTAGACTTGTTCTGATCTAGATTGTTGAGGAGTCTTGATTATAGATTAGTGGATCTTAGAGGCTGTTGAGTTTTAAACCTAAGTCTGAATAAGGTTCCGACACATTAATAATCCAAAGATCTGATCGAGCTCCATATTTCAATTTAATGAAGGCAAGTTTAATACTCAGCATTAATCCATGCATTTTCTCCTCTTTTTCTTTTTCTTTTTCTTTTGCACTTCTTTTTCAAATAAGTGTTTTCTAAGGGACTAGCAAAGTTAAGTATAGGGGGTGATGAATACCCATTCATCACTCTTTATTCTTTTAGCTACAAAACCTATGCAAAACACATGTAGATATCTGTAATTAGTAATAATTATCATTCAGCATGCATTGTGTAAATATGAATAATTAGCATGTTTTTGTGCATAAATAAAAGAATAAAGGAATAAAAGAAAAAGAGGGAGATATTTAGAATAAATATTGAGCGACCTAATCCCAAGGGAGGGCTCAGCATGGGCATGACCGCATAAAAACCCAAGTAGAGAGAGATAAGGAAGCTCACACTTGTATATAGACCTGTAAATAAAATAAAAATTATTTTCCTCTTATTCAAATAAAATGGGATTGTATTTATATGTAAATATTTGTAAATATAAATTAAAATAAAATTGGGAAAATAGAACAAAAATAAAAATGTCTTTCATCCTTGTACATAAGCCATGTATATAGAAACCACTTATATATTTATTTCTCCCTATACATAAATAAATAAAATCCCATAAAAATATGTATATATCCCATATTCCATGATGTAAATAAATAAAATAAAAATTATAAAAATAAAATAAAATAAAAAGGAATAAAAATAAAATCAATTTCCTACATTATATATAGACCATGTATGTACATAAATAAAACTATTTATTTAACCCTTGTAAATAATTAATAAAAATAAAATAAAAATACCTTTTTATTCCAAATTTTATTATATAGATAAATAAAACATAAAATTGGAATAAAATGTACACAAATAAATAATTAAAAATAAAAAATTAAAAATGTATATTGTATATATACATATATATAATAATACTATTTTGTAAATACCTTATTTTTATTTCAAAAAAAATAAATAAAAATCACTAAAAAATAGTTTAAAAATAAATAAACATTTTTTATTTTCGAAAATAAGTCATTTAGTATTTTTAAATGAATTATCAAATAATTAATAATTGGTGGGCTCTAATTGGTCCACAGGGGATGTTGACCCCCGGTCAACTCTCCCCCCAGGACCACCAGAGCCGAATCATGCTCGCCCGACCCGATTTCTTATATTTCTACCTACTTGATCCGACCGCCAAATCGCTAAACCTCGGGCTCAAATTGACCCTTGTTCATTCCTGATCCACGCCCAGGGCGGGTTCTAGGGATCCGAGCTCCGATATGCTCGCTCGATCTTCATCTTCTCGGATCCCTAGCCATATATAATCTCAGTTCCGCTGCTCGATTCAAGGTATCTTTGGCCCTCCCCCTCGTTGCCAAGGAGCTCCTCCACCTCGCCTGAGTGACAGTTGTGCGAGAGAGAGTCGAAGCGAGGCTCGTGCAGTGGGAACCATTGATCCGACAGCTTCTCACTGCCGTGCACAGCCGCGAGCGCGCCAAGCCTCGAGACGCGACGACCCCTTGAGGCAATGACCCCCGGAGCTCCAGTAGCTCCAGCATAGTCGAATGCATCCGCCAGGTAGTTTCTTCGGCTTGTAGTTTAGCTTAATTTAGCTTTTTCCCCAATTTGCTCCGCCACCGTCGCCGACCAATTCAGCCACCTTCGACCGTCCATTTGTCCACTCGACCACACCACCACCTTCGCCAGACCTCTCTCCATCTTCTTCACCCATCCACCCCCCTGACTCGCCCCGGAGCAGGTCCTCCACCCTCCTCCGCCGTCGCATCGCCGGAGGGTGCCGCCCCGACCCATTTCGACCCTCATTTCACCTCTAACCGGGTCGAGGCAATTTGCCCTCGACTCGAGATTGCTTTGGTGCCACTGTGTAGGTCAACGGACCCCATCTTGGAGGTCAAGTCATTCGGGCACCCGAGCTCCGAGCCCCCTCATCGCCGGAGCATCTCCGACGCCTCCAGCCTCATCGGAGGCATCCATTGGCTGCGGACTACCGAGGCGAATCCATTCCCCATCTCAACAGCTCCAGAGGGCATCTTCATCGTGCGCACAGAGCCAGCGAAACTTGCCGGCCACCTGTTCTTGGAGAGCCTTCCTCTTTCGTCCGATCGGCCCCAACCACTCCAGATCTGATTAGAACCGTCGATCCACGAGCAGCAGTCACCTTTCATCCAGCTGGGAGTCGATCTTAGCCGTCCATCCAGCGCAGGGTTTAGCCACCGCCCGCCACCGTCAGATCAACCACGTGGCTAGCCCTCGAGCATCCATCAGCCGAAGAGAAGCCCTCGTTCCACAACCGTCAGATCCTCCATGTGGCCTCTCCTCGGCCGCCCAATAAATAAGTGGGGTAATTGTTCTTAGGCCCCTTATCTTTTTGCATTTACTTTGTAGTACTGTAAATAGTTATTTCAGTTATTTTTATTTTTGAACTTTTGTATTTAGGACCTCATAGTTTTGTATATTTGCATTATAGTCCCCGTGTGTATTGATCACGTGCATCGACACGTGATTTAGTGGGCTTTTTGCATTATTTCTCATGTATTCCTAGCATGTTAATGTTTACATCTTTTTAAATTGGAATGACATTTAGGTCCCTCCGTGCCTGAGCCACGTGCTTCGCACGTGATTGCCTAGGCTTTTTGCATTTTTGGCCCTGATCGTTTCTGCCGTGTTACTCTTTGGACCTTGCAACTTATTTTCATTACATAGAGGTCCCTATGAATTGTGCCTTCTTGTTTGATTTTAATAAAATACTAAATCAAGTCCAAATTTCGTGAAAATTGGACATGTGGCTCCTGCCACTGTGTAAAATTTTCATTTAAAATTTGGTACATTTTGGAGGCCTTTTATTATTTTTAAAAATTCAAAAACCCTTTTTTTTCTACATGTTCAGATTAAAAATTCTTAAAAAATATTAAAACCTCTTTAAAAATTATAAAAAAATTAAGTTTTCTGTGTTTTTGATTTTCTGTCCATTTTTGGCTATTTTTAGATTTATAAAAACCATAAAAATTGAAAATCTCTAAAAAACTTATAAAAATTCTAAAAAATCAAAGAAAATTCAAAAATTTAATAAACTCTTTTTCTGATTTTTGTTTATTGTTTCTATTTCTCATAAAAAATACCTCTAGGCCTTGAAAAGACCATTTGATATTTTTAAGTGGTCTTTGAAGCCTGGATGGACAATGTTCTTTTGTTTCAGCCTTCTTTCATTTTTAAAAAATTCCCTAAAAATTATAAAATTCTCAAAAATTCACCAAAAACAGTAAAAAAATCTATAAAACAAAAAAAGATTTTTGTTGGAATTTTTGGACTACTTTTGAGTCATTAAATAACTGCTTGAAGTTGCTTGTTTTTATTGTTTTATTATTTTCCTTCATATTTAAAAATCCAAAAAAAATATAAAAATATTAAAATCCACCAAAAAAATATTTGTTTTTATTTTATTTATTTTTAGACTACTTCGTAGGCCGTGGGGCCAATCCGCGCTCCCTGGGTGCTACACCAGGCTAATCTCATAGCCAGGGCCACTATTTTATTTTTTCTGATTTTATATCTTTAGTTGGTGGTTTGTCCTTCATTTTTCTTGTTGATCTAAATTATCTCTCTCGATCCGGGTCGCAATGACCCGAGAGTGATCTATTTTATCTAATCCTGGATTGATTGAGAGATTTTTTCGGCTCATCATTGACCCACATTGATCTGAACCTAATTCGAGTCTTTGAGACCTGCGAATCAGCTTACGAGCTCTGGATCGCGGTTAAGGAGAAATATCACTCCAAATCCGAAGTGAGCGTCCAGCTTCTTCTACACAAGTACAACTCGTGTAGAATGATGGAATCTAAAAGCATCCTCGAGCATGTGAACAAGATGATCGTGATGGCCAAAGATCTAGCGGCTGTTGATTGCGCAATTCTGGAGAGGATGTAGATCGCAGCCATACTGGGAAGTCTCGCTCCGTCATTCGACATGGTTGCCACATCTCTGCGGATGAATGGCAACATTAAGTCCGTAACGGACCTACCTGCACAGTTGGCAATTGAGCAAGACCTCTCTATATAAAGATCGAAAGCTGAGATCTTTAAGGTCGAGGAAGAAGAAGAAGCAAATGACGTGCACGCAAAGAAAAGACTGGGCCCCTCCAAGGTGAATTTCAAGGGAAAGAGTGGGAAATACCCGCATGGCTCTTGCTACGGTTGTGGCAAATATGGCCATTTCAAGGTCAATTGTCCCAACAAGAATATGCCAGGAAATTATAAAATGCCTTAAAATAAAGGCAAAAAGAAAATGGAATTCGTGGTTGTCGTGGAATGCAACTCCATCATCACAGACAACGATGGATGGTGGATCGACTCTGGAGCAACCAGACACATCGCCAAAATGAAGGAAGGTCTGGTGGACTTCAAGGAGCTGAGCAAAGGAGAACATAGGATCTTCATGGGAAACAACACCTACTTGAACGTAGAAGGTGTTGGGACATACAGACTTAACCTGGGAGATATCATTATCATACTGAATGATGTACTGTATGCCTCAAGGATACGTCGGAACCTGATCTTTGTTCCAGTGCCGGTCAAGAAAGATTTTGAAGTCTGCTTTTATAATAAACGTGTTTCTATTGGCAAGAATAAGAAGGTTTATGCGATGGGAAAATTTGTGCCCGAGCATGACATGTGTTTGTCTTCCTGTAATAAATTCTAGTGAATTAATGAATATCACTTCTGATTATTCCTTATGTTGTTTGACTGATTATGACTTGTGGTACATGCGACTAGGTCATTCAGAAAATTCTAAGAGGATCAAATGATGAAGGCAAATCTGTTACCTAAGATCACGTGTGCAAGGACAATGCCCTGCGAACATTGTCTTACCAATAAAATGATGAGAAGACCCATCTCAACCGAAACTCGATCAACATAGTTACTAGGTTTGATCCATTCAGACATATATGGACCACTGAGCGTCATCACACATAAAAATAATGAATACTTTATAATATTCATTGATGACTACTCGAAGTTCTCCTATGTCTATCTTTTAGGAAGAAAGTCGGAAGCACTTGAAACATTTAAGAGATATAAGATGGAAGTGGAGACAAGATTGGGAAAATCAATCAAGACTCTTAGGACAGATAGAGGTGGAGAATATATCTCAAAGGAGTTTGAGGATTACTGTATTCAGACATGCATTCGTAGGCAGACTACAATGCCCTATACACCACAACAGAATGGTGTATTAGAAAGAAAGAATCGAATTTTGATGAATACAGTAAGGTGTATGCTTTCACACTCAGGACTCTCTAAAAAATTTTGGGGAGAGGCAGTATTGATCGCGAACTATATACAGAATAGGATTTCCACCAAGTCCGTAGAATCAACGCCATATGAAATATGAAAGGGCAGAAAGCCCGAGTTGAGCCATCTCCAGAAATGGGAATGTGTTGCACATGTTCTGGTACCAAGTCATCTTAGAGACAAGCTAGACTTCAGGACATTAAAGTGCAAGTTTATTAGATATAATGAGAATTCTAAAGGATATAGGTTCTTCCATGAAACTAAAGGTCTAATCGAAAGTCGTGATACGACTTTTCTTGAAATTCATCAAGAAAAGGAGCATGAAGTAGAGGAATCGGATCCTTTGATTGTCCTACAGGACAATGAAAATGACTTGAGCATTAGACAAGAACTTGAGGATGATATCGATCATTCAAATGTAGAGAATGAACCTATGGAACATGATGATCCTTTAGAGGAAGTGGGTGGACCCACACAACCCACGAGTATAATCGGCAACAAGAGATCCAGAACACACCCCGAATGGATGGAAGATTATAATTTCTATAGATGCGAGGTATCGTGCTACACTGTGGATGAGGAAGTCGCGGATTGTACAGATCCCATGTCCTTTGATGAAGCTATGGCTTCGTTTGAGTTGGAATCATGGTCGGCCGTCATGAGAGATGAGTTGGACTTAATCAAGCGAAACGGTGTTTGGGAATTATGTGAGTTGACAGAAGGTAGGCAATCCATATGATGTAAGTGAGTATTCACGAAAAAGTATCAAGTTGATGGTACTGTTGACAAATACAAAGACAGATTAGTTGCCAAGGGTTATACTCAGCAAGCTGGAATAGATTTCCAGGAAACCCACTCTACAGTGGCTAAGTTTGCATCCATTCGGATGATCTTATCCATAATCGCATATATGGATTTGAAATTATTCTAAATGGATGTCAAGACGACCTTCCTTAATGGAGAATTAAAGAAGGAGATTTATATGCGACAACCTGATGGTTCTCAGGTTAAAGGTCAAGAGAAAAGGGTTTACAAGTTAAGAAAGTCATTATATGGCTTAATGTAGTCTTTACGGCAATGGTATCTCAAATTTCATGAGAAAGTTATTCAATTTGGATTTGTTTCAAATAAATTGGATAACTGTGTGTATGTCATGAAGAGTGGGAGCAGGTTTGCAATCATGTCATTGTATGTAGATGACATTCTTCTTGCAGGTAATGACTTACAAATGCTCAATGAAATCAAACAAAAATTGAACAATGAATTTGAGATGAAGGACATGGGCGAAGCATCCTATATTTTTGGAATTCAAATAACAAGAGACAGGGACTCAAGGACATTGAGCCTTAGTCAAGAAATATATTTGCATACTGTATTAAGGAGATTTGGAATGCAGAACAGCACTCCAGGTCCAACACCATTTGTGATGGGAAAAAGACTCAGTAAGACTCAGTGTCTCGGAAAGGGGCAGAAACCTTTAGATGTACCATATGCACAAGCGGTGGGAAGTTTAATGTATGCAATGATGTGTACTCGACCTGATTTAGCTTATCCAGTAAGCTTAGTCAGTAGATATCAAAGCAATCCCAGTCCAGCACATTGGGAATCTGTAAAGAGGATTCTTCGATATTTGAAAGGGCAGTACATCTGAAACTTGTGTATAAAGCAGAATTGCTTGAAGTGGTAGGCTACTCCGATACCGATTTCGGAGGGAATGTGGATGATAGAAAATCCACATCAGGTTACCTGTTCATATTTGGTGGTGCAACCGTTTCTTGGGGTAGCAAGAAACGAGGATGTGTATCTCGACATACACAGGAGGTTGAGTACATTGTATGTAGTATGGTCACCACCCATGCTGTGTGGATTTGACGTTTTCTAGAGAATCTAAACCTCGAATTGGTCAATGCGCCAATTGAAATGTATTGTGACAATCAAGCTGTGATAAGTTTGATTAATAGTGAGACTAATAGTTCTAAAGGAAAACACATTGAGATCCAATACCACTATATACAAGATATAGTGGCGAAGCAATAAATCACGGTAACCTACATACCTACTAGTGACATGTTGGCTGACTCTCTAACCAAGGGAATACCAGCAGGAACATACATTAAACATGTTGGTTTAATGGGACTTAGGAATGTATGAGTAAAGGAAGAGGTTCTATAGATAATGATCCTCACATGATAAATCTCCATGTATATACTACACGAATAGTGGGAGTATATATGTTTTGACCATTTCGGTCAAGTGGGAGATCATGGATTGCAAATAATGGCATAACTAAGCATGTATCTAAAATAATTCCCAAAAGGCACTTGTTTCGACAAATGATCCGCTAAGGGTCTGTTTGGTTACCAAGTTAGTTCGGGGTAACCTGATTTACCCTCTGCATTCTTAGGTTGCAATTCCATCACAAATCAATGTGACATCACATCACATTCCTTATCCAACCTTCTTCAAGCCTCATAACCATCCAAACAGCTATTATTCACATGAGTTTATCTCAACCCAGTCCATCCCAGTAATCAAACAAACCCTAAGGGTGCGTTTGGTTGGTGGGTTATCCGGGGAAGGATAATCCATTTTTGTGTTAGTGTGTTTGGTTGGTGGGTTAAGGGTTGGAAGGGTTTGTGTGATGTGATTGTATTGAAATTTGAAAAGTTTGTAGTTATTATGGTATGATTGTATTGAAATTTGAAAAAGTGAGTAGTTGTTGTGATGTGATTGTTTTGAAGTTTGGAATGGTAAGTAGAAGTTGAGTATTTTATGAGTTTTAGATGATATGATTGTATAATATATTTTTTTTATGGGAAGGAAGTGTGCCCTACTAGTGGGTTAGGATTGTGGGGTTTAGGGGGTAATCCGTCCAAATTAGGGGACAACCCCCCAACTGAACGAGCTCTAAGTGATGAGCTCGCACCCTACTCGACTTACCATTCACTGACTGGATTATACAGAGTAGCCTTTAGGCATCACGACACTGCCCATGAAATGCGCTTACACGTAAACACTTTTATGCAATGACAGTATGTAACTCTGAAAGATCTGTATATCATTAATTCTTCTTCATCATCAAAGACATCCATGTGGGGGATGTCCTACTGTCTGGGGAATGAGGGGTTGGAGGAAGCACTGACTGTATAGTATGGCGTAAAATCAGGCTTTTGACTGTGATGCTTGAGCAGATGCCTGTCCCTCCTCTTAAATAATCATTGTTGGTTCACCCACCATTACCAAATGCCTTTCATTACACATGATACAACAAATCGAAGCAAACAGTGCAGAGCTCCTAAAGCATCAGTGGTGGCACTCTGTGATGGAGTGCGTGCCACCAAAAAAATGATGGGGCAGTAGAGGAACTGACGTGACGTGAATGCTGTATATCACAGTTCTGCAATAACATGATAAGAGGCTTTCATAAATTAAACAAAATCAAACCATTATCACACATTCAGAGGAAAAAATTTACTTAAAAACCAAACTTGCACAAAAAGGGATTACAAACATGACCCAAACTTTTTATTCACAGCAATAAAATGGGACGATTTATAAACTATAAAAAACCATCTTCGTGCATTATCAATAAAAGCAGATACTCTCTCCTTAATCTCCCCTGCTTGAATTAGCCCCACCGCTACCTGAACTGCCTCTACCCACTGAGAGCAGATCCTCTGTAAAACCATGGGCCGTCCGAGCTGCTGGATTTCGCACGAATTCCCACGATAAAGGCCTAAAAAGCATCGATTTTGTGGATCAAGCGGCTCGTGTGACCGAGGGTTCTGTTGTACAGAAGAGGATCTGCTTACCTAACCACTTCCCTCCTACTCGAACTTCCCCTACCTACCTCCCCTCCCCCTGCTCGAAGCTCCTCTTCCTACTTCCCTCCTGCCCTAAGTCCCCGTTTGTATACATTATTGTTTACATTTGATGATCTAGGACGCTTCCTACAACTACATGAATGTTGAAATTATATGCTCTATATATCATGCTCTGTTTGCATGGATTGATGCAAGGATTGTCATGGATATAGAGCTTCCTCAATGACAAGGGGTTGATATGGTGTTCCAATGCCCAAGTCAGGAGGCGCGATGCTGCTCAGTAGGAGACTTGTAAATAATGATTGACTTTAAACAGTCCCATTTGCCGATAATAATCTCCCTGCGTAAGTTGGACTTCGTGTATTGCGATCACATCGCACGTTGATTGAGGGTGATAGGAAGGTCCTTGCATAGACCGGTCAGGCAGAGTTGACACAAAATCAAACATTTGATGATGTTGATAAGATGGACCGGCCGCAACATCATGATAGCATATTGATTGCATATGAAGGTCCTACGATGCTCCTTGATAATTTTCTCATTCAAATAAGGAATCTACCTATAAAAAGACGAGTTAAGTAATTATGAAAAATTTCGTGAATTAACTTATATGAAAGTACATACTAGTTGAGTTCACCTTAGACTGTGTGGTTCATAAACATGACTAGGGCTTGGGATAGGGGTGGTATCATTATGGTGATCAAACGACGTGTAATATATCAATACCATGTCATATAATCTAATATTGCAGTCACGGACGATCTATCCAAATCTCTTTCAACTACCATAATATCCCTTTATCCAGCCCATTGTTCCTCTTGATCCAGATGTTGCCTCGCCCAAACATATGTCTCATCATCTCTTCGGCTAGCTCGTCAATCATCGGATACAATTCTAGGCATTAAATCTGAGATATGTTGTTGCCATGGAAGGAAATATCGTGATATATCGGCGATATATCAATATTAACATGGGACCGATATGGACACCGATATGCCGATATATCCCGATTTCCAGATATTTTCTTCACAAAGGCTCGTCGATATGGGCGATATTTCGACGATATATCGTCGAAACATTGTATCGATACGATATTGGAACGTTATCGTTATTGATACGGCCTTCCATGGTTGTTGCAAACCTAATTTCTGCATGACAAGATCAAGTACATGTATGGCAATGATGTTGAAACATATCAAAACAATCCAGAAAACTCCATCATGAAAAATTGAAGGAAAATTCACCACATTATGATTATCATATGGATTCCAGCATGCAGCTGATCATTTTCTTGCCTTTGTGAAAATGCGAGTTGGTATAACATTCATAAAGTGTGATTTGTGAATTACGATTCATTTTATATAAAAGGAATTGAAGACGTAGCTTGTTGCTTGTCTCCCATCAATTTCTTTTCCATCGTCATTTTACTTTTCTTTTTATATACACAAGTCGGAAAGTCATAATCTATCGTCCGAGCGAGTCTTTTTATGAGATTTATTTTGTTAAATAGCGGATTCTATCAACATTATTCTAGCGAGGTTGACAATTTCAGTTTGGGTAATATTGTTAGTGACAAAATTGCAGGCGTAGTCATTCCGGGAGCAATTTCTCAGACGGGTCGAATTGTTACATCATTTTATGGAGCACTAGAATCCAAATCGGTGGTCATTTTATGGAGTTTTTGATCATTAATCATCAAAGTATCCTCTTTGCAATCCCTCGTCGTACCTTCTCAAGATAACCTCTGTCCTCCGTTCTCCCCCTTCCATGGGAAGGACCCTGCTGGTGCTTGTTCTGGCTCTGCTGCTCCAAACCACAGCTTCGTCTCCGAAGCAATCAGAGTGCAACTCCCTCGACTTGGAGCATCTGCAGGCCTTTGCGAATGGACTTCTCTCTGCGCCTTTCTCATGGCTACCCAACAACTCCTCCCCTTCTTCTCCGTCCAAGAATTGCTGCCAATGGATAGGCGTTTCCTGAGACAATTCGAGTGGTAGAGTAGCAGGGCTGAATCTTGCCGATATGGGTCTCCAGGGTTCCATCAGCAGCAACTCCCTCGGTGCTCTGGATCACCTCACCTATCTCGACCTCACCAACAACTCCCTCACCGGCAGCGTCCTGTCAGAAGTGTTAAGATTGCCACGGTTGGAGTTCTTGAACTTGAGCAGGAACAACCTCATGGGGAACATATCAATGGACTTATCTCTCCCTTCTATCCGATATTTCGACATATCATTCAATCGATTCTCTGGCGTTCTACCGGACTCCCTCTTCAATTCAACCTCCTTGGAGAAGCTGCTGCTGCAGAGCAGTCAACTCGGAGGCTCCCTCTCGTCTAAAATCGGCTATATCGCCAACCTCACCGAGCTGGACCTTTCCTCGAACAGTTTCCATGGGTCGATCCCGGACGTGTTCGGACGCCTCCAACACCTGCGTTCCTTGTCCCTTTCCTCGAATTTGTTCGATGGTAGTCTTCCTTCGTCTATCTCGAGCATATCGTCAATCCAAGTTCTCAACTTGAACAAGAATTCACTTCGTGGTCAGATCCGCCTCAATTTCTCCAACATGCCACAGCTCACCAACCTCGACCTCGGCTCCAATTTCTTCGACGGTCTCATCCCCTCCGATCTCTTCTTATGTCTCGGTCTAAAAACAATCAATCTCGCAAGGAACAATCTCAGAGGGGAGGTCCCCAGAAGCTTCAGGGTTCTCACGGCACTCCAATCCCTATCCCTCTCGAACAACTCCTTCACCAACATATCATCGGCACTTGAGATGCTCCAGCACTGCCCAAACCTCACCACCCTCGTGGTCACCCTCAACTTCATAGGAGAAATGCTTCCCAGCGATGGCATCACCGGCTTCAAGTCATTGCAATTACTCGTTGTCGCATACTGTTCCCGCTCCGGTCCGGTGCCACAGTGGCTATCTCAGCTCACCAACCTGCGGCTCTTGGACCTGTCATGGAACAAGCTACATGGGTCTATCCCTTCACGGCTGGATCGCCTCAGCTTGCTCTTCTACGTCGACCTCTCCAACAACACCCTCACCGGTGAGATCCCATTGAGCTTGACCAATATCTCCACTCTCGTGAGCAGCAATGCATCGCAGAGAGGATCCTCTTCTGTTGATCTCCCATTCTCGAGCTTTCGAGGAAACGGATTGAGTACGGTGACGTACAATAAGATTAGCAGCTTCCCGCCGACAGTTGATCTCAGCTACAACGGCCTCACAGGGCCAATTCCACCCGAGTTCCGTAACTTGAAGAAGCTCCATATTTTGGATCTAAGCAACAACAATCTTACTGGTTCGATCCCGGAAGAGCTTTCCAAAATGGTAAATATAGAGAGTTTGGATCTTTCATGCAACAAGTTGAATGGAAGCATCCCATCAGGATTGAACATCCTCTCCTTCTTATCGAAATTCAATGTGTCATACAACAACTTGGTCGGGCGGGTCCCAACTGGTAATCAGTTCTCCACGTTCAACTCCTCGAGTTACACGGGGAACTCCGACCTATGCGGCACACCCCTCGCTCCATGCGAGCAGGTACATGATGGCTCTCGCAACTACGTTGACGAAGACACGAATATAACAAAAGAAGGCCCGGCTGTGGGGTTTGCATTTGGATTTATAGCTGGGCTTCTCCTCGACATCGCAATCCATAAGAATAGAACTCCTCGCCGGACTCCACTGTGAGCAACCACGTCCAGCGTGCCCTTCTCTCTGAGAAAATACAGTGTTGGTTTGCACGTAGGAAGCAGATCCCCAGCTGTAGTTTAATCTACAACTGGACACGTTGTGTTTGCTGTCTCCTGATCGTCTATGTGGTAAAAGTGTGAATCTTTGGAACCGCTCTATCTTGATTGTGGGGTAAAAGGGTGAATCTTTGGAACCGCTCGATCTTCGCAGGAATTCACACTTTTTTGCAGATGTGTACCGCTCCATCAAATCGAGCGGCCTGCGAAGCCTTTGTGAAACTTCCAGCCAAATTTTGTCACTACAAGAAAAACAAGCTGTGGCTACAGAGCTATGTCCACGGATGTGGTGTATGTTGTCACCGAATTGGGCTCTAGTCACAACACGTCGTGGTCTATAGCCGTAGCTACAAGTCTCGTCGCAAGAGTTTTCTAACCACGAATATTTCGTGGCCACTACAAGTAACCACAGAATTTGTCGTGACCACAGTTATTGCAAGAATGTCCTCCTTAAATATTTGAAGACTTTGGCCACGGAATTGTAGCTACGAGAAACTAGTGGCCACGACATTATCGTGACCACAAGTTTCCGTAGCCACATTCTGTGGCTACAACTTGTTTTTCTTGTGGTGTGTTTTGATAAGATAATTTTAGCTATTTTTTAAGTTCAAAGAAAAATTATAATGTGAAATGGTTTTTAAGTACCATCCATGTTCATTTTTTCTTCCACCTAAAAAATAAAATAGTTAAGAACATCTTATCAAAACGCATATATGTAGAAAAATATGCATACATCGTTTTGTAAAAAAAAGTGAATACAACAACAGAGGAGCGGTTGCCTTGCACCTTGCTGTCCGCATAGGCTAGTATCTTCTAGTTCAGGGCGTAGGAGTTATTGTTATATGGAGTCATTCTCTCAAGCTCTCTCTCTCTCTCCTTCACAAAATGAGAAAGTGATATTGCATAATCTATCATAAGATCTTTGCAAATGTTCAAGTAAATACCTATTACTGGATTCCTCTCCAATTAAGGGCGCGCCCTTTGAATCCTAATAGCCACCGCCGAAACCAGGTGATTCCTACTAGATACGAGTAGTATCTTAGATGACCTTTCACATTAACCAGTCACTCAACATAGGGAAGCACTGTCCCAAATACAACAATGCGTTGATACAACTAAATGGTAGAACCTCTGACCTGTGCACGTATAACTCAAGTGGAATCATACTTCTCGTTGGCAATTAATCAACAGAATTCCTATAGGAGAAGATAATTGCAGGTTTCCTCTTTGCCATAAACATATTGATCTTCAACTGAATAATTCCACAATATATATATATATATATATATATATATATATATATATATATCTGAAGGTAATTCTCCAGACGAACAATACGAAGGAAAAAAAAGATGGATATGTAAAGTGAACAATCACATATCTAGAACCCAATTAGTAGTGGTCTTACATGGCACAATATCAGATTAATTAAATCAATTATATATTGATGTAACTACAACATATAGTTTGCTTCAATCTATGATCGGGCGTTGACCTTCAGATGAAAGATATCTAAATCAAAATATGAAAGTATACTACATGCACGAATCTTCGGATGAAATAAATACAGACCCAAAGTTTAATAATTAGCATGAACAATAAGTAGTATCTATTCCCAGTATTTCTTTTGTTCTCCCCAGATCCCTCTTGTGTATCTTATTCCCCCTACACATTTCTTCAAGGAAGGGAAAGAGAACAGGGCCACGACCCTGCTACTCTTTTTTACCTTCAGCACAAAGCATGGAGCTGTCCAACCAAGAAGTACGACTGGGACGAGGAAAGGTCTGAGTCAGCTATTCTTGGATTGTGACCCTCTCCTCTGAGGTAATTCGGCAGAAGATCGTGGCAAACTTAGTAATAAACGCGATAAGCCGAGAATCATTCTCAGGTGCATGGACGAGGTAGACGACTAATGGCGTCAAAGCGAGGGCTGAACTTGCGAGAAGAACTTCTTACATGGGTCTGGAAGTCTAGGCTTTTGGTGATCACATTGAATCTTCAACCTAGTCTCTTTTCCCTAAGTAGCAGGCTATAGTGAGTTTGGTCAGCTTAGTCCTATGCCTTATCCCAGAAAGTCTCTCCTCATGGGATATCTTTCGTGGAGCCCACTCTGGACTCGCAGGGCACGAGTGGGTGCGAGCTGGATAGGGATTCTATACCGAGCAAAGGGAGGGGCCCAACAATAAGGAGTAAGAGCGTGGAGCCCCGCCAAGCGGGCAGCAGGAGCAGCGGGCAAGTGCTTGGTAGGCCACCGGGCAGGGACGTCGGGGGGGGGGGGGGGGGGGGGGCAGACTGAGCAAATACGAGAAATTGGCCTCGCTCCGCTTTCTCAAAAGGGTCGAGGGTCCGGGGGGATGTCAGCCTGACCTCATTCCACTTTACAGGTGTCGATTCAATGAATACTCTTGATTTGTTTAGTGGTTGAAGTTGTCTTAATTGTTAAATCTTTAAATGGCTTTGGTGGCTTTGGTGGCTTTACCGCTGGCACAAGCGGTACATGAACATGACATACATGACAATGTAGCTACAACTGTAGAGGACTTATCTTTCGCCTCAATCGATTCCTTGAACCGTACGCCCCCTGAAGGTATTGGCCCCTCTAGGCCCACGATAGTTGGACTCTAGAGGTGGCTCCCACCAATAGGTATAGCACTTAGCTCCGCTTATAGTTATTGTGCCATTACCCATGTTAAGAAAAATTTCTATTTCCTTTAATCCTTTCCTCCTTCATACAGTAGTAGTTGATATGAACAATTCCAATTCTGACCTCTTATATTTAAGTTCTAAAACATGATATGTTGCAATATTTTAGGTATATAATAACCAAGACTTTAATCATATATAATATTTTGATATAAGATAAATGCACACAACACTGCATTGCATATTATTGTATACATTGAGACATGGAATTACCATTGGCGATGATAATTGTATAGCGTGTACTTAATCATGCCATCAATATATTATTAGGGAAATAATATGGTATTTTGTCTTTCATATTATCTTTTTTTGGGAGGTGGTTATTCGCTAAATGTACAATTCTTCCGTAGTAATTAACTAATAGTGGGGCAAATAAATATATTGACATGGACGGTTGGTTCGTCTATAACAACATTGTCCTTATAAAAGCCAATGATATATGGATTTTACCTTCAAAAACAACACACGTGATTGTAACCGTAAGAGAACAATAGTTTTCTTCAGAGATGTATATATATACCGTAAATGTAGGCTATAGAAAAGGCACGTTATGAATCCATTACTTTCTAATTTCGTTGTTTTCACTAACTTTATGAACATCAATATATAAAATTTGAACATATTCCTAATTCACCATAGATTTTAGAATTAACGAGCACCAAAATTCATAGATATACATATGATCATATAAGACCATTAAATTTCCTAATCACGATATGGTGACATGGAGTTATATTCAGGCATGTATGAACACATATTTAACTAAGAAAACTTAAAAGTGACGGTAGGGTAAGTATATCATTTATATCAAGAATAACATAATCCTTCATTCGTGGACATGCTTTACATCTTCATGATTTATTCCCTAACGGCTAAGCCATTGTTGTGGGATGACCCAATTTCGGATAAAATCGACCAACATATTCATTAACCAGAAGATTCAACACATATATTTCATGGGTGTTTTCGAAACTTGGATCATCATTAGTGTGTATTATTCAATGAATATATTAACTATATACGTGAATCTCATTCTAACTCGGATCAGAATGTATATTATCCCAGAAACTGACATATATATTTTATGATTGTATTTTGTGCAACTAAGTAAATACTTATCACACTTATTGATGGAAGACATAATCGATTTATTCATATAGTATTCCTAAGGGATCGATACATACCTCAAAGTCGACGGACTCATATCTACCAAATCGATACGCCTTCTCCTTGCTTCTGAACTGTCGCTCTCCTCCACTGAATTGACGTCGGCGTTCTCTGTGACGATAATGATTCTCACGGTGAGATTCCTCTATCTCTTGCTCTCTCCTCTCTCTCTCTCTCTCTCTCCCTTCTCGGTTTTTGCCACCACAAGTGACGAGAGGGGAGGAGCCTTTGGATTTTTATGCCTCAAAAGACACAATCAATAGTATAATAATACTCATTAATTCTAGATATAAATCTTATGCCATTAATTGGGAAAATAAAAAAGGAATATGGCTGGAAAAATCTCCGGCCGTTACAATCTACCACCCTAAAAAAATTTTGTCCTCGAAATTTCTCAGCCAAGGGACATACCGAAAAGTTACGGATGCTTCTCTCGCATTTCACTCTCCAGCTCTCAGGTGGTCTCCTCCTTCTGATGATGCTGTCAGAGGACCTTGACTATTGGAACTATGCATCGATGAAGCCGATGGTCTCTACGATCTACTATGCCGATAGGTTTTCTCCTCAAAAGTAAGATTAGGATGAATATCGATAACCTCATGCTCGATCACGTGTGAAGGATCAGGAGTGTACCTCCTTAGCATAGACACGTGGAATACATCATGTAACTTCGAGTACTGAGATGATAATGCAATACGATATGCCACATCTCTGATTCGTTGTAGAATCTCAAAAAGGTCCTATGTATCTAGGAGTAAATTTCCCTTTCTTGTCGAATCACAATACACCCTTGATTGGGAAAATCTTTAGAAACACGTGATATCCAACTGTGAAGCTCAACTCCCTTCTATGGCGATCTGCATATGACTTCTGCCTACTCTGAGCTGCCAACAATCTCTTCCTGATTACTCAACCCCTTGCTTGCTGATCTGGATTAGCTCTGGTCCCAAAATATGCTTCTCGCCAACATCACTTCAACATGAGGGTGATCTGCATGGTCTCCCATACAATGCTTCATACGGAGCTATCTTGATGCTCGAATGATAACTATTATTGTATGAAACCTCTACTAATGGAAGATGTCTGTCCCTACATGAAAAATCTAGATCACAAGCTCCCAACATAGCTTCTAGCGTTTGGATGGTCCTTTATGATTGACCATCCGTCTGCGGGTGGAATGAAGTGCTGAACTTCAATTGAGTTCCCATAGCATCTTGAAAACTTTTCCAAAGCGAGACGTGAATGTTGTATCCCGATCTGACACGATTGATGTAGGGACACCATGTAATCTGATGATTTCATTCACGTACAATTCAGCTAGGCTATCGTCAATTGATCCAAGCGGATAGGTAAAAAGTGCAACAATCACCAATATGGTATCATAATGATGTTTCTTGGTCTTGGGTAGACATGTAACAAAGTCCATCGTTATGTGCTCCCACTTCCATTCAGGTATCTCTAAAGGTTGAACAGGGCATGCTGGTCTCTAATGTTGAATCTTGATCTGCTGGCAACCAAACACTTAGAAACAAAGACTACAATGCCATTCTTCATCTTCGACCACCCAGAAATTTCGTTGCAGATCCTTGTACATTTTTGTTGTATCTGGATGGATGGTGTACATCGATCTGTGAGCTTCGTCGAGAATCTCCTGCCTCAATTTAACATCATTTGGAACCCATAATCTGTTATGGTACCTTATAACTTCATAAATCCTAATTGTAAAATCAGAACCTTCTTTCTTAGATGCCTCTAACATTTTAGGAAGATCAACATCTATTTTTGTGTTGTCATGATCTTTCCAATTATCTCGGGTTGGATTCTAAGCCCTGCAAATGATATCATTCTTGCATCACTGAAGAAAGGCTTCCAGTCTTCGAAATCATTCATCATCTTCCATTGAAGTTTCAAGCTAGCTAGCTTGCCTTCCCACTTTCGACTTAATGCTCAGCAATGACGTTTGCTTTTCTAGGATGATAATTAATGGAAAATTCATAGTCTTTTAGGAACTCTAGCCAGCGTCGCTGCCTCAGATTAAGTTCCTTCTGAGAGAAAATATATTTGAGGCTCTTATGATCACTGAGCACCTCAAACTGTTCACCTTAAAGGTTATGGATGCCAAATTTTAAGAGGAAAGACTACTACTACTAACTCCAATCATGAGTAGGGTAGTTTCTCTCTTAAGGTTTTAATTACCGTGAGGCATAGGCAATGACTTTCTCATTCTGCATAAGGACACACCCGAGTCTTGTGCCTGATGCGTCTGTATATATCATGAAACCTCCATTGCTTGATGGCAAAGCCAAGATTGGAGTCGTAGTCAATTTCCCACTTCAATTCCTGAAAACTCCATTCACACTCCTCCGACCATACAAACTTTACATTCCTTTCGGGTGAGCTTAGTTAATGGTAATGAGATCCTTGAAAAATTCTGGATTTATCGTCGATAGTATCCGGCCAAATCAAGGAAGCTACAGATCTCAGAAACATTTTTAGGCTGACTCCAATTTCATCACAGCTTCTACCTTAGCTGGATCTACTTCAATGCCATCCTTGGATACCACATGACCAAGGAATGCAACTTTATCAAGCCAAAAATAAAAACTTAGAAAATTTTTCATAAAGTTGATGTTGTCGCAGGGTTTCAAACACAATCTGTAGGTGCACTCGGTGTTGCTCCGGATTAGATGAGTATATCAAAATGTCATCTACAGACACGACGACGAAGTTGTCAAGGTATTCTCCAAATACCCTATTCATTAGTTCCATAAAAGCTGCAGGTGCGTTAGTAAGACCAAATGCAATGACCAAGAATTCATAATGTTCGTACCTTGTTCTGAAAGCGATCTTTGATATATCCTCCTCCTTTATACGGAGTTGATGGTAACCCGTACGCAAATCGACTTTTGAGAAGACTGTTGCCCCTTGCAACTGGTCAAATAAATCATCGATGCAGGGTAACGGGTATTTCTTTTTCAGTGTCACTTTGTTCAGACCTCGATAATCGATGTAGAGATTAAGAGATCCATCTTTCTTTTTAACGAAGACGACTGGTGCTCCCCATGGGGAAAACACTGGGACGTAAAAATCCCTTATCCAGTTGCTCTTATAGCTACTTTTTAAGCTCTTCAAGTTCTGCTACGGAGCTTTGGATATTGGTGTTATGCCCGAAATAACATCAATTGAGAAGTCCACCTCTCTATGAGGAGGTAGTCCATGAAGATCGTCTGGAAACACATCCACAAAATCTCGATCCACATCTAAATCTTCGAGACATGCCTGTGACGATTCAATGCTAATTATACTAGCTAGGTATGCAGTGCAACCTTCGGCTAGTAGTTGGCTTGCTTGCAAAGAAGAGATAACCAATCATCCGCTCTTACTAGTGCCTAGGAAGACTATTTCCTTAAGACTTGGTCTGCTCAAGACCACCTTTTTCTCTCTACAATAAACTGCGGCATAGTTCTCCCACAACCAATCCATGCCAAGATAACATCATAGCTTGTGATGGGTAATAATATCAAATTAGAAGTAAGGATGTCTTCTCCTATCATAACTGGTATGTCCTTTAAGTACATACTCGTTGCTCTAATATCGCCCATTGGCGAAGAAACTTACGGTGCGTATGGAAGCTCAACAGCCTATAAGTTCAGTTTTCTTGCGAAAGCACTCGAAATAAATGAATGGGTAGCTCCAAAATAAAAAAGAACATGGCATAAATGACTTGCAATGAGAAGGGTACCTTCCACAGTTGTATAAGCATCCTCTGCATCCCTGTGTGTAATGTCAAATACCCTTCCCGGTACCTTCTTCTTCTGCTCGAATGGTTTCCTCTGATCCTTGAACTCTTTCTTGCAATCCTTAGTGAAGTGACCATTTTCTCCACAACTTAAGCATGCTCCTGTCAATTTGTAGCACTCGTTGGATGTCTTCTGTCACAATGTGGACATACATTGGATGCGTACTTCTTGTTGGTTGGAGCATCATCATTCCTTGTCTTCTTTACTTTTACCGCATCAAGACGTCTCTTGTCATTGTAGCTTGGCTTGTGAGGACGCTTCTGAGGGTTTACTTGGTGTAACTGATGGGCCGAAAATTCAACGAGAGACTAAGGGAGATAAATATCATGGGTCGTTGCAACCTCAATCCCTTGAATCAGACTCACCAAGAAGATAAGACCACCAAATAAATTAATCAGTCAAAAGCTCAATAAGCGATCTCCCTATTTATTTAACCTGGTATAGCGACCAGGGCCAAACACAAGGAGCACGGGTTGGCCAAAGAGGCCTACAAAGTAGTCAAAAAAGCAAATAAAATAAAGAAAATGTTTTTGGTAGATTTTATGTATTTTTAATTTTTTATTTTTAATTATGATGAAAAAAAGGAAAAAGGCAAAAAGAGCACAATCAATGAATTATTAAACACCACAAAACAACTCCAAAAATTGCAATAAAAATATTTTTGAGTTTTATGAATTTTTAAGTATTTTTGATAATTTTCTCAAAATTTGTGATTTTTAGTGGATTTTATAAAATAGAAAAAGACAAAAATAGGAAGCTAATGTGCAGCCAGATTTGAAAGGTTATTTAAAAATAGATAAATAACGTATAAAAATCTGGAGAGAATTTCATATCAAACTAGAAATGAAAACTAAGCTATAGGAACAAAAATAGCATCTTTTTTATTTTTTTAGAATTTTTAATAATTTTTATAAGGTTTTTAGGGTTTTATAGTTTTTAGAGGTTTTATAAATCTAAATCAAGTGAAAATTGGTTAGAAACAAGAAGACACAAATACAAACAATAGGTAAATTTTTTAGAATTTTTGGATGATTTTTTATATTTTTAGTTGATTTTATAATCCAAATAGTAGCAAAATCAAATGTTTTTGAATTTTTAAAAATATAAAAATAACTCAAAAATGTCCCAAAAAAATAGTGAAATTTTTACACAGTGGCAGGAGCCACATGTCCAAATTTCACCAAATTTGGAGTTAATTTGATATTTTATTTAACCAATAAACAAACAACACACATGACCTAATTGCAAGAAAAACAAGTTTCCAGGGCTAAACTGAAACACGTGCATAAAGTATAAGGGCTTAGCATTAAAACCATCATCTTAGCAGTCATGCATGTGCATGTAAATAGTGTATAAAATACTGTAATTAAAGCCAAAATTATAGAATAAATAAAAGAAAAGAAAAAGAATAAAATATTGTAAATATTTTATGACCCAAACCCCCGAGACCTAGGCATCTTGATGGATAGGTCGACAAGGAATAAAGTAGGGGAGATAAGTGCCAGATACATGTTCTTTTTAATTCATTCTTATTTCATTTTGGGATCTATGTTTGGTTCCACTTTTTACACCTCAAATAAAGAAACTTTGTACATGAAAGTTGTAGATAATTAAATAAAGAAAAATATAAAATTGATTTCACTAAAAAAGAAGTTGTTGTTATGCCGACGAGCGAGAGCAAAACAATATCATCTAAATGGACGATAAGACAACAATTGAAATTTGGATGTTCATCATATAACAATAATTAAGTAATTTATGCGTGGCTTTCAGTAACACTTGAAGTATTACAAGTAATTAAATGGGCTACATAAGTAAAGAAGGTGTGATTCGATAGTAATTCAAAACAAAGAACAAAACAAGTAAGATATATAGAAGCATCAGTAACATGTAATAAATTGTAAGTAAAAGAGGATAATGGAATAAGTAAGTTGAAATAAGTATAAAATATCACGTGACCAGTAACTTATATATTGCTATCAGTAATACTCGATGCATTATAGTAATTAAAAAAGTTATATAGGTAAATAAGAGGTGCGTCAGTAAGACTCAAAGTATAAAGTAACTATAACATTAGTAACAATCGAAATGACTTCAGTAAAATGGACATTTGTAATCACTACTTATTGTATGGACACTAGTAATTTACATACTTAATTACTGATCTCACAACAATAATTACTTGAGAACTGAATATGTATTACTTGAGTAACATGAATGAATTACGGATCTCTGTACAATGTAATATTACATGTGTAAAATACTGATAATTGTTTCAGTATTACTGATCTCGCAACATATAATTACTTGAGTACATTATGTACATTACTGATCAATTGTATAATGATTATTTCTTCAGTATGAAATTAATGATTTGAATGTATCTTTCCAAAACCGTCTTTCTTTTTTAAGGACTCGATATAATTGGAAATATAAAAGGCTCAAACGTATTAAATCCTTCAAAAATCGTGCTCCTTCGAAGTAGGCAACCATTCAAATGGAAATACACGTGGTGAGCTCACGTTTGGTGCTCACCACAACTCAAATGGGTACATGACTCTCTGGATAAGCCATATATATAGGACCCTTCCAATGAGGTGCACCTCTCCTGGGTGCATGGAAAGCCCATCACGAGATCTGTTAGATCTCGGCCTAGTGGTTCTTCATCCAAAAAGGTATTTTAGTCCAGACATTTTCGTTTTATATTTGAATTTAATTTTGAATTTGAAATTTATTTCATCTTTGTATTTTTTTCATTTTTAGCGCGTCTAATTTGGTATTTTTTGTTGCCTTTTAGTTAATGAAGTTTTGCCAATGTGGTAGCATTTTCACGCAATGTAGAATAGCAGATCTCTTTGTAAAATACCCATTGATATTGTAGAACTGTATCCTGCATTGTAAAATAAAATCACAATTAGTAATAGTTATATTATGATAATTGTAATTTTGATAACACTATTGTAAAAGTTCATGCACGTTTTGTAAAATCTGTATGAAGATTGTAAATCCACACCAACAATTATGTACGTTTTCACAAAAATGTAAGGTACTTTCGCGCCCTGAAGAATGCCAAGCATCTTTGTAAAATTCGAATTCACATTGTAAATTTGCATCCTGTATTGTAGAATAAGATCACAGTTAGTAATACAATTATTGTTGTAATTGTAAATTTGCTAATGTCTTTGTAAAAAAAGGTCTCATATATGTAGGAAATATCTCTGTATTTGTAAATTCTGGTCTGAGATTGTAAAATCCCCCTCTCGAACATATATCTGAGTCTCATAAATAGTTTTTGCCATATCACGGAATATAAATAAATTTTAAAAAACAGACTGAAATTTGTAAAAAAAATGATATGATATTGTAAAATACGATATGAGATTTGTAAAAAATACTTGAGATTGCAAAAAGGATCTCTTATTGTAAAAAACTGGCCCACACCCTCCATCTCCAGCATCCTTACTCTACCCGCACCTCCTCCGCCCTTCTCCTCCACGACCCACCTCCCTTCATGCACGTCCTCCTCCGCCCACACACCTCCATTCATGCTCTCCTTCAACGTGTGTTTGCCACGTGTATTTTCATTTCAATGGTTTCCTATTTCGAAGGACACGTTTTTGGAAGGATTTAATATGTTTGAGCCTTTTCTATTTCCAATTATACCGAGTCCTTAAAAAAAGGAAGACGGTTTTGGAAAGATAAATTCAAATCCTTAATTTCATTTTGAATAATAGTCATTGTACATTTGATCAGTAATGTATATATTGTATGTAAGTAATTATGTGTTGCGAGATCAGTAATATTGAAACAGTGGTCAGTAATTTTACATCTGTAATATTACCTTGTACTGAGATTAGTAATACATTCATGTTACTCAAGTAAGACATATTCGATTCTCAAGTAATTATTGTTGTGAGATCAGGTAATTAAGTATGTAAATTACTAAGTGTCCATACAAGAAGTATTGATTACAATTATCCATTTTACTGTACTCATTTTGATTGTTACTAATGTCCATCCCGCCTTCTTTACTGATGTAGTCTATTTAATTACTTGCAATACGTCAAGTGTTACTGATAGCTACGTATAAATTACTGATGTAGTCTATTTATTACTTGCAATAGGTCAAGTGTTACTGATAGCTACGAATAAATTACTGATGTAGTCTATTTAGTTACTTGCAATACGCCAAGTGGGTGCTCAAAAAAACTCAAATGGGCACAGTGCTATCTGGATATGCCCTCTATATATATATATATATATATATAGGATTTCTTTCAAATAGGACGTAGTCTTTCCCGAGTTCAGGAAGGCCTAGTCCCTTTTTTGTATAAAACATGACGACTTTAGTAGAATACATATACAATTTTGTATTATAATGTGCAGTTTTAATGTTTGTATTATAATGCGCAGTTTTGTATGCGGCTTTGTATTTATAACGTGCACCTATAATACAAACAATATACGTATTCCACTAAAGTGTTTGTGTTTTCTACAAAAAAGGGTCGACCTTCCTAAACTCAGGAAGGACTGCAACATATTTGAAAGACCCCATATATGGATTTCTTTCAAATAGGACGCAGTCCTTCCTGAGTTCTCCACATGGAAATTTACTTAATAGGAAAAACTTCCAACAAGGTGGACCTTTACTTTATACATGGAAATTCAACCATCTCATCCATTTATTCTCCATCTACTGTTCCAGGAAAATCAGCCTATTGTGTTGGAAAATTACTGGTGGTTTTTTATATTTAGTACGATTTAATTTAAATCATGCTGAAAACCAAAATCATGCAATCTCCGATTTCTTCTTGGAAACATACATCTGCTTGAGGAGAAAAGAGAAACGACGACCACATAGGGATAGCATCGGAAATGGCGAGGGTTCGTGAGGAGTTCATGTGCATGGTGAAGCTGGCCGAGCAGGCGGAGCGATATGAGGAGATGGTGGAAGAAAATGGCCGCCGTGGACAGCAAGGAGCTATCCGTGGAGGAGCGGAACCTCCTCTCCGTGGCCTAAAAGAATGTGATAGGGGCGCGCAGGGGGCCGTGGCGAATCGTATCTTTCATAGAGCAGGAGGAAACCCGTGGAAACGACGACCACGTCTCCCTCATCCACTCCTACATGTCCCAAAGATCGAGTCCGAGCTCTCCTCTATCTGTGATGGCATCCTCCTCCTCCTCGACTCCCTGACTCATCAAATCCGCCGCCTCTAGCGACACCAAGGTCTTCTACCTAAAGATGAAGGGTGATTACCACCGTTACCTCGTCAAGTCCAACATGGGCTCCGATCACAAAGACACCGCCGAGAGCACCCTGGTCACGTACAAGTTTGCACAGGCCATCATTCGTAAAACTCTTCTTTCTTTTTTTGGGCTCTGGATTTAGTGCCCTCTCTATCTGGATCATGGAGGGTTAAGGATGTTTTTATTGAAGTTCTTTTTTTACTTTACTTTCCTTTTAATTGTAATTTCTAGGAGGAGAGTTGAGCGTCTACGATTAAACCTGAAATTTTGGGATAAAAGATCTATTCTCTTGTTTCTTATGAGGAAAAGGTCGGATCTTTGATCTACATACGAACATTTCTGATTGTTTGAGTCTCTTCTCCAAATGAAAGGGTTTCTTTATTTCGTAAAAAATCTTTATCATGTCAGGGAATTCCAAAGTAAACTGGTTGACATCTCCCAGAAATGAAGATATTTCAAGGGTCTATTTGTTAACTATTTTTTGTTATACTGATGAGTAGTTTTCTTGTCTTTGTACTTGTGTTATAGCCTTATAGGGTCGTGGTTACAAAAAAACTGGACGTCTATCATAATTTTGAGCTTTAGTAATTATATGTTTATCTTGTCTTATCGCAATATTTAGTATGATTGAATTTAAATCATGCAATATTTAATATAAATACATTGAGTTACACTTAGATTTATACGGCAACAGGCATTAATGGGAAGGATCTTATGTTGCCTGTTATTTGATATAATACATGTAATGTATTTTTTTTGGATTCAATAGGTGGGTCAAATGTCTTGTGCCAATTAGATTGAGTGAAAAGTAGCCTACGAGCATATCTTAGCAAATCCTAGCTTTCTTATTAAATGTTATGATTTAAAAGGAGATAATTTTTTGTCACTATCTAATAACCAACAACTAAGCATGGACATCTGTAGGTAGAGATTCAATTCCATTCCTATTAAAAAAAGAGAATTGAGAAATTTTAGTATTGGTATTTTTCCCTACAATGCAATGAAATTTACAACTTTGGCATTATGCTTGGACTAACTTTGCAGTTGAATTTAGCAATAAGGTGTTGTGCAGAATTGAAAAATACTATATGCATGTACATTGGAGGACTTTTCGCATCACCTTTGTGTTCCATATATGTTATAGGTTTTGCATATATTCGTTGAGATTTTTGGTTGAACTTTTGACATTTGGTGAGATTTTCGGGAAACAAAGTCAATGCTATATGTTATCTTTAATAATTTCAACATTTTTCAGGTAGGCTTGTTCGAGGAGGCTGTTGTGGAACTAATAGCACAAGCTATTCAACACAAGGTTTGCATAAGGTTTACAAATTAATGTTCTTTTTTACAATCATAGTTTGATCTAAATGTATACCATCTTGTTTTTCCAAACATCTTGTCTACATATTCACAAACCATCTTGTTTTTCCAAGTACTAACACAAGTGTTTCAATAGGTGTTTATATATCTCAATATTTTTTTTCTGTTTGGAATAACTCGAATATTTGTGATTCCTCTCCTCTAAATTCATGTTAAACATTAATATTTGCAAAATACTCGCAATAGGTTTCAATTAGCAATTATCATTTATATCATTTTAAAGTCAAGATATGTAATTCCAAGCCAAATATTTGTAAAACACGTGTAAGTTTTGTATATTTCTCATCAATGTGTTATTCCTTTCTCACTTAATAACCTTAAAAATATTAAAAAATACTAAAATTTGTAAATCATGAGTCCATTTCTCTTTAATTTGTCAGCCATCATCTATTTGGAATAAACATGTTTTTTTCATGATATCTCCTTTAAATTAATTAAGTTTTCCTATATTTGTAAACTTTTGCTTGACTTTTAATACCTTTTATAAGTAATAAATCAATTCATTGATCAATATTATATTTTAAAAGCACATTTTGTAAAATAGTTCAATATTTTGTAAATTTCTCATTTATATTTCAACTTATAGTGACTATCTCATCTAATGATTTTTTTTCTTAACTTTCTACCTAATTCGAATAAGGAATTTTATAATTTAATTTTTTATTTTGTAAAACGGAATCCCAACTCTATTTAATTTGTTAGTTCATCATTTGCTTGGAATAAGCTCATTTTTTGTAAGATATCTCCTTTAAATTTGTTAGTTTGCCTATATTTGTAAAATTCTGCTTGACTTTTAGTACCTTTTATAAGTAATAAATCAATCATTGATCAATATTGTTTTTGAAAAGTATGATTTTGTAAAATAATTCAATGTTTTTTTTAAATTTCTCATTTATATTTAAAATTATAGTGATTATCTCACCTAATATTTTTTATTTCTTAACTTTCTACCTAATTCGAATGAGGATATTCCTAATTTGTAAAGCAGAATCCCAACTCACTTTAATATGCTAGTTCACCATATGTTTGGAATAAGCTCGCTTTTGGTAAGATATCTCCTCTACGTCCATTAAGTTTGCCTATATTTGCAAAATTTTACATGACTATTAATACCTTTTGTAAGTAATAAATCAATTCATTGATCAATATTGTATTTGAAAATTATACTTTTGTAAAATGGTTCAATGTTTGTGAATTTCTGATTTATATTTCAACTTGTAGTGACCATCTAACCCAATGATTTTTTTTTGTTTCTTAACTTTCTACCTAATTCGAATAAGGAAATATCTAATTTAACTTTCCGTTCTTAGTTAATTTCTATTTTTTTAGTCATCATTCTTATTTATAAATATACACAACAATAATATGATACTACTATCTTTTGTAAAATATATAATCTAATTTAACATGACTACCTACTTTATTTGGAAAGTCAACACTATCTTTCTTTATTTTGCTTCATACAAAAAAATGGACTTTTCAAATGGCATTACTTTGTTGTTATTGCTTTCCATTTAAGCATTTCCACCACTTCAGGAAAGTTGTTATCATCAAAACCACCTTAAGAATTCAAAGTGGTTTTGATTAAAAGCATCCAATCTCAATCCAAAGGCTTGTATTGGTGGCTTTCCACATATAGAGAAAAGGACAACCTCATTGGAAGGGCTTTACACAAACACACCTATACATATACATACACATACATACACACATGCACGCACGTACACACGCACGCATGCACACACACACACTCACGCACGCACGCACACATGCACGCACACACGCGCGCGCACACACACACACACACACACACACACACACACACACACACACATATATATATATATAGGGGGGGGGGCTTATCCAGTGAGCCCCTTGAGTTGTGGTGAGCAACAAACGTGGGCCCACCACGTGTATTTCCACTAAAAGGTTGCAGATTTGAAGGAGCACGGTTTTGGAAGGATAGTAATATGTTTGAGCCTTTTATATTTCCAATTATATCGAGTCCTTACAAAAAGGAAGACGGTTTTGGAAAAATAAATTCAAATCATTAATTTCGTGTCGAAGAAATAGTCATTGTACATTTGATCAGTAATGCACATATTGTACTCAAGTAATTATGCATTGCGAGATCAGTAATACTGAAAAAGTTGTCAGTAATTTATATCTGTAATATTACATTGTACAGAGATCAGTAATTCATCCATGTTACTCAAGTAATACACATTCATTTCTCAAGTAATTATTATTATGAGATAGGTAATTACGTATGTAAATTACTAACGTCCATACAATAAGTACTGATTACAAATGTTCATTTTACTGAACTCATTTTGATTGTTAGTAATGTTATAGTTACTAATTACTTTGAGTGTTACTGACACACCTCTTATTTACTTATACAATCTTTTTATTTACTTATAATGCATATAAAAATTATTGATCATCTGTTATGGTTTTACTAATTTCACAAAACTGCTTACTTGTCCAATGTATATATATTACTGAATTTTGAACCATATAATAAAATGAATGTAAATTACTTACTGTTGTTTGGGTATTACTAATCTTGCAACAACAATTTACTGGACTATTGTATATATTACTGATTCCATTTGTTTGTTTGTTGTACTTGACTTTATATCATTCTTACTGAATCTGATTTGAAGACAACACTCTGAATATAATTGATCCAGTAAGAATGATAGAATGACAAGTAACACTTAACAAAATGCCTGTAACATAGGCAAATGACATTAGTAACTTAGTATATATAAAAATACATGTATGACAAAAAACTTTCATGTTTGTCTCAGTAACTTTCATGTTTGTCTCAGTAAAAATACACATATATCTCATGATCCAAATCCAATTGAAGGTCATTCATCGTCGTTCTTTTGATATGATGCTCTCAGGATCAAAGTCCAGCCAAGAATCATCGTTTATCATTGTTTCTGAGATATCACGATCTAATCCAATCATAAAGTCATTCATCTTGTTCGAAATTGAAATCGAAAACAAAAAACAAACGATCTGATTCTACCAATAACGTGAAATAAACGTCTAATCTTCAAATACAATACCGTGCATTCAACAAGATCATGATATACCATCTCGCCAAAATCGATCCCTAGATCAAAAATTGTCAAAAATAATCACTAGAGCAGTCTAATCCTATTGTATTACACATTTCTATATACGTATGCTAATTTAAGAATTGCTTAACATTTCCATTTTAGAATTATTTCCATTCTAATTATGGTTCCTATTTTTTAGCGATTGAGAGATTCAAATCCTACAGTTGAAATTAGAGGCTCACCAAAACTCAAATGGGCATAATGAAGGATATGGGGAGATCCTTAACTACATCAAAGAAGTGTGAGGATCGCATCGTATGCGATCGGGAGCGACTAGTCGCACTAGTTGCTCGAGGAAGCGGAAATTAAAATATTCATGCGATGAAACCACATGATCCAAAATACTTCTCGGATCATTTCATCTAAACCACAAATAGGAATTAGGGTTACCTCTTGAAGCGTGGTTGAGATCGAGTCTCTAAATGAAAGACCTCATGTCTGAAGTTCGATCCGACGGAGGAGACGCTTGCGAGCGTGTTGATGAAACACATGTTCCTCGCAATCCATGTTGATGATCCAAGCAATGGATCTCCTGATATCGACACACGAGATCCGACATCTTCTTCACGAGCGAGGCACTCTGAAGAAGACGGAGATCCACAAGCAAATGATCAGGAATCATAATGACAACGCTGTGGCGATGGAGACTCTCTCTACGACATCCACGATGGACGGCCATGAGTGAGAGAGGGAGAGAGGGCATGTAGAGAGAAAGAGAGAGAGAGCCTTGTGTTTCTTATTAGTATATGAAGAGCAAGGGGTGCCCTTCTATTTATAATATTTTGGGATCCACGGATTTCAATCCATGGGCAATACAAATCCAATGGCTCACATTGATTTTTGTTTCTTATAATGGCCAAGATTTTTGTTGGTAAAAAACCAACAACAATTAATTTAATTTAGATTAAATAAATAAATAAATAAATAAATAAATTGATAAATCAATATGATTTAATCCTAAATTAAATCAATCAAACATACATGGAGATATTTGGATGGAGATTTCATGCAATCTTGGAAATCTCATGCAATCTTGTGAGATTGCATTATTCCTTGGAAATCTCCATGATTTTACAACAACACTTTTTGTAAATAATTCAACAACAATAATTCATGATTATTTTGTGAATATTTCAATCTTGCCATTGGAAAATTGTGAATCACATTCACAACCCAAAATAAAATGTAAATTACATTTTCAATTTAATGTTGAATGTCAATCCAATTCTTAACATTTAATTGACAAATGTAAATTACAAATCGCTCTCTCTTATATATAATAAATCACATTTATAATATATATGATTAATATGGATAGTGCTATCCACATTATTCATATCCATTATAATTAAATCACATTTAATCATCTTGGATCTCTATTCTCATGTGCCAAATAATATGAATCACATCCACACATCTTTGATAATCAAATCACATTTAATTATCTAAGATAACTCTCTTTATAATATGAATTAAATTCATATTATTCATGGTAATTAAATCACATTTAATCATACTAGATAATTCTCCTTATAATATGAATCAAATTCATATTATTCATGATAATTAAATCACATTTAATTATGCAATTTCTCAATGCTCGGATACATATATCAACACTGAAATTATCCTTAATTCTTTCAAGGATAATGCGCTTGGAGATAAGGACAGGGTGATTGTATTGTTCCACGTATAGTGACTTGGATATTGAGATCGCATCTCAAATCTAGATCTTGCAGACCTCCCATAGATGCTTGATTAAATCAAGACCGCAAATCTAATCTTCTCATTGCATCGGAATCACATTCAGATCAATGTCCAATATTTGGACCAAGATCAGATTACTTCTCTATTGAGAGGAGTCACTAAAATCCAGACTTGTTTCATCATCCCTAAGAATGGAAGCGTCATGATTAGACTATCGTTTATGATCACATCACCCTCAGGTATTCCCAAGACCCGTACATCCTGTATACTGGAAGACCCAGAATAAACCCAAAGTATAAGATCAATTTTACACTGTCTACTTCAGGGATTTATCATTAAGTTTCTCATTTGATAATTGGGAGTCGGTATCGATCATATACTTTCCAAAAGCATATATCATACCTAGGTCTTGATCATATACATTCCAAAAGTATATATCAAACCTACAAATTCAGTCAAGCTTTCAAAGCGAGACGACCGTACACAGAATTTGATTCTTCCCAATATCTCATGAGTGAGCTCATGTCTTCTGGTTCAGTAATGAATTCATATGATCCCTTTGAGAGATCATATCACTCATATTCCCTCGCATGCACACCAGCGCGCCGGTGTATAGACCTTGATTAGGTCATCAACATATTGGTCTGCCAAATGTCCATACTCAGACATATAGTAATACATCTGTCTCCGGTCAGAGGATGCGTGTCTATATCATAATGGCATACAATATAGGATTGGTTTTCTCGATCTCGTTAAGTCAACTCTTTGACCTAACTAATCTAACACCTCTGAATCTATATTCCTATGAAGAGGACCTAGATGAAGAGGTCGGTCAGATATCAGACTATGTGAGAAAGGATTACCATCTCCTACTCAGACTGGAGATCATCTCTTAGTAATCATTTGATGGTGCTCGATGAGTCCTCAATCTAACTCTTTAGATATTTATTCAAGCACCAACCTTTATGATTCAATAATTGAATCAACAGCTGTATGGTCATTAAGATGGCCATAGTACATAACCCTAGTGTACTAAGGGAACTATTATGCAAATTGGTTATTCTTCATTTCAAATCAGGGAATGATATTCGCAATAACATTTATTGCATAATGGCGTGCCGTGGGCTCGCATGTCCAACAATCTCCCACTAGCCCAAAGAGCCAGTAATGGGCTAATCATTAAACCTGGACTCATGTGACCATTATAGGCTATTTAAGAAAAATAGCTAGGTAAGCTGATCAATCACTATGTTCCTAAGAGACTACGCCAAGTCCTTTTACGACACTTTCATATCCCTCAGTAACAATGCTCGCATCCAATGCGAATGTTGCATCTTATGCAACCAATACTCAATCTTGTGTAGTTATAGTGTCCTTGACACTACAGGTCTATAATTATTATAACCAGTATGTAATTTCTATTATCCTTATCAGAATACCCTTGATCTTGGAGATCTCTATCTCCTAAGCTATTCATAGTTAAGACCTTTTAGATCTCCATCTATAAATTCCTAATTTCTTGAAAATAAGATTTACAGATCACTATCTCTAAAGTTTTGTCATCTTTGAAGATATTGTTATTACTGCAATCAAGTGTTTTATCTCTATAGTAGGATTAGTAATAGTTTACTACTCCCACTGCATGGCAGACATCTGGCTTTTGTACAGATCTAGCATACACCCGGCTTCTCGGAACTGATGCACAAGGGCAAGCAGTTTTAGCATTCACATCCTCAACTCCTTGAGGTGCTATCCCTTTAGATAGGTCAGTACCATATCTTGAGGGAAAAGAAGCCTTTCTTGGAATTTTCCTGAAAATGGAATATGTCCAAGGTGTACCACTAATGCGATGGTCCCAATACCCTCTTTCTTTGCTTCTGAACAACTTCAGAACTAAGATCTAAGAGGTATCCTCGAGATCATATCTCGAGGTATGTGAAAAGCGAGAATTGCGAGAGCCGCTAAATAGTGGTCTGACAAGTCAGACTCACTGTCGCTGATGCGACTACTCAAGCTTCCTCGATCTTCAACAATTAACCCACACAATCAATAAAGCAATCAAGAGCAAGGATTAAAATTTATTATACCCTACTAACAATGTATAATGGCAAGCAAGTAGGGGTCGAACACAGGAAACAACGGTGCAGAGTGTAGATAGAACTCCAAACCCTAGGTCTAATGGATCACTTAGCCAAACTAATTTCTTTTTGTGAGTTTTTAATTTTTATTTTTTAATTTTCAATTTTGTATTTTTGTGTTTTGATTTTATAATTTCTGATTTTATATTTTCTTTTTATATTTTATATTTTTTTATTTTCTTTTTCAATATTGGAAAATAAAGACAATGTAATAAGAGACAAGATAATCTATTTTTAAAAATGCACAAAAATAATAAAAAATTCAGAAATTCAATGTTTTTAATATTTTTAAGATTTTTTACTGTTTTTGTGATTTTTGGAGATTTTTTAAGGTGCTTTTGGTATTTTTAAAGGCTGAAATAAGAGAAATCAGTGGAAAATGTGCTGGGTGTGAGCAAAATGAGAATTAAAATTATCAAACAACAACCAAAATTTTTCACACTAATTTTCAAATAAAGAGAACAAAATATAGAGTAAACAGGAACTAAGTTTACTATTTTTGGAGTTTTCTACAATTTTATAGATTTTTTTTGAAGTTTTCGAGTGATTTTAAATTTTTAAGGTTTTTCATTTGAGATTTTTATGATTTTTGGATTGACATTAAAATATGATAAAATAGACATTAGGGAATTTTTTTGGAATTTTTGGAGGTGTTTTAATATTTTTTTGGTGTTTTCTAAGCTAGACAGTGCTAAAATAACATGTTTTTGATTTTTAATAAATATAGAAATATCATAAAATTAAAAACTAAAAATATAGCGTGAAAATAGAAGCACATAGGAGCTTAAAACTATTTTTTTAGAATTTTTCGCAATTAAATGGGGCGTGAAATATTTAGGCTAAGCACGCAAAAATCCTAAGCCTGGCAGGGGTATAAATGCAATTATAAAAACATCCAGGGGCTCAGATACAAATTTCACCAAAGAGTCACGCACAGCTCACGTGAAACACCATTCGCAGGGGAATAAATGTAATTAATAAAAGCCAGCAGGGCATACATGCAATTTATCCAAAAAGATATTTAATTAACTACGCACAGGGATGTAATTGCAAATAATTAAAAGTTTTGGGCCTAACATGCAAAATACCCAAAAGTCACGCGCCCTAGTCACGTGAGGTGACGTGGGGTGGACTAAAGTGCAAATAGTGAAACTGTGAGGGTCTAAGTGCAAATATTACAAAACCTTTTAAACTACAAATGAAAGTTACTGGACTAAAAGTTAAAAACAAAAATGCTTGGGTTGAAGATGCAAAATACCCAAGGAGCTCGATCTTGCGGTCGATGGCGTCCCACTTATCCACGTGGCGCGCATCTGACGGTGCGTACCCCTTCGTCGCGGACGGCTGAGATTAGATCGTCAAGGCTCGATCGGACGGCTGGAGGCGCTGGCGATCGGACGGCTGGCGTCGCGTCTGGAGGAGGTGGTCGATCCAACGGCAGGGAGGGGTTCACGAAGAACACCTCCCCGGCGAACTTCGAGCGACGATTGCGGCCGACACACGGCCGCTCCGGCCCTAGGATCAGAGGCAAAATGATCCTGGGGCCCTTCCGCGTCAGCAGGTGGTCTCAGGCGAGGCAGGGACGGCGCGAGGTGCTCGGACGGCGGAGGCGACCTGGGCGGCTGGTCCTGGGGTCGTCGAAGGTCGATTGAGCCTTCTCTGGGGCTCGGACCTGCAGGGTTAGGTGCACAAAATCCAGGCGAACAAAATGGTAGGTTCCGATGGGTTAAATGAGGCGTCTGGTGGTTCGATCGACGAGCTCCGGCGAGCGGCGGAGAGGGAAGCTCCGGTGACTCGATCTGAGCGAGATCGAGGGGTGATGATGGGTGGAGCGGAGCGACGGAGTGAAGGGGAAGATAATGGAGGTGGACTCGGCGGTGGTAGACTACTGGAATGGCCGGAGCTCAGCTCCGCCGTGGCTTCGATCGAGATTTCACGGCAATCGATTAAACGAAACTCAAAACTGCTATAGATCTAAGCTATTCTATGCTAAGGCTACAAGGAAATGGAAAGAAAAGGGGAAGAAACTCACCAGAGACGACGGGCGATGAAGCACGGCGGCGCTCCGGCGAGGGTCGAATCTCTTTGATTCAACGCCAGACGCTTCAAACCCAGGCTCGATTCGACGCCTGCTGTCACCAGGAACACGAAGGGCTAGGGGTTTGAGGGTGAAAATGGCGGAATAAGGATTAGATTCGAATCGAAGTGGGAGAGGCTCTTTTGAAGGGTTGACGGACGGCGAGAAGAACGAGGGTCAAACGCCTCGATTAGTGGTCCTCAGCCCAAGAAATCACTTGGGCGTGATTCACCACTAATCGAGGAGCAAAAAGATTGAAGGAGTCGACATGATTTGGTGCAAGAGCGAGCCTAGGAAATGGCGAGAAGATGGGTCAAACGTGCATCTGACAAGCCTGGAAGAGTAGGTCAGACAGTTGACCGAGGTCAACTGTCAGACCAACCTGGTTGGTCCTCGTGGACCAACCAGGAAAAAACATTTTCAAAAATCGAAATAAAATAGTAAATGGACGAATTTCAATTTGGTTAAAAAATAAAAATTGTTTATTAATTTATGAAGTATTTTATTATGAATTTTATTTATTTTAATGAGGCTTATTTTTATGAGTTCACTTTTTACCCCTTTATAGGTATAATACCTACATACTTTAATACTTTATTTTTCTTTTGTGTATTTTAATTCTATTATTTTTATTTATTATTTGCTAAAACTATAACATACTTTTATGTACAGAGATATATTTTTATTTTATTTTTCTGATATGTTTTGTGTATTTAATAAAATAGAAGTATATTTAATATATGTATAAGTACAGGTGTAATACCTATGTATCAAATATATATATATTTTATTTTGAGTTTTATTTACATTTTTCTTCTAATTTTAATATTCACAATTATTATAAGTAATATTTACAAAAATATAAAAATGTAAAAATGAACAAATAATGAATAAAGAATAAATTGAATAATTTATTCAGTACAGGTATACAATAGGTGTCCAAAACTCAACTTTCAAACCGTAGCTCCGCCAAATGCGAAACCACCACCATTAATTAGATTATTTTATTCTATATACAATTAAAGGTGAGTATGCTGCATTTGGAGTTTTCGTTTATGAGATACGGGTCTGGGAAGTTGGCATTCTGGATTTTTATTTAGACCATAACTTTTTATCTGTACATTATTTTTCTGTGAAATCAATTTTGTATTTTTCTTTATTAAATTATCTACAACTGTCATGTACAAAGTTTCTTTATTTGAGGTGTAAAAAGTGGAACCAAAAATGGGTCCCAAAATGAATAAAGAATGAATAAAATAAATAGGTATTTTTATTGTATTTTGGCCCTTATCTCCCCCTACTTTATTCCTTGTCGACCTATTCATCAAGATGCCTAGGTCTCGGGGTTTCGGGTCATAAAATATTTACAATATTTTATTCTTTTTCTTTTCTTTATTTATTCTATAATTTTGGCCTTAATTACAACATTTTATACACTAATATGATGCACATGCATGGATGCTAAGATGATGATTTTAATGCTTTTCACCGGTATTTGTTAGGGTTTTTGGTGCCAAAATGATAGAATAAAGATGATGAAATGTGGATTCATCAGTATGAAACAATCAGATTTTAAAACACTTATTATTATCATCCTTATATCATTCCAAATGATTAGGATATTATCTACATTTAACACAATGAATACAATAGCTCTCCCACTAAGCTTTACATGCTCCATCAAGATTCTATTTGAAATTATAACATATATAATTCTTCAAATCTGATGTTCCAACTACAAAAAGCTTATTTAAGTCCATAGATGGAGTTTCTTTAGCTTACACATCTTGATTTCCTCAACCATGAAGCCTTGAGGCTACTTCATGTGAATATCCTTAGAGAGATATTCATAGAGGAATGTCATCTTGACACACATCTTGAAGATGTCATAGTCAAGTTGTGGAGCTAAAGTTAGCAATAATTTGATGGGTTTAAGCAAGGTCACTGAAGAGCAAGTCTCATTACAAGCAATGCCTTCTCTTTGGTGTGTAGCTCATGGCTATGAGCCGTGCTTTGAAGGTCCCTACCTTCTCTTCAGATTCCCTCTTTCTTTTGAAGATCCATTTACACCTTAATGGGTCTTACACATATAGGTGGATCCTCGAGGGTCCATATACAACATTTGTATATGAAGTCTACTTTAGACTGTATTGCTAACATCCATCTTTCCATGTCATGATCTTTAGAAGCTTCATCATATGAAGTTAGATCATATCAGGTTTAACTGACACATGGAATCCATCCTCAAACTCATTTGAAGAGGTATTAGTGTTTCATCTTTAATTGTCCTTTTAGTTGATTTCAGGAGCCTCATTATCTTCTCAAGATTAAATGAGTTCCTTCACTTCATTTTACTCTAAGAATTACATTCTCAGAGATGAGATCTTTTAAGAATGTCAAGGTCATAGAGTAGGTATCCAATACCATCCTTTATTTTCCTAATGAAGTAGCACTCTCTAGTGCTAGGTTCCAGCTTATATGCATCGAACCTTATTAAGGATATATATTGTAGTCTCTACTACATATATACCTTGGAAACTAAGAGGTAATTATGCTAAGATTCATCATTGATCAAATCATGTCACACATGATAAAAAAATTGTATCTCCCTACAACTTTATTGAGTTTAGATACATTAGGAGGATTGAGATAGGAATGATATCTCAATCTAATAGGTACAAGCTACCTAGGCTAGATCAAATTCATTTCATCTTCCTTCAAACTTTGGTTCAAAACCAAAATTGTGAAATATTTGAACATTTCAAAGCTTTCTAAGGTGAAGGAAAGAGATCTCATATCACAAATAATCGTCAATGAATATCGCATATCCATAATGTTTATTATGATATAGATGATCCACATACATCTGTATGTATGAGATCTTGAATACCTCGACATCTTACACTATTCCCAGAGAAGGGTGCTTTGAACATTTTCTACTTTGAATACAATATTCATAAGTATGTAAGATATGAAATTTCAGACAATCTAAAGTTCCATCTCTTACTAGTTTATTGATCTCATCAATAGACAAATATCCAAGGCTTGATGCTAGATCATTGTCAAAGGATCTTCATTCTCCTATTGATCTTTTAAGGTTTAATTTCAGTATTAGAAATGTTAGTGAACCATTCATTAATTTTCTAATTTAGTAGAGTCCACTAGATTTTAGATTACTATCTGAAATATCTCCATCATAACTCTTTATGATAGGTCTATTACAGAATTCATGTTTATTTCCAACATATAGAATTAAACAATAAGTGTATTCTAATATCTAGGTCATAGAGACATTCTCTAAGACTAAGGGCTCTCCCACTGAAAATAAAAAGTCCATCTATCCAATAGAGATTGTTGCAACAATTGCATCAATATCCATGTGGATGATTATTAAATCTTAAAATCAAATGTCATAGTCTTCTAATACATATGCAACCAATTACAAATGTTATTAGAAGCATGAGATACAATTATTAGACTTTGATCTTATCAAATAAGAAAGTCAATTTCAATGATTATATGTCGATGTAGATTATTCCGATGCACCATTTGGATCCTTCTCTAAGGATCCTAGATAGACTAGATAGTCACACTATCAGTACATCGTTTATCTGCAGTATTCGCATTCATCCAACTCTTTGGATGCCATATGTGTGGAAACCATAGAAGTACAGTCAACTCTTTGACTTTCCTTCTAACTTGGGTCCGACCCATGCTTCCACTACGCCCCTTTCATCTATAAACAACCATTGCTCAAGACAAAGGATCTCTTATGTTGAAATCAAAAGATTTCAATATAAGAGTATTTCAATATTTATGCATACTTCATTCAATTTATACAATATGAATATTATGAAGCTTCATGAATGACCATAGTATAGAAAGTGGAATGATGACACTCATCGTATCTACATCCATCTAAACTCTTAAAAATATTGGTTCAGGTATGTACTCAAATATTTTGAGTACATCATCTCTTATAGAGCTACCATTATGCATGATGCAGAGAACCATGTCATACATGATAAAATGGCAAGAGCACATTTGCATGCCAAAACATCTTCTTAGATTTTATAAGGATTATTCGACAATTATAATCATCATCGACATGTCACTTCCAAATTACATTTGATGAGATCAAGACTATAGAGACATACAAACCCTAAGGTTGCAGTCCTATTGTCTATTTAATTATTATTCCTCATTATTATGAGGAAGACTTGCACATTGCAACCACATACATTATGTGTCCATCTACAAGTACAATATCTTGATCATGGATCTAATCCATGATAATTTACTAGTTATTATTTAGTATAAAATTGATTGGGTTTAATGAAAGGATTATCTAATATAAGAAATTTACATAAATATATATTTTACTTTGATTTAGGAATTTTTATATCAAAGTTATCCTGCCATGTCAACATTGAAAGTTCATTCCCTTAATTACTTTCAATGTAAGAGATATACTTACCATTATATCTCATGCAAGATCTGGGATCTCCTTCCTTATCATTGTTACATCCCAATAATATGAGAACCTGTAACTCGGATAAAAAGAAGCGAGAACACATTCCGCCTTGCAAGTCCAACTTGTATTCCCAATTCGATCTTTAACACCCAGGCCTACAACCCTTAAGGTGATGTTGACCCGTCATTAATTCAACCAACCGTCAATAGGAATACAACTCGCTATGCGCAATCTAATATCGCTCCAATAATATGAGGACCCGATATTGGGGTCACTACGCATACGTCCTTACTCTTCGAGAAGCGAAGAGCCCGATCCATATGCACTTGCATACAAGAGTTGTTACTTCGGACATGCGTCTCTTACATACAATCCCTGGTGACGGAACCCTTCGCCGGGAGACCATGGATGTCACTTATGTGATCCTCCATATCATATTCAAATTCCAATAATTTATCATTAATCACATTCATATAATTAATTCTTTCAAGGGAAATAACACATCTATTCATAATAGAGTGTCTTAATTTTAATTGGATTCCAATCAATCTAATCATATTGAATTAATGATCCAATGAATATCCAACAAATATTCTTTTATTTTTACTTGAATTATGGTATTATCTCAAATACGTATTATTTCGAATTTTAATAATTAGAAAATACACCGTGATCTCTCCTGCATTATCGAGTCCCTACCCGTTGTCATAACCAGTACCGACGGGAGTGGGACAGACCGCACATGGTGCAACCTGCTACCCCAACGCTTCCCGACTAGACACCATATCCACCTCTAGAAAAGATAATGCCAAATTGATCATTGTGTACTTGAGATTATAATCGGTTTTCCTCAACCGAAGTTATACCATAGAATAATAATCAAAACAATTTTGATTAATATTATAAGGAGATTTGCTAAACAAATCCCCAATCCTATTAAAGCAACTTTGTTTGTTGGAAAGTAGATTGTGTAGCCAATTGTGATCTATATCATATGTAATCAATAATTAGTTAAGACAATGTCATTTAAGGAAATAATTATCATCAAATATTTATCCATAATTATTTCAGGAAATTAAACCATTTAATTTTACTAATTGATTAAATGACAATCACTAGGTTCTTGATTAGGAAAATAATTCCAGCAGTGACCCCGCCTTACTAAAATTAGCACATCTCAATCAATTTAAAACCAAATTAAGCAAAGTAAGTTTTAAAAAGTTTGCTAACTTGATTTACAACAGAACCTAAGAGATTTGCATGCATTTCAAAGCGTTTCAAATCAGTAATTAACTCCTTAATTACGTCAAGATTCGCAGTCCCCGAAACAATGGATACATGTTCACTAATTTGATCATAACTTGAGCAAACGGATTCGAAATCATGCAAACTCAGATCCTACAGTTTCCTTATTTAATTGAGAACAAAATAAATTTTTATTTTCGGGTTTAAACAATTCAAACAGGTCCGAAAATAATCACTAAACAGAGATGAAAAATAAAATGCGGCAAAACTTTCGCAAACCCTAATGAACCCAAGTCTTCCTAGGTATATGGATCGCATCCAAAACCTCCAACCTAAGGCTCTGATACCACTTGAAGTATATGGGAAAATCCTTAAGTGCATCACATAAGTGTGAGGATTGCATTGTATACGATCGGGAGCGACTAGTCACACTAGTTGCTCGAGGTAGCGGAAATTAAAATATTTCATGCGATGAAACCACATGATCAAAGAACACTTCTCGGATCATTTCATCTAAACCACAAATAGATACTAGGGTTACCTCTTGAAGCGTGGTTGAGATCAAGTCTCTAAACAAAGAGACCTCCTGTCTCAAGTCCGATCCGACGGAGGAGACACTTGCGAGCGTGTTGATGAAACACGAGCTCCTCACAATCCATGTTGATGATCCAAGCAGCGGATCTCCTGATCTCGACACACGAGATCCGACATCTTCTTCACGAGCGAGGTATACTGAAGGAGATGGAGATCCACGAGCAAACGATCGGGCAACATAACGATGACGCTACGGCGAAGGAGATTCTCTCTAGGACATCCATGATGGACGGCCATGAGTGAGAGGGAGAGAGGGCGTGTAGAGAGAAAGAGAGAGAGAGCCTTGTGTTTCTCATTAGCATATGAAGAGCAAAGGGTGCTCTTCTATTTATAATATTTTGAGATCCATGGATCTCAATCCATTGGCAACACAAATCCAATGGCTCACATTAATTTTTGTTTCTTTTAATGGCCAAGATTTTTGTTGGTAAATAACCAACAATAATAATTTAATTTAGATTTAATATATATATTGATAACTCAATATGATTTAATCCTAAATTAAGTCAATCAAGCATACATGGAGATATTTGGATGGAGATTTCATGCAATCTTGGAAATCTCATGCAATCTTGGAAATCTCATGCAATCTTGTGAGATTGCATTATTCCTTGGAAATCTCCATGATTTTACAACAACACTTGTTGTAAATAATTCAACAATAATAATTCATAATTATTTTATGAATATTTCAATCTTGTCATTGAAAAATTGTGAATCACATTCACAATCCAAAATAAAATGTAAATTACATTTTCAATTTAATGTTCAATGTGAATCAATTCACATTTACATTTAACTAACAAATGTAAATTACAAATAGCTCTCTCTTTTATATCATAAATCACATTTATAATAAATATGATTAATATGGATAGTGCTATCCACATTATGCATATCCATGATAATTAAATCACATTTAATCATCTTGGTTCTCTATTCTCATGTGCCAAATAATATGAATCACATTCACATTATTCACATCTTTGATAATCAAATCACATTAATTATCTAAAATAACTCTCTCTATAATATGAATTAAATTCATATTATTCATGATAATTAAATCACATTTAATCATCCTAGATAATTCTCCTTATAATATGAATCAAATTCATATTATTCATGAAAATTAAATCACATTTAATTATCCAATTTCTCAATGCTCAGATACATATATCAACAATGAAACTATCCTGAACTCTTTCAAGGATAATGCGCTTTCTCCGCGGATACTTGGAGATAAGGACAGGGTGATTATATTGTTCCACATATAGTGACTTGGATATTGAGATCACATTTCAAATACATATCTTGCAGACCTCCCATGGATGCTTGATAAAATCAAGACCGCAAATCTAATCTTCTCATTGCATCGGAATCACATTCAGATCAATGTCCAATATTTGGACCAAGATCAGATTACTTCTCTACTGAGAGGAGTCACTAAAATCCAGACCCGTTTCATCACTCCCTAGGAATGGAAGCGACATAGTTATACAATCGTTTATGATCACATCACCCTCATGTATTCCCAATACTTGTACATCCTGCATACTGGAAGACCCAGAATACACCCGAAGTATAAGATCAATTTTACACTGTCTACTTCATGGATTTATCATTAATTTTCTCATTTGATCATTGGGAGTCGGTATCGATCATATGCTTTCCAAAAGCATATATCATACCTAGGTCTTGATCATATACTTTCTAAAAGTATATATCAAACCTACAAATTCAGTCAAGCTTCCAAAGCGAGGCGACCGTGCACGGAATTTGATCCTTCCCAATATCTTATGAGTGAGCTCATGTCTTCCGGTTCAGTAATGAACCTATATGATCCCTTTGAGAGATCGTATTACTCATATGCCCTCGCATGCACACCAACGCGCCGGTGTATAGACCTTGATTAGGTCATCAACCTATTGGTCTGTCCAATGTATATACTCAGACATGTAGAAATACATATGTCCATGGTCAGAGGATGCGTGCCTATATTGTGACAGCATACAACATAGGATTTTGGTTATCTTGATCTCGTTAAGTCAACTCTTTGACCTAACTAATCTAACACCTCCGAATCTCTATTCCTATGCAGAGGACTTGCATCAAGAGGTCGATCAGATATCAGCCTATGTGAGAATGGATTGCCATCTCCTACTCAGGCTGGAGATCATATCTTAATAATCATTTGACGGTGCTCGATGTGTCCTCAATCTAACTCTTTAAAAATTCGTCCAAGCACTAGCCTCTATGATTCAATAATTGAATCAACAGCTGTATGATCATTATGATGGCCATAGTACATAACCCTAATTGTACTAAGGGACCTATTATGCAAATTGGTTATTCTTCATTTCAGATCAGGGAATGATATTAGCAATAACATTTATTGCATAATGGCTCGCTGTGGGCTCACGTGTCCAACACATAGGGCTCACTGGATAAATTCCCTATATATATAGGGACCTTTTCAAATGAGGTGGGGTCTCACCACTTTTGTGGTGAGCCACCAATGAGATCCATTAGATCACGATCCAATGGTATGATGCCAAAAAGGGTATTTTGGTCCTTTTGTTTTAAATTGAGAATTCATTTAATGATGATGGAACTATTTTATGCTCGTTTTTATTAGGAATTTTTCGTTAATTCCTTTATTCGTTGATTTCTAAAAATGTTCTCAGAAAATGCAATTTAATGCATGTAATTTGTAAATACGAATGAGATTATGTGACATTTAAATTTTGATTTTGTAAAAGTCAAATAATATATTTTTTTACATTTTCATTGAATAATTTTTTTATGAAATTATTATTTTCATTTGTAAATTTTATATTGCCCTCGTAAAAGTTCATAAGAAGTTGTAGTTTCTTCGATCTGCTTTGTAAATTTCATATTTTATATCATTGTGTGTAATCGTTGTGTGGATCTTTGCAATTTTTCACATCCCTTTGTAATTGTTACGCATTTCTTTGCAAAAATACGCAACTGCTTAGTGTTATTTGTATGGAACTCTACAAAATGAAAGTAGACTGTTAGAATTTGATAAAATGTAAAATATGCTACGAGAATGTAAAAAATAGTCCGATATATGTAAAAACCATTTTATGATTTGTAAAAAAAGTGTTAATTATATTAAAAAAATTGTTAGCATATCGGCCACAGAGCGGTGTGCCTCCCTCCTCACAGCCATGCCCCCTTCTCCTCCTCCCTTCATTACCTTCCTTCATGTTTTGCCCTCCTCCATGCACGACCGTCATCAATGAATCAAGAGAGAGAGGAGGAGGAGGTGGAGGACATGCACCGTTGTCGACAAATCGAGAGAGAGAGAGAGAGGAGGTGTGCCGTCGTCAACAAATCTTGTGAGAGGGGGCACCGTTCCCTCCCTCCTACGCCTCCTCTTCCTCGCGTGATCGTGCCCTCCCTCCTCCGCTCCTCCTCCACGCACGGTCGTTCCCCCCTCCTACACCTCCTTCTCCACACATGACCATGCATCATCGTCACTACACACATCCGAAGCCTCCACACGCAGCCTTCCGATCCCCTACATGTGTCGTTGCCGCCTCTATTGCCTGCACGAAAATGAATTAGGGTTTGAAAATATGAAAGGCATTTGATGGAGATAAATGTGGGTTGTCACATTCTATATTTAGAATGTGACAAATGACTAAAATTGAAGTCGTTGTTTCCGATGAAATTCGAATGATATATATGAGGGATATATAGACGAATATACATGGTGATATTTTTGAAAAAAAGGCCGAAAATAGGGCGGAGCCAGCCATGTTGACTGCCCCAGGGGGCAACCCCATTGAACCCTATATATATATATATATATAGAGAGAGAGAGAGAGAGAGAGAGAGAGAGAGAGAGAGTGAGAGAGAGGGGACCCTTCCAATGAGGTGCACCTTTCCTGGATGCTTGGAAAGTCCTCCATCTCATCTGTTTGATCTCGATCTAATGGTTCTTTATCCAAAAGGGAATTTTAATCAACGTATTTTCGTTTTGAATTTAAATTTCATTTTAAATTTAAATTTCATTTAATCCTTTCATTTTACCATTTTTAACCAGTTTGATTTGGTAATTTTTTATTATTATTTATTCGGTGAGGTTTCGCCAATGTGAAATACGCATTGACATTGTAGAAATGAATCCTGTTTTGTAAAATAAAATCATAGTTAATAATACTTTTATTGTTGAAATTACATCTTCCTCGGCTTTATCCCTTCCTTGCGTCACCATGTAGGGGGGAGGGTCATTTGCATCGAGGCCCCCCAAGAATCTTCCAATTGCGCCAGAGCCCCCAACATCCCCAGCTCACGTCCAAGGCGCGTGACAGTTTGGGAAATTAGCAAAGGAGCCCCTTGAGTTTCCCCCATTTATCAGGAGGTCCTCCCAACCAGAGCACGTGCCTATCTAGAAAATTTTCTTTGAAGCCCTCCCTGGGTCTAGTAATCCATTTTAAGTCCCTGCTCTACATTTTTTTATTATTCTAATTATTGTAATTTTAAACATAATCCTATTTTTCCTCTATTATTTGAACATTATTTTTGCATTATTTAATTATTTTATAAATTGCACATTGTTCTACAATTAATTCTCTACATTGTGGCATGTTCATAATATTTTTATTCTCTGTGATTAACTAATAATAATAATTATAGAATCTTGCATATTTTTCCCATTCTAGGCTTAGAAATTCATAGATAATTAACCTCTAAGCAAAAAATTGTTGAAAATTAAAGATCATAGAATTAATTATTAGGTAAATTGTGCCCAAAAATAATTGTATTTGCATGCATATTTTGCTCTATAAAAATCATTTTGTATATTTCACTAATTAATTTTTAATAGGTATTAAATTCAACATTTTTTTGGTTTAAGATTTTTTTGAAATATATCAGCATTGCCTCTACACCACAACAAGAGGGAATACCACAAGAGAAAAGAGAGAGGGGGAGAGAGAGAGAGGTAAAAGAGAGAGGGAACAGAGAGAGTTGTACTCGTCTTCTTATAGTGATCGTTCTTCTTCGGTGGTTACGAGAGATGACCAACCACCATTATATCTGGTTGTTCTTTTCTTCACATACTTCAAGATAAAGAAAAGAAGCCAGAGAAGATGAAAGAGGGAGAGTGGAAGGAGATGAGGGATCTCACGAATAGTACAATACAACTGTTCTCGGCAGACAACACTCTTTGCGAAGTCATCAGCCTAGAGGATCCTATGGAGGTTTGGATGAAGCTCGAGGGATGATACAAGTCCAAATTTTTGAGTATTGTCTATTGATGAAGAAGAAGCTCTATGATCTAAAGATGACCGACGGAACAGAGCTCGAAGTGCACTTAGATGAATTCAACAAGATTTGACAAACATGCTCACACTTGAGGAAAAGAATGTGAAAGGAGAATCTCTCTTCAAGGAGGAGGATAAGGCACTGATCTTGTTGAATTCCCTTCCATCTTCCTACGATCACATTGTGACGGTGTTATTCTATGGCAAGGAGACCATCACATTAGATGAGGCAGTTGCTTCGCTGCTCATGAATGAGTCTCAACTGAGGTCGACGGATGAGGCAACGAATGATGAAGGTCATGTGTTGGTGATGAGCAGCCTACCGACTAGGGTTAGGTATCAATACAAATCAATGGCCGTTGCGACCACAATCAATAGGCTAGCTCCATCGAGAAAACAAAACCACTCAATAAAACAACACACACAACACTCTTTTTGGATTTTTATAAATGATAAAAAATAGTCAGAAATTAAAGGAAACATATTTTTGGGTATTCTGGGTTTTAAAATATTTTTGGTAATTTTTAGGGAATTTTAAATGTTTTGTGAATTTTTAAAATCAGTGCTTAAAAGACAAAACATTGCACAACTAGGACAAAATTGCAAATTAAAAATACTTAAAGTGCCCCAAGATCCTCGATGATAAATTTATGATAAAATATAAATAAAAACCTAGTATGAAATTAATCATAGTTCATAGAGACCTAATCGCAAATAATTTAATTTTACGGACCAAATGAATAACACACTCTAAAAGTCTAGGGTCGAATCTGCAAAAAGCCCAATCAATTCACGCACATGCTCAATATTCCACGCATAGGGGTATAAATGCAATTTCTAAAACCATATCATCCATTCATTAATAGAAGAAAGTTCAAGGCAGAACATGCAAATACCCTAATGAACACGTGAGCACACACGTGCTTCAAACTTAGAGAGACTAAAGTGCAAATACCAAAAAGTACGAGGTTCAAATTGTAAATATTTTTAACTACAACTTTTATTTAATAGACTAAAGCAAAATAATGAAACAAACAAGGAAAAATATGCAATATACCCTGAGGGGGCACATGGAGCACACGGGGACAGGCGGTGACGTACGGCTCTGATAATTCCCTACTCCACATCTGACGGTCCAGAATCTGTCATGGTCGTGCATGTCAGATGCGTTAGATGCTCAGATCTAATGGCCCAAAAGCTGCACAGTCGGGCGGCTGTGATGTAATCTGGCAGAGGGGAAGCTCATCCAATGGTGGAAGGAGGGTCTGCAAGAACAAGGCCCCGTCAAACTTCAACCGAGCATCAGAGGAGATCCGACAATCTGATGAAGGGTCGGAGAAGTCTAGCAGGTTTGTGGAAGTGGTGCACGTCCTGTGATGGACTCTGATGAAGGCGATGACGGTCATATGGGCATGAAGGTGGCGGACCTCCTGGAGCTGCTCCGCCCGACCAGCTGGATGTTCAAATAAAGCTCCAGGTGCACGCTAGTACCTACAAAGGGTCCTATGCTCGAAGACGAGGCTCTGACAGGGGTTATTTAAGAAAAACAACAACAGAAGCGGGGTGGTATGCGAGTCGACCTCTGACAGAGATAAAGGAAGGAGATCTGGGTCCTAATCTCGCTATGATGGGAGAGCCTCGGGAAGATTAGGGTGCGAAGGAAGGTGTAGGATGAGTCGAGGGGTCGATCAATGCGGGTGGAAGTGCGTAGCAGGGCTCCGACCAGTTGGTCGGAGTAGAAGATGTGCGACGGAGCTAGAATGGATAGATGGAATCGAAATACGAAAAGGAGGTGATAAAAGAGATACCTGAAGGTTTATATGAACTCCTAGACTCCAATCAAAGGTGGTCGACACGGTCTTAGCCTCAACCAAGCTGCGGCTGGTGATGAATCCATGATTCGTCGCCTTTATTCTTTCATTTTGGCTAAAATCCTTGGTAAAATACATGTAATTATCCACTAATTCCATTTAATTAACATTCTAACCACAAATATTAATATTATATATTTAGTACTTATTTTTACCAAAATAAAAGAATAAAGAGAAAAAGGAAAATAAAATAAAAGAAGTATGCATATGTAATATACAGACTGGTCCTAACCCCGAGACCAGGTCAACATTGATCTGGTCGATAAAAGAAAAAAAAGTAGGGGGAGATAAGGATCATAACTTATTCAGAAAATCAAGACAAAAAATATAATTTACCCATTTTCACCTTGTAAATACTTCACTTATTTTATTTATCATCAAAATCACCTCAAATCAAAATATTCCGTTTACAAAATTGTTCATATAAATACATATTATTTTATAAAAATATTAGAAAAATATTTCAGAACAAAAATAAAATAACCGCAATTAACCATAAAAGCCGCAAAAGCCGACTTTCGGAGTTTAACGCAAAAAACATGACTTTCGGGGTCCGTATTGGTATAATTGTACAATAAGACGTAATTTATATTATTATTTAAGATATTAACCCTTTATTTTTATTAAAAAATATATAAATAATAATTTATTTATTTATTTAAATTATTTATTTAATTAACTTATTAATTTAATTAATTATTTAATTACATACTTAATTATTTAAATAATACTTAATTACTTAATTACTACTTAAATAATTTATTAATTATATTTAATTATTAATCATTTAATCAATTTCAAATTATTAATTTTATTATTAATTATTTAATTATACTAATTTTTTTATTTTCTTCTTCATTTTCTTTTTCCCTATTATTATCTCTCTCTCTTTATTTTCTCTCTCCTACTTTCCCAATCTCCCCCATCATCTTCTTCCTCCCTTCTTCTTCTTCCCCAAGCCACCACCCATCTTCTTCCTCCCTTCCGCCAACCATCAACCGACCTTACGACCGGTAGTTGGCCGGCCGTTCTCTAACAACCCGCGGTGCCGCCACCACCGACAGTGACCGCATCCATCTTCCCCTATAAATAGCCGTCCCTCCCCCTTGCCGAACGGCATCCGTCATTTCTCCATCGTCCTGTGAGCTCTTGCGAGAGGGAGTGCCTGTGACAGGAGCGTTCCTGTCCGCCGTCGAGCGAGGAGGAGCGAGGAGCGGCGAGATCATCGCCGGTGTCGAGGTCGCTCCGCCACTGCGACCTAGCCCCCGCATAGCCGCGCGTTGAGGCAACCACTACGGAGCTCCGCCGCGAGCTCCATCCACATGCAACAACCTCTGTTTTCATACTCCAGGTTAGTTTTCCAATCATATCTTCTCTCTTCTCTCCCTGATTCCTCAATTCTCTACTGATTTCTATTGGAATCCTACCTGAGCCGCCTTCGATCATCACCACATTTACCTTCCTTTACATTTCTCGTTCTATCATCCATATTTGTTCACCTCCAGTGAGTTGGCACCGAAGCCTCGCTCCCGTCCACCGCCTTCAAAGAGGAGATCCCATCCATTTTCTCTTCTGTATCTAACCTTCCGATCGATATTCACATCCCCGAGCCTTACATTTGTACCTGTAAGTTTGATTTGAATATCTCAATCGAGCGAGCTGAGAGCCATCATCATCCGATTTGTTCCAGTCATCGACTGCCTGTAAGGAATCAATCATCTGGAGCTTCAACGAACAACAGTTCTACGGCATAATCAGCAATCCATATCCATTTTTTCCCTTCTGCATTCTACAGGTAATTGATGTGAGTTCTGATCTGGATTTCGTACCATTTATTGTCATTCTCTTCATACTTGAATGCCAATACAGAGTTTTATTAATGGGACTCCACTGTGTTGAGATTTATGAATGTTGATATAGAAGGGGACGTTGTGATTTAATTTGGAGACACCTAATGGATGTGACTTTTTCACGTGCAATTGAGAAAAGTGTATACTAGTTGGTTTAGATTTTACCATCCATTAACTTTTAATTCAGATACATAAAACTGAACTAGAAATTTCATTATTGTTCTGAAATCTGAGGACTCGTTGTTGGCTATTGATTTACTCATATGATCTAGATGCGATGTGTGTGGATTACAATTCGTACTAATCTGAATTGAATAGAAGGAGGTTGCTGGATTTCATTGTTGATCTTAATTGCTCTAAGTTGGTTCCGATTCAATATCGAATCGAGAAATCTCTATTTGCAGGTTCATCTTAATCAAGCGAGCAGAGGTTATCAGCACATCCGCCTGACCTCCTTCACCGATTTCTAAGCATCTTGAAATGTGAGCCGAAATCCGTATTGCTGCCGTTGTCTCCGATAGCAACATAACAACATGCCTGAAGCCTACATTTGAGCCAGATCCGTTGCATATACGAAGCACAACCATCGCTGGCAGCACTGTTCGAGATTAATATTGCCGCTCCAGGAGTTATTTGGGTAGGAACATGAGCTTATCCCAGATTCAACAGTTATCGTACGATCAGATGTGCATCCAACAGATCAAAACCAGTCAAGCGTCAACGTAACATCGATCACCGCTTCCTCCATTCGCACGTGCACAACAGATTTCTTTTTGGGTAAAGTTCATAAATATTTTGATATTTTGAACAGGTCCAGACCTGCTTGTTGCTCACACGAATTGCAGGTAATTTCCGGAACAACTACGCAAACGCCTTTCATTTCCATCATACTACTAGCATACCCCTATACATTGTATATAATAATACATACTTTTATAATATATAAATAAAAAAATATATAAAAATATAAATAAAAAATAAAAATACTATAATTCATACTATATACAATATTAACACTATTTTGAAAATTAAAAACATTTTTTATTATTAAAAAAATCAAATATTAAAATCCATAAAAAATATAAAACACTAAAACATCAAAAATTCATAACTAAATAAATAAAAATCCCCTAAAAATGCACAACCTATCATTTTAAAGGGAATTTCATCTACATTCTACAGAAAATACAATAAAAATAGTTTCACGTTATTCTCAATCTTAAAAATTTAAACTACGTCCCTATTTTCGATAAAAAATACATTCTTCACATTAAAAATAAACAAAGTCCATAAAAGCCTAAAAACTTTCTAAAATCCATACAAACTTAAAAAACAAATTACAAACATAAAAATAACAAAATAAACCAAATAAAAATTAAAAAATTTTTTGATAATAAAAAATCATAAAATAATTAAAAATTACAAAAACAATATAAAATTCATAAAATTAAATAAAAATACATAAAAATAAAATAAAAATCAGGAAGCCCTTTTGCCTAAGATTTTCTACCGATTTTCCCTAGTTTCAACAGTTTGCCTCCCTGAGTTCGACACTCCCGTACTTACACTATACATCAAAATTTAGGAGTATAAAAAAATAAAGAAGATTAACTAACCCTTAATCTTTTCTGGTACAACTCACTTGGTCGATACAACGACCGAAATCTTTTTCTCTAATTCTTTTGCAGGTTCAGAAGACAAGTGATCAGGTGGTTTTTCAGATGGCGCTGTTGTCGGGGAGGTAGCGCTAGGGCATTGTAGACTTAGGTTTAGGATTTCTCTTTGCGCCATTTTATTTTACTAACTTCACGGCTTTTTGTTTTTGAGTTTTGCAACACAGGTGGCCGCATATATGAGAATCGTAAAGTCGCAAAGTTTTCCTTCTTTTGTAATTTCTTATAAAAAATAATACATATAAAAAAAGTGTCGTAGAAAGGGGCCTCGTAAAGGCATCCCGACTTGTACCTCCTTTCTTCTCGGGGTCTGTTTCACCAGGGCTGTACTCCTGGGGGAGCAGGGCACCCACCGCGGCTTTCTCGATCGTGATTTTCTCGACAGTTTTCCGCTGCTTTTCTGAGCTAGTGCTTGTTAGGATTTTTGCGGTTTTCCCCTTCTCTGCATAACCGTAGGTTAGATGATTGCTTAGGTTCCGACACCTAGGTGCTTGTATCTAGGGCCGAACCGAAAAATACGTTAGACGAATTTTCTCTGAAAGTATCCAAAAAAAGTGAAAACTGAAAATTAAAACATGGATTGTTAACTTCTATCGGACCTTAAAAGAAACGTAAGGATTCCACTTGTTTTGGGGAGAGCAACCCCCGAAGTGCATATCAGATCTCATCTCCATATTTTACGAGCGAGAGAGAGACGACACATAAGGTAGAGCCAGAGTCCGGGCTTCTATCGAAATACTACTTAGTTCACGCCTTTATTCACCTTATATTTAGTGGGTGCTCTCGGGTAGCCGGAAACGGTCCGAGTTCACTAAGCAGAGTGGAAGGTTTAGAGGACACTGCGTAAGGCTCCATCCTCAAGTAACACGGGTAGCCGGAAACGGTCCGTACTAACTTCCATACTGGATGAGACTAGGTGAGTTCTGGTGAGAACTCGAGATAGTACAACGTCGAAGTCTCGGGCACCTATCTAATCTCGCTAATCTGAGAGAACATTGTTTTCCAAACAACTATAAAAGTGAAAAGATAAACGACCGAACTCTTACGGTCATCACCAGGGTTGAGTTGGTGAATTTGGTGTTTGCTTTGCGTTTGACTTGTGGTGTGAGTCCTATATCTTCCAGATCTTAATCTCTTCGATCAGTTGTCATCTTATTCTCAAGATGATGGGCAGACGATCACTTCGGCCGACTCTTACGGCACCGCTTTCACGCACTCGTGCCCATCTATCTAGATTGGTTCAAGAGAACCCTCTCTTTGAACCAGAGATCTACTCACCTCCCTCCGTGATCCTGTCTCCTGGCTCGATTTGCAAGAACCTCCTGTTTGAGCCAGAATCAGAACAACATTCTCCATCCAGGCATGACTCTGACCCTGGAAACTCTTCTCAGATTCCTTCTCTTAATCATTCTTTATCATCATCACATGAGGTTCACGAGAACTCTGACCGCGAACCTGAAGTCTTTCAGCAGTTGAACATTGATCTGAACTTTCCTGACCTAAATTCTTTTTCCTTTCCAGAGACTATGGCTGGAAAAGGACCGCAGTCCACTTCGGTCGTGATTTATCAGGCTGCAATCAATAGCGGTCTACTTGCTTCCCTTGAGAACATGCAAAACCAGATTAGGGCGCAAAGGAGATTAATGAACGATGTCAGAGCTGAGCTGACTCAGTTGCGAGCCCAACGCTACAATCCTGATGCTGAAAATCCAAGAGTTGATCATCCAAGACCTGAGGACCAGGACCAACCAGATCGATCAGATCCGAATCGCACGATGCAACAGCTCTACAACCCTGGAGCTACTACCACTCATAGATGGATCCGTCTCCCTGTAATTCGTGGGAACTTTGAGTTCTGTCCTCAGACGATACAACTGCTGCCCAAGTTTCACGGGCTTTCTACTAAAGAACCGCACCTGTACCTGCACCTACAGGAGTTCGAGCTTATCTACAGCACGGTGCATGATGCGCAAGTCAACGAGGACACGATCAAGATGATCGTGTTTCCGTTCTCCCTTGTTGATAGAGCAGCCTACTGGCTGAAACACTTGGGGAGATATGTTTTGACCTGGGAGGAGCTGAGAACCACTTATCTGAACAAATATTACCCTCTCGGTCAAACGAATGCTGCTAAAGCCATGATCAGTAATTTCGTCATGATCGGGAATGAGCAGTTCCACGAGGCATGGGATCGTTTCAAAGAGCTCATTGACCGGTGTCCCCATCATGACCTTTCTAAGACCACTATTGTACAGAGTTTCTTTAGCGGACTGACACCAGAGTTACAGGGACTGGTGAACGCAGCTTGTGGTGGATCATACTTTTCAATGCATGAGGATCGAGTTTGGACCATTTACGAGAAAATGGCAGAGAACTATAGCATGATGTCTCAGACTCGAGTATACAACCAGAAGAAGCCACCTACATATCACCAGCACTCCCGAGTGGCACACATTGAAGGTAATCCAACTTCGAGTGTTTCGACACCTACTGAATCCTCATCAGCTGATATGGGGATTATTTGCCAGAAGTTGGATCGAATGGAGATTATTGAGAAAAAGTGCTAGAATCTGGACAAGCTCAATAAGATCGACGAGCTTGAGAGATGTCTAAGTGATATAAAGACGCAAATCATGTGCCTTCAAGAGATTCAGACTGAATCTACAAAGTCTTCGAGATCACATGCTGACTCGAAAAGCCGAGACCGAGGCATACTTCCGCGGCCACTAGTTCAGCACATATACCATGTGCATTCTGAGATGACTTACCAGTCTCCGGATTATTATCAGAGCCCACGGATACCATCATCTGATACTCAGATGGTGGTATATCAGAGTGATCAGCTCTTGGCATCTATACCCCCAGCATATTCTGAGATGCCTGAGCCATTGACTGAGGTCAATGGGATTTGGTATGATCGATCGCAGCAACCAGGGATCCATCGTGATCATCATGGCTTTTGTTGGTCGACAGGAGGTGCCTCTTCCCAGCCGCCACCGCAGGCACCAATGGGGCAGACCAGAGAGTTTCAGCAGCATGCATGTCCTCGTCAGTTTCAGCAGACTCAGTGGAGGTAGAGCGCTTATCAGAATTAGCATCAGCAACAATATCCCCCACAACAGCCAGCTCCACAGCAGCATCAGTATCACCGAGGCGACTAATCCGGGTCTCATGGTCCCTTCCATGATAACCCAGCTCTAGAATACCTCGCTAACTTGATTACTGATCAGCATGCATCTTTTAGGTGAGAAATGGACAAGTTTAAGACTCATGCTACTGACCTAGTCAAAGGGAAGTCCGCCATACCTGCTCAGATAGAGCCGAATCCGAATAATTTGAAGAGGAAGTTAGAGCAGGTAGATTTGATCACGTCCACCCTCCAATCACAGGTATTTTCAGACGACTCTCTTTATCGTGGTCATGTTGATTTTATCTCTCTTAGGAGCGGTAGGATACCATTAGGCGGAGATTCTATTAGGCCCAAAGATTACATTCTGGACAACACAAGCGAGCCAATGGAAGACATCGATGGCGATACTGAAGCCGCACCCTTTGACGACATGGATGGTGGTGCTGAAGCCACCAAATCTGAAGAGATGCAGCCAGAGCCGAATGCCGAATCAGTTGCTTTACCTTTCTTTGTAAATAGTGATGATGAAAGAAAATCTTATAAAAATATACAAAAGAGAAGAAATCGGAAGAGAAATAAAAATAAGATAGTTGATCAATCTCGAGATCATGGATCTTCTTCTTCTAATGATGATTCACGAAAAGCAAATCCTTGTTTTACAAAAACATTTACTTATGCTTCAACTGATCCTCCGATCGTACAGACTAATCAGGAGGATATACAGATTCCTTTTCCAAAAGCACTCTGCTTAGGAAAAGGAGATAAAAAAGAAAATCCCAAAAAGAATCAAATGTTGAATTTGACGAAAGAGATGCTCCATAAATTCACTATTCATCTCACTCTTTTGGAAGCCTTGGCATACATCCCTCTTCTACAAAAGGACTTAAAGAGCGAACCACCGTTCGCAGAAAGAAGAGGCAGCGTAATCACTGTTCTGAAATTCATGTGTTGACCAAGGAGACTTGTCACGCCATCCAGAATCATCTCCCAGCCAAAAGATCAGACATAGGAGCATCGTATATCAGATTCAAAATCCTCGATCAGACTTTCGATCGTACTCTTTTAGATAGTGGTTCATCGATTAATCTTCTTCCCTCTTCCTTACTCGACAAGTTCGAGTTCGGACCTATTAGACCAAGTAGAATGGTCTTGCAGTTTGCTGACAGATCGATCAAGAGGCCTAAGGGATTAATCGAGGACATTATCGTTACCATTCAGGGTTTGCAATTCCCTGTAGACTTCGTCGTGTTGGACATGACGGTCCCTGGATGTGTGACCAATACCCCGATCATATTAGGACGATCTTTTCTGGCCACAGCAAAGGCCGTTCTGATTATGGTACAAGGAAGGTGTACTTTCGCGTCCAAGGCGAGAGTATACATATAGAGACGATCCAAGATCTCAAAGCCAAATCAGAAGAGTCGGAGAGAGCATCTGATGACGAACCCGATAGTCATCAAGACTGTGACTTCGTGCAGACAGACGATGAGGGCGTTTGGGCCGAACCAAGCATACATTCTTTCATTACACCTTCAGGAGTGTCTGAGTTGCAGATACTAGATGAAGACAAATTCGATAGCACGGTCTTGGAGCAGACACAGTCACAGGCAGAGGCCGACGATTCTGATGATGATCATTCATATTTTTGATCTTGTCATTCTGATTCTGATCCCTTCGATATAGACGTGGATTTTGATTGGCAGAGTTTTGATGAATATGTTCTGTGTCTAATTTCAGATGAGCCTACAACCAACCTGGAGACCGAGCCCGCACGACAAAGTCGGCAATCAGAAAAGCAGTCTCCAGATCTTTCTGAGTCAAAATAGGCTGAGCTCTCGCATACTGATCTAGTAGCCTATACCCAGGCCCTAGTCAAACCCGCTCTTCCTGATCCTTCTCCCCCTGAGCTTAAACCATTACCTCAGTCAATGAAATACCGATTCCTTGCTGGAGAATCTAAAATATTTCCGATCATCATCTCTTCCAATCTGACCGAAGATCAAGATTCCCGTTTGATGGAGATTCTTGAGAAGAATCGCAAGGCAATCGGGTGGACCGTAGCGGATCTCCATGGGATTAGTCTGGCTTTGTGTTCTCACCACATCTTCTTCGAGGATGACGCCAAACCATCTCGTGAGTTTCAGCGCAGGCTGAACCCGAATCTTCGAGAGGTGGTTATGAAGGAAATATCCACGTGGTGGAGCGTCGATTTTATCTATCCCATCTCCGATTCGAAATGGGTTATACCTTTACATGTGGTAACCAAGAAGACAGGTATCACTACAGTGATCAATGAGGACAGAGAGGAGATCGCTACCCGAGTACCGACTTCTTGGCGCGTCTGTGTAGACTACAGACGTTTGAATCAGGCCACCAAGAAGGATCACTTCCCGCTCCATTTATCGATCAGATTATCGAGAGGTTAGCCGGAAAGAGCCATTATTGCTTCCTTGATGGGTACTTGGGATACAACAAGGTGGCAATAGTGCCTGAAGATCAGGAAAAGACGACGTTTACCTGTCCATTCGGAACTTATGCCTTCCAACGTATGCCCTTTGGATTATGTAATGCTCCGGCTACATTCCAAAGGTGTATGCTCTTGATCTTAGCGGACATGGTAGGCGACTTTTTAGAGGTCTTCATGGACGATTTTTCGGTCTACGGTGACGATTTCGACTCTTTTCTTTCTAGCCTAGACCGAGTGCTTCAGAGGTGCACTGAGGTAAACCTCGTTCTTTCTTGGGAGAAGAGTCATTTCATGATGACTTAGGGGACGGTCCTTGGTCACATCATCTCTAGCAGGGGCATGTAGGTCGATCCGGCCAAGGTGGACATCATCAAGAAGCTCAATCCACCGTCCAATTTGAAGCAGTTACGGTCTTTTCTGGGGCATGTCAGTTTTTACCGACGGTTCATTCAAGACTTCAGTAAAATTGCCCGATCGTTATCTGATCTTCTCGTGAAAGACACCGAGTTTGTTGCCGATGATAAATGTCTTTCAGCGTTCAACACTCTCAAGAATATGGTTGTAGAGGCTCCTGTCCTTCAGCCACCCGATTGGTCTATCACATTCGAGATCATGATGGACGCCTCCGATTTTGCCGTTGGGAATGTGTTGGGACAGAGGAGGGATGGCATGCCTTATGCCATACACTACGCTAGCAAGACTTTGGATTCCGCGCAGCGGAATTACACTGTTACAGAGATAGAAATGCTAGATGTAGTATTTGCCTTAGACAAATTTAGGTCCCATATCCTAGGATCTAAAGTCACAATTTTCACTGATCATACCGCCATCCGATATCTAATGGATAAAAAGGATTCAAAGCCGCGTCTGACCAGATGGATCCTTCTACTCCAGGAGTTCGACATCGAAATCAAGGATAAGCCTGGAGTCAAGAATGTGGTGGCGGATCATCTCTCCCGACTAGAACTCCCCGAGACTTCTGAGTTTGATACACCTATCATGGAGACCTTCCCCGACGAGGCGATTCTTGTTGTCGCCTCGCTGCCATGGTATGCCGACATTGTGAACTTTCTTGTTGCTAAGAAGTTCCACAAGGTTGGTCTAGACAGAGGCTTGAGACTTTCCTCGCGAAAGCCAAGTCTTACCATTGGGAGGATCCGGTCCTTTATCATGAAGGACCGGATTCCGTCTGGCGTCAGTGTATTCCTCAGGAGGAATACCAGAGTGTCCTCACTTATTGTCATAAATTTGAAGCTAGAGGACACCATTTAGGGAAGAGGACAGCACAAAAAGTGCTTCAATTCGGTCTTTGGTGGCCTACTCTTGTTGCGGATGCGCACACATTCGTAAAGAGATGTACCGACTGTCAGAAAATGGGCACTTGCAAACATAGAGATATGATGCCGATGCAGCCGATTCACTTCTATGAGGTTTTCGAGGCATGGGGCATTGACTTTATGGGCATGTTTCCTAAGAGTCAGGGATTCGAGTATATTCTTCTGGTTGTAGATTACGTGAGTCGTTGGGTAGAGGCTATTCCTGCCCGAAACGCGGATGCAAGCACGGTTTGCAAGTTTCTAAAGAAACACATCATTACGCGGTTCGGGGTTCCTTGAGTTCTGATCTCAAACGGGGGTAGTCATTTTATCAACGACAAGGTAAGGGCTCTTGCTAACGAGTCCAGCATAGATCATCAGGTTGCTACTCCGTATCATCCTTAGACGAATGGTCTAGCTGAAGTCTCAAATCGGGAGATTAAGACGATCTTGCAGAAGGTTGTTCACCCAGACCGAAAGGATCGGTCACAGCTATTGTACTCGGTTCTTTGGGCGTATCGAACATCCTTCAAAACCCCATTGGGTACATCTCCCTTTCGACTCGTTTATGGCAAGCCATGCCATTTACCTTTGGAAATCAAGCACAAATCTTTTTGGGCAGTGAAAGAAGTGATTTTTGGCCTAGATGATTCGGGAGATCAGAGGTAGACTGAATTGGCAGCCCTGGAAGAGTTAAGAGACCAAGCTTTCACGCGTAGCCTGCATTACAAGGAGCGGATGAAAGAGTGGCATGATGCTCACATCAACCACAAGCAGTTTGAGTATGATAAGAAAGTATGGCTTTTCGATGTGAGACTGAAATTATTTCCAGGGAAAATTCAAAGCAAATGGAAAGGCCTGTATATTTTTAGAAAGGTGTACGATAACGGTAGCATCAACATATCTGAGTTGTCTTCTGAGTCCACCTTTAGAGTCAATGGTCAGCGATTGAAACCATTTCTCGATCATGATCCGCCGACCGTTGAAGTTGCCCCAATCCATTTTGTATGAGATGATCTTCTCATTCTCACACTCTGCATCTCATACATGATTTTCAAAGATCCTTTGTATATATTTTCGATTTCATTCTGTCATCTTTTTGTTTGTCTTACACCCTTTGGTTGATCTAGAATTTCGCTATACTAAGGATGTGCTTTATCCTAAGTATAGGGGGGGTTTAGACACCATGTTATTCTTCTCGTCTTGTCCGATCACTCTTGTTGTTGCTTATACTTAGGGTGTGCTTTACCCTAAGTATGGGGGGGGGGGGTGATCTCGCTCATTCCGTCTTTTGATTGTCATCGGTTTTTGTCCCCTCTACTCCCTTGCTTGTCCCTCACCTTTTGATTTTTGTCTATATACTTAGGGATATTTTACCCTAAGTATAGGGGGGACAAGCCGAGCCGTTGAGTGTGTAGATTCTCTTGATCTCGATCAACTTCAGTTGTGAGTCTGCTATCGTTAAGATCACTTGATCCTAAGTATAGAGGAGATCATCGACTTCTATTCTTTATTCGTTATTCTTTGAGTCATTATAGTATAGATTCTTTTCACCGATCTATACTTAGCTCGAGTTATGTCTTCCTTTGCCGCTTCATTGGTCACTATGAGGACATAGTTCATGCTAAGTATAGGGGGGTGTCATATATATATGCTATATATACTTTAGAAGCCATAACTCATATTTTTAAAAGTATGGCTTCCTAAAAGTATGGGTGTATATTTTGAGTTTTTAAAAGCTGCAAGAAAACCGTAAAATAGTTTTATAAAAAAATGGCTTAAAAATTTTAGACAAAAAAGTTGTGAAATTTTTGGAATCCTTAAAAAAATCAAAAATAAAATCCTTGTAAAATCCTGTATAAAAGCCGTATAACTTGTATATAAAACTTATATAAAATCCTTTATAAAATACACAAAAATCCGTGTAAAATTTGTGTAAATTGAATTAATCCACTTACTTTTACAAAAATACCCCTAAAAATTGAAAAGTTTATATTCCAATAAAAATTTGCAAAAATCTTTAAAATCCACTTAAAATATTTAAGCCAAAAAATCTACATTATAAAAAATTATTGCATTCATTAGCATTTTTCAGAACAAGTTCGATTCTTGAACCGAATGGATCTAAGTCCGAGAGATGAAGCTTGGTTTAGGCCTTAATCTACTTAATTCTAAAGAGACTTTATTAGGAACGGGTATTGAGACTCTTCAGGTCTTGTAGACTTAATTCTTTGGGTTCCATGAGACCATGTTCGAAATTCAACTTGAAAGTGCCTAAGTAGGACACCTAGTGTCATCCGTTGAACTCTTCTCCATTTGAACCAATTTTGAGCTCATGCACTCTGCACTTAGCTCGACCTGCCTGGGGCTGCGAAGGGCAATCCATTTCGGTGGTGTGTTTCCATCCTTGTCTGGTGGTAATGATGTCTAAAGACGGGAGATATTGGGGTTGAAATAAAGCTTTGGATGAGGGAAGGATCTGCTGGCAAAATTTTTTCCAAGACCCCAAAAAATGGGCGGAATGAAAAGATGCTATTTCCGTCGGGGCACAAAAGACCTATGTAGTGCAACAATTATTTCTACCAAAAATAAGCCGAATTCACCCAATTCCAAAAATGACCACAATGGTCCGAGCTTCAGAAAAGCCTGCATGTCTTCATGGAGACTTGGTTAAACTGGCCAGGCTTCACAGGAGATGTGATTACACCGATCACACTCTAGTTCTCTTCTCATTCTTCTTGCTTCTCCCTTACTCGATTGTGGACACAACACGACCTGACCTCAGAAGGAAATACCTCCCTCCTCGAGGATTGAGTTGCTGGACAATGGCCCAATGGGAATGTGTAGTTGGATGGATGGTTCCTTCGCTTCTTTAAGCGGGAAGAGCTAAAACCTTTCACACACAGTCAAATTATTTTCAAAGATGAAAAGTTTGCGTGATGAATAGGTGGTTCTGAGCTGGTTGTTGAGGTGGATCTGGATAAAGATTCATGAAATTTGAGGGCTGTCGAGGCTTAAATCCTAATTCTAATAGAGTCCCGATACACTATTAATCCAAAGGTTTAAATCCAGGCTCCAAATTTTGGATAATGTGAAAACCGGTTTAAAGAAACAATCATGTTCTAAGTTCTTTTATTTTCCTTTTCTTTTTGTTTTTGCAGGCACTTATTTATAGAATAAGTGTTTGCTAAGGGACTAGCAAAGGTAAAGTATAGGGGAATGATGAATCCATGATTCATCACCTTTATTCTTTCATTTTGGCTAAAATCCTTGGTAAAATACATGTAATTATCCACTAATTCCATCTAATTAACATTCTAACCATAAATATTAATATTATATATTTAATACTTATTTTTACCAAAATAAAAGAATAAAGAGAAAAAGGAAAATAAAAATAAAATAAGTATGTATATGTAATATACAGACTGATCCTAACCCCGAGACCAGGTCAACACTGACCGGGTTGACAAAAGAAAAAAAAGTAGGGGGAGATAAGGATCATAACTTATTAAAATTTTCAGAAAATAAAGACCAAAAATATAATTTACCCATTTTCACTTTGTAAATACTTCACGCGACGGAGCTCCGGCCACGTCATAAGCTATAAGCCTCCAAGCATCTTCGGGTGGTCCTAAGACTCTCCTCCAATAGCTGTCACTTCGGTGAGGGTGGTTAAGGGTATGTGGTGGCACAAGGGATGAGTTGAGGTGTTGGAGGAAAGGAAGAGATGCTTTATAGGGTTCCCGAGGGTCCACAAAGATCGGAAAGAGGCACACAACCCTAGGAAGATCCAACCCTTCCTAGGGATACACGAGGGTCACAGATCCTAGGAGAAGAATCATGCAAAGAATCGAGGGGAATGGAGGTCAGAGTCAGGCGCTAGAAAATGGAGAAGAAGCTTTGGCGAACATGACACGACCCGACCCCGGATGTGGACCAATGAGAAAATAAGATTTACAAAAATAAAAGAAAATTCAATTAAAATAGTAAATGAATTTAAAATTGAAGTGTATAAAATAAAAAATTATTATCTTGTAAACTATTTTCTATGATTTTTAATTATTTTTATGAAAATAAAAATAAGATATATACAATATATAGTATTATATACATGTATAATATACCTATGTATTATGTATAAGTATTTTTATTTTATTATTTGTACTAAAATTCTTTATATTTTAAATTTTATTTATTTTTATAAAATTTAGGGGATACAAAAATATTTTTTTATTTTATTATTTAATTGGAGTTGTAAAATAAATAGGTGTTGTGCTATATACATGTGTATTTTGTACAAGGGTTTGATGATTTTATTTTATTTTTACGATTTTTATTTTATTTTATTTTTATATAATTTCTAGGGTTATATACAAGAGTGTAAAAAGAATGAAATAATTTTATTTTAACATAATAAATAAATATATAATATGTACAAGTCTAGGTGATATGTACAATACGTAGTGAACTCTCGTCTCTCTCTACTTATTCTTTTTACGATTAGGTCGAGACTTGACCTCCACTTGGGGTTTGGATCACTTTGTATTTATTCTAAATACATCCTTTCCTTTTCTTTTTCCATTATTCTTTTATTTATGCAAAATAAATGCTATATATGAGATATTAATAATGACATGAAAAATGCTAAATTATTGTATTTACTGGTATTTTCATGTGGTTTTGCCAAAAGGAAGAGCTAAAATAAAAGAATAAAGAGTGAGAATCATAGATTCATCAGCTGGCAAGCGAGGGTTGACAGTCAAGATCAAGGGAGACAGGATTCAGAGATCGATCCAATTCACAAGGTCCGATCAGATGCTTCTATTGTGACAAGGAGGATCACAAGATAGCTAATTATCCAAGATGTGAGAAGGAGAAAGGAAAGAAGGTTGGTGATTTTGAATCTGAACAAGAGGATTCCACTGCAGTCTGTGAAGGAGACTTGCTAGCGTGCTCTAGGGAGATGAAGGAATATTCAAGGTGGCTTCTGGAGTCGGCATGTTTAGATAACGTGTGCTCATCTAGAGATCAGTTCATTATATATCAGACATGCAATGATGGCACGGTCAAGATTGGAGGTGGAGAGGTTCACGACATCAAGGGGATTGGATCAGTGCAGTTCCGCATGTTTGATGGAACAGTACAAACTCTGAGACGTGTCAGACACATTCCTACAGCAAAGAAAAATCTGAGTTCACTAGGAACGATCGAGTCACGAGGACATAGGGTCACCATTGAAAGGGGAGTTCTCAGAGCGAGCAAGGGAGCACACGTGGTGATGCATGGGACGATGATGCCAAACAAGGTGTATAAGCTCGAGGGAAGGGTCGTGTCAGGTGATGGACTCCATTTCTTCCCAGGACGAGCAGTACGATGAGAGAGCGATAGGTTATCAGCTTCTCTGCTGCAGAAGTGTGCAAAAATGAGAAGCGAGTTCGATTCGCTTTACCAGAGGATGTCGGCACAATCTCTAGTCACGAGAGATTTATGGTGCCACGTCATGAGGCACAATGCTAAGTTGTGCGAGTGTCCAAGAGGGGGCATGCCAAGGGCGTCCAGTGACGGGTGCATCATCTAGAGTTGGTGAGATCATGCTAACAAGATCTGTAGATGACGAGATCGCCTAGTGTAGACTCAAAATGATGAAGAGATCGTGATGGAATTCAACTCAAGGGAGAGATTGTTAAGATTAGAGTCAAATTAGGATTAGGAATCCTAATAGGTTTGGACTTCTAATGCTAATAGTTATTGAATTGTATTTTATTTATAGTCCTATTGGGAATAGGACTATGGGGTTGTACTTAGGCTATATTAAGGGGGGCGGGGGGTGGAGGCATTGCATCTACACCACAACAAGAGGGAATACCACAAGAGAAAAGAGAGGGGGGAGTGGTAAGAGAGAGGGGGAATGGAGAGAGTTATACTCGTCTTCTTATAGTCATCTTTCTTCTCCAGTGATCACGAGAGGTAACCGACCACCATTATATCTGGTTGTTCTTTTCTTCACGTGCTTCCGTGATGGTGGTCGATTGTGCATCTGCTTATATATGTAGAGGAGTTCCCTTAGTACACTAGGGTTATGTACTATGGCCATCTTAATGATCATACAGTTGTTGATTCAATTATTGAATCATAAAGGTTGGTGCTTGAATAAATATCTAAAGAGTTAGATTGAGGACTCATCGAGCACCATCAAATGATTACTAAGAGATGATCTCCAGTCTGAGTAGGAGATGGTAATCCTTTCTCACATAGTCTGATATCTGACCGACCTCTTGATCTAGGTCCTCTGCATAGGAATAGAGATTCAGACGTGTTAGATTAGTTAGGTCAAAGAGTTGACTTAAAGAGATCGAGATAACCAATCCTATATTGTATGCCATTATGATATAGGCACGCATCCTCTGACCGGAGACAGATGTATTACTATATGTCTGAGTATGGACATTTGGCAGACCAATATGTTGATGACCTAATCAAGGTCTATACACCGGCGCGCTGGTGTGCATGCGAGGGCATATGAGTGATATGATCTCTCAAAGGGATCATATGAATTCATTATTGAACCAGAAGACATGAGCTCACTCATGAGATATTGGGAAGAATCAAATTCTGTGTACGGTCATCTCACTTTGAAAGCTTGACTGAATTTGTAGGTTTGATATATACTTTTGGAAAGTATATGATCAAGACCTAGGTATGATATATGCTTTTGGAAAGTATATGATCGATACCGACTCCCAATTATCAAATGAGAAACTTAATGATAAATCCCTGAAGTAGACAGTGTAAAATTGATCTTATACTTTGGGTTTATTCTGGGTCTTCCAGTATACATGATGTACGGGTATTGGGAATACCTGAGGGTGATGTAATCATAAACGATAGTATAATCATGACGCTTCCATTCCTAGGGATGATGAAACAAGTCTGGATTTTAGTGATTCCTCTCAAAGAGAAGTAATCTGATCTTGGTCCAAATATTGGACATTGATCTGAATGTGATTCCGATGCAATGAGAAGATTAGATTTGCGGTCTTGATTTAATCAAGCATCTATGGGAGGTCTGCAAGATCTAGATTTGAGATGCGATCTCAATATCCAAGTCACTATGCGTGGAACAATACAATCACCCTGTCCTTATCTCCAAGCGCATTATCCTTGAAAGAATTCGTGATAATTTCAATGTTGATATATGTATCCGAGCATTGAGAAATTGCATAATTAAATGTGATTTAATTATCATGAATAAGATGAATTTGATTCATATTATAAGGAGAATTATCTAGTATGATTAAATGCGATTTAATTACCATGAATAATATGAATTTAATTCATATTATAAAGAGAGTTATCTTAGATAATTAAATGTGATTTGATTATCAAAGATGTGTGGATGTGATTCATATTATTTGGCACATGAGAATAGAGATCCAAGATGATTAAATGTGATTTAATTATCATGGATATGAATAATGTGGATAGCACTATCCATATTAATCATATATATTATAAATGTGATTTATTATATATAAGAGAGAGCGATTTGTAATTTACATTTATCAATTAAGTGTTAAGAATTGGATTGACATTGAACATTAAATTGAAAATGTAATTTACATTTTATTTTGGGTTGTGAATGTGATTCACAATTTTCCAATGGCAAGATTGAAATATTCACAAAATAATCATGAATTATTGTTGTTGAATTATTTACAAAAAGTGTTGTTGTAAAATCATGGAGATTTCCAAGGAATAATGCAATCTTACAAGATTGCATGAGATTTCCAAGATTGCATGAAATCTCCATCCAAATATCTCCATGTATGTTTGATTGATTTAATTTGGGATTAAATCATATTGATATTTATTTATTTAATCTAAATTAAATTAATTGTTGTTGGTTTTTTACTAACAAAAATCTTGGCCACTAAAAGAAACAAAAATCAATGTGAGCCATTGGATTTGTATTGCCCATGGATTGAAATCTGTGGATCCCAAAATATTATAAATAGAAGGGCACCCCTTGCTCTTCATATACTAATGAGAAACACAAGTCTCTCTCTCTCTCTTTCTCTCTACATGCCCTCTCTCCCTCTCTCACTCATGGCCATCCATCGTGGGTGTTGTAGAGAGAGTCTCCATCGCCACAACATTGTCATTATGATTCCTGATCGTTTGCTTGTGGATCTCCGTCTTCTTCAGAGTGCCTCGCTCGTGAAGAAGACGTCGGATCTCGTGTGTCGAGATCAGGAGATCCATTGCTTGGATCATCAACATGGATTGCGAGGAACATGTGTTTCATCAACACGCTCGCAAGCGTCTCCTCCGTCGGATCGAACTTTAGACATGAGGTCTTTCATTTAGAGACTCGATCTCAACCACGCTTCAAGAGGTAACCCTAATTCCTATTTGTGGTTTAGATGAAATGATCCGAGAAGTATTTTGGATCATGTGGTTTCATCGCATGAATATTTTAATTTCCGCTTCCTCGAGCAACTAGTGCGACTAGTCGCTCCCGATCGCATACGATGCGATCCTCACACTTCATTGATGCAGTTAAGGATCTCCCCATATCCTTCATTATGCCCATTTGAGTTTTGGTGAGCCTCTAATTTCAACTGTAGGATTTGAATCTCTCAATCGCTAAAAAATAGGAACCATAATTAGAATGGAAATAATTCTAAAATGGAAATGGTTAAGCAATTCTTAAATTAGCATACGTTTATAGAAATGTGTAATACAACAGGATTAGACTGCTCTAGTGATTGTTTTTGACAATTTTGTTCTAGGGATCAATTTTGGCGAGATGGGATATCATGATCTTGTTGAATGCACGGTATTGTATTTGAAGATTAGACGTTTATTTCACATTATTGGTAGAATCTGATCGTTTGTTTTTGTTTTCGATTTCAATTTCGAACAAGATGAATGACTTTATGATTAAATTAGATCGTGATATCTCAGAAATAATGATAAATGATGATTCTTGGCTGGACTTTGATCGTGAGAGCATCATATCAAAAGAACGACGATGAATGACCTTCAATTGGATTTGGATCATGAGATATATGTGTATTTTTACTGAGACAAACATGAAAGTTACTGAGACAAACATGAAAGTTATTTGTCATACATGTATTTTTATATATACTAAGTTACTAATGTCATTTGCCTATGTTACAGGCATTTTGTTAAGTGTTACTTGTCATTCTATCATTCTTACTGGATCAATTATATTCAGAGTGTTGTCTTCAAATCAGATTCAGTAAGAATGATATAAAGTCAAGTACAACAAACAAATAAATGGAATCAGTAATATATACAATAGTCCAGTAAATTGTTGTTGCAAGATTAGTAATACCCAAACAACAGTCAGTAATTTACATTCATTTTATTATATGGTTCAAAATTCAGTAATATATATACATTGGACAAGTAAGCAGTTCTGTGAAATTAGTAAAACCATAACAGATGATCAGTAATTTTCATATGCATTATACGTAAATAAAAAGATTGTATAAGTAAATAAGAGGTGCGTCAGTAACACTCAAAGTATTTAGTAACTATAACATTACTAACAATCAAAATGAGTTCAGTAAAATGAACATTTGTAATCAGTACTTATTGTATGGACGTTAGTAATTTACATACGTAATTACCTATCTCACAATAATAATTACTTGAGAAATGAATGTGTATTACTTGAGTAACATGGATGAATTACTGATCTCTGTACAATGGTAATATTACAGATATAAATTACTGACAACTTTTCAGTATTACTGATCTCGCAATGCATAATTACTTGAGTACAATATGTGCATTACTGATCAAATGTACAATGACTATTTCTTCGGCACGAAATTAATGATTTGAATTTATTTTTCCAAAACCGTCTTCCTTTTGTAAGGACTCGATATAATTGGAAATATAAAAGACTCAAACATATTAATATCCTTCCAAAACCGTGCTCCTTCAAATCTGCAACCTTTCAGTGGAAATACACGTGGTGAGCCCACGTTTGTTGCTCACCACAACTCAAGGGGCTCACTGGATAAGCCCCCCTATATATGTGTGTGTGTGTGTGTGTGTGTGTGCGTGCGTGCGTGCCTGCGTGCGTGCGTGAGTGTGTGTGTGTGTGTGTGTGTGTGTGTGTGTGTGTGTGTGCGTGCGTGCGTGTGTACGTGCGTGCATGTGTGTATGTATGTGTATGCATATGTATAGGTGTGTTTGTGTAAGCCCTTCCATGAGGTTGTCCTTTTCTCTATATGTGGAAAGCCACCAATACAAGCCTTTGGATTGAGATTGGATGCTTTTTAATCAAAACCACTTTGAATTCTTAAGGTGGTTTTGATGATAACAACTTTCTGAAGTGGTGGAAATGCTTAAATGGAAAGCAATAACAACAAAGTAATGCCATTTGAAAGTCCATTTTTTTGTATGAAGCAAAATAAAGAAAGATAGTGTTGACTTTCCAAATAAAGTAGGTAGTCATGTTAAATTAGATTATATATTTTACAAAAGATAGTAGTATCATATTATTGTTGTGTATATTTATAAATAAGAATGATGACTAAAAAATTAGAAATTAACTAAGAACGGAAAGTTAAATTAGATATTTCCTTATTCGAATTAGGTAGAAAGTTAAGAAACAAAAAAAAAATCATTGGGTTAGATGGTCACTACAAGTTGAAATATAAATCAGAAATTCACAAACATTGAACCATTTTACAAAAGTATAATTTTCAAATACAATATTGATCAATGAATTGATTTATTACTTACAAAAGGTATTAATAGTCATGTAAAATTTTGCAAATATAGGCAAACTTAATGGACGTAGAGGAGATATCTTATCAAAAGCGAGCTTATTCCAAACATATGGTGAACTAGCATATTAAAGTGAGTTGGGATTCTGCTTTACAAATTAGAAATATCCTTATTCGAAATAGGTAGAAAGTTAAGAAATAAAAAAATATTAGGTGAGATAATCACTATAATTTTAAATATAAATGAGAAATTTAAAAAAAAACATTGAATTATTTTACAAAATCATACTTTTCAAAAACAATATTGATCAATGATTGATTTATTACTTATAAAAGGTACTAAAAGTCAAGCAGAATTTTACAAATATAGGCAAACTAACAAATTTAAAGGAGATATCTTACAAAAAACGAGCTTATTCCAAGCAAATGATGAACTAACAAATTAAAAAGAGTTGGGATTCCGTTTTACAAAATAAAAAATTAAATTATAAATTTCCTTATTCGAATTAGGTAGACAGTTAAGAAAAAAAATCATTAGATGAGATAGTCACTATAAGTTGAAATATAAATGAGAAATTTACAAAATATTGAACTATTTTACAAAATGTGCTTTTAAAATACAATATTGATCAATGAATTGATTTATTACTTATAAAAGGTATTAAAAGTCAAGCAAAAGTTTACAAATATAGGAAAACTTAATTAATTTAAAGGAGATATCATGAAAAAAACATGTTTCTTCCTAATAGATGATGGCTGGCAAATTAAAGAGAAATGGACTCATGATTTACAAATTTTAGTATTTTTTAATATTTTTAAGGTTATTAAGTGAGAAAGGAATAACACATTGATGAGAAATATACAAAACTTACACGTGTTTTACAAATATTTGGCTTGGAATTACATATCTTGACTTTAAAATGATATAAATGATAATTGCTAATTGAAACCTATTGCGAGTATTTTGCAAATATTAATGTTTAATATGAATTTAGAGGAGAGGAATCACAAATATTAGAGTTATTCCGAACAGAAAAAAATATTGAGATATATAAACACCTATTGAAACACTTGTGTTAGTACTTGGAAAAACAAGATGGTTTGTGAATATGTAGACAAGATGTTTGGAAAAACAAGATGGTATACATTTAGATCAAACTATGATTGTAAAAAAGAACATTAATATGTAAACCTTATGCAAACCTTGTGTTGAATAGCTTGTGCTATTAGTTCCACAACAGCCTCCTCGAACAAGCCTACCTGAAAAATGTTGAAATTATTAAAGATAACATATAGCATTGACTTTGTTTCCCGAAAATCTCACCAAATGTCAAAAGTTCAACCAAAAATCTCAACGAATATATGCAAAACCTATAACAAATATGGAACACAAAGGTGATGCGAAAAGTCCTCCAATGTACATGCATATAGTATTTTTCAATTCTGCACAACACCTTATTGCTAAATTCAACTGCAAAGTTAGTCCAAGCATAATGCCAAAGTTGTAAATTTCATTGCATTGTAGGGAAAAATACCAATACTAAAATTTCTCAATTCTCTTTTTTTAATAGGAATGGAATTGAATCTCTACCTACAGATGTCCATGCTTAGTTGTTGGTTATTAGATAGTGGACAAAAAATTATCTCCTTTTAAATCATAACATTTAATAAGAAAGCTAGGATTTGCTAAGATATGCTCGTAGGCTACTTTTCACTCAATCTAATTGGCACAAGACATTTGACCCATCTATTGAATCCAAAAAAAAATACATTACATGCATTATATCAAATAACAGGCAACATAAGATCCTTCCCATTAATGCCCGTTGCCGTATAAATCTAAGTGTAACTCAATGTATTTATATTAAATATTGCATGATTTAAATTCAATCATACTAAATATTGCGATAAGACAAGATAAACATATAATTAGTAAAGCTCAAAATTATGATAGACGTCCAGTTTTTTTGTAACCACGACCCTATAAGGCTATAACACAAGTACAAAGACAAGAAAACTACTCATCAGTATAACAAAAAAATAGTTAACAAATAGACCCTTGAAATATCTTCATTTCTGGGAGATGTCAACCAGTTTACTTTGGAATTTTTGACATGATAAAGATTTTTTACGAAATAAAGAAACCCTTTCATTTGGAGAAGAGACTCAAACAATCAGAAATGTTCGTCTGTAGATCAAAGATCCGACCTTTTCCTCATAAGAAACAAGAGAATAGATCTTTTATCCCAAAATTTCAGGTTTAATCGTAGACGCTCAACTCTCCTCCCTAGAAATTACCATTAAAAGGAAAGTAACGTAAAAAAAGAACTTCAATAAAAACATCCTTAACCCTCGATGATCCAGATAGAGAGGGCACTAAATCTAGAGCCCAAAAATAGAAAGAAGAGTTTTACGAATGATGGCCTGTGCAAACTTGTACGCGACCATGTTGAACTCGACGAGGTAACGGTGGTAATCACCCTTCATCTTGAGGTAGAAGACCTTGGTGTCTTTAGAGGCAGCGGATTTGATAAGTCAGGAGTCGAGGAGGCGGAGGATGCCATCACAGATAGAGGAGAGCCCGGACTCGATCTTTGGACATGTAGGAGTGGATGAGGGAGACGTGGTCGTCGTTTCCACGGGTTTCCTCCTGCTCTATGAAAGATACGATTCGCCACGGCCCCCCTGCGCGCCCCTATCACATTCTTTTAGGCCACAGAGAGGAGGTTCCGCTCCTCCACAGATAGCTCCTTGTTGTCCATGGCGGCCATTAACTCCACCATCTCCTCATATCGCTCCGCCTGCTCGGCCAGCTTCACCATGAACATGAACTCCTCACGAACCCTCGCCATTTCCGATGCTATCCATATGTGGTCGTTTCTCTTTCTCCTCAAGCAGATGTATGTTTCCAAGAAGAAATCGGAGATTGCATGATTATTGGGTTTTCAGCACGATTTAAATAAATCTTACTAAATATAAAATACCACCAGTAATTTTCCAACACAATAGGCTGATTTTCCTGGAACAGTAGATGGAGAATAAATGGATGGGATGGTTGAAATTCCATGTATAAAGTAAAGGTCTACTTTGTTGGAAGTTTTTCCTATAAAGTAAATTTCTATGCGGAGAACTCAGGAAGGACTGCATCCTATTTGAAAGAAATCCTATATATATATATATACACACACACACACACATACAGAGAGAGAGACGCAGGCGCGTGCGTGCTTACACGTGTGTACAAACGTACATACATTTGTATTAAGTTCCTTTTGGAGGAGGTAATTAATATAGGATATGAAGGGAGAGAATTTGGAAATCGAATTGGAGGTTTTTTTTAATAGTAGGCCTGGTAATATCAAAGTTTCAGAGCATCTCCTTTGGGATTTAAACCTAAATCATTTAAGATGTATGCACACTGCACTACCACCAGACCACTCCTTAAGTTCATTGGAGGTTATTCCATCCCGTCTCGTTAGTTTTTTGTTGGATTAAGTTTGGCAAATCCAACAACCCAAAAAATACAGAGTAAAATTCACATAGGCCGTATGTCTCGAATCTTATTCGTCGCATACGATGAATATTTTTATATTTATTAAGTACCGTGAGAAAGTCGCCTTTTCAAAAGGCAGCTTCCATTTGAACCAAAATCTACGATCCAAAGATGCATACACACAAGATCCAAAGGTTCCGTTTGAACAGAAAGCCATCATTTGTAGAGGCGGCTTCAATGCACAACACCAAAGCCGCCTTTTCAAAAGACGGCTTTGGCTCAAATGGAAGCCGCCTTTTCAAAAGACGATTTTCTCACGGTACTTAACTAAATATAAAAATATTCATGCGGCGAATAATATTCGAGGCATGCGGCATGTGTGAATTTTTCTCCAAAAAAATACATGCAAATCATTTGAGTTGGAGGGTTGGTGCACTCGATAAATAAAAAAAGATAGAATTGGGTGGTAACATTGTAATATAATCTACATGCCAAACCATATCCAAATGGCCATATGCAGACCCTCATTAGACATCTATCATGGAAATTACAGAAAATAAGTTGAAAACAGATAAAAAAAATACATTAAACAGAATATGTCAGCTAAATTTTGCACTACTAGTTTAGGATCATTGGTGAATTTTGATGGATGAATAGTGGAGTAATTAATAAAATGCTTGTTTCTCACCAAAATCATATTCTATACCAATGTAAAATCTGTAAGTATAGAAGAGAGATTATTTGCAATTGATGTCCTACACATTAAAATGAAATTATTGGGAGAATAGAGTCAAAGGAATTGATAATTGTTTGTTGTGTCCAATGAATTTTCGAAGGTGAAAAGAGGAGTATCACTCATTTATTTGTGGACCAACTATTTAATAAAATGAATTTGAGTTTAGAAAAATCAACATATGCAAACATCACGCAATAATAAAACTGACTTACAACAATAAATTATTTGAATATATGTTACCAAGTCTTGCAATGTAAAATATACATGAATCAATAATAGTTGTTGCAAAATTATCATGTGATCTTATAATCTGCCACAATTATTTTATTCACAGCTAAAATGTCACATAACGATGATTATCCACTAACTTTTTCTTAAAAAGGTATACTAATTATTACTAGTTCAACAAATAAATTGGGAGAAAAAACAATAGATAACCATTATTTTGTATTCTTGTTGCTAGACTTATAGCAAAGAATACGACATTCATTGTGAATTTAAGGAATCAATCAACAAATATTATTATGTCAATAAGAAAGGTTTTCATCATTTTAAAGAGTAATTTTACTTTGGTTTGAATTCATAATGGCCGAATTGTCATTAAACATTAACCCCTCAAGAAGACTCGTCTAGAAGTGGAGTGAAAGATGAATTAAACTTGAATAGTACATGATTTATTTTGCATTTGCAATGTAATGAATTACCAAAGCTCAAGTCTATAAAATGCTACAATCGCAACAACAAAATTGATCTACATCAACCAATATTATGGATATTGATATATAGTATCCGACGTTATGTCTTCAACAACGAATATTATTTGGTGTGATATTATCTTTAATCCATGAAATTGTAATTACACAAAGTAAAATTCATTGATATATTGCTAGCGATGATTATCTGTTGCCTTCATCTTTAAGATTTGGGATTCAATTTCCTACTCGATAGGTTTCAGGCATGAACTACTTCATCCGCATGTGGGCGTTGCTTGCTAGTTAGAATTGAAATGTAGTATTGAAAAGAATGAACACACACGAGACACTACAATAAAATTGAGCTATAGTGATGTTTTTTTCAAAATATGTCACTAAATTAGTCCTTGTTAAATATATAATGATGATATTATTTATTACGACTTGATTTTTCATACTTGCAAATAGGGATGAATATCATATTTGTTGTTATATCATTAGCAACGGTTCATATAGTGATGTTTATCCGTTGTTATTTTTCAAACTTCTATTTAACCATCGTTAAATTTTCAAACTAAAAAAATAACGACTATTAGTTGATATTTTGAAAAATAGCAACGGATAAACATTGCTATATGGACAGTTGCTAATGATATAGTGAAAGATATACTATTTCACTATAAGAAATTTAGTTGTGGTCATAGTTATGGCCACGATAATTCCGTGGCCACTAGTTTCTCGTAGCTACAAATACCGTGGTCAAAGACTTCATACAAGAGTTGTGGCCACAACAAATTCTGTGGTCACTTGTAGTGGCCACTACATATTCGTGGTTAGAGAACTCTCGCGACGAGACGTGTAGCTACGGCTACTGGCCACGACGTGTTGTGACCAGAGCCCAATTTTTTGGCCATAAATTCCACATCCGTGGGCATAGTTCTGTAGCCACAACTTATATTCCTTGTAGTGTTTGTCTCTAATTCAAGTATACAAACTCATTTCGCAACGAATAATATCATCGTTATATATTTACAACGATTAATGTAGTGATAGATTTAAAAATATCACTATAGCTCAATTTTGTTGTAATGAGATTTTGATGCTCTTCTACTAAATTATTTCCTCTCAATTCCTGGGAGGGAAGCTATAAATAGAAAATGTTCTCTCAGGGTAGTGTAATTATAATACAGTCCATTCAATCTACTACTTTATCGTTAGATGTTTGTTACATATCACAATCTCATGTGTCACATGAAATTATGTACAGAAATGGTAAGGTTTCATAGAAAATGCGTGCAAATTAGGATGTGAACACTCGATGTGTGACCAAACCACATTCATGTAGCAATTCATTACAACAAAAATGGCTCACACTAATGTATAATTCTTCCGATGTTAAATTTACAATAATGAATATTATTAATCATAAAGTTATCTTTCATCTTGCATTTCATAACGATTATCATATTGGTTGCTAGAAGTTCATATATATTTTTGTTAACTCTTTCATCAGAGTTTGTAACATTCCTTGTTAATTTAGCATCAAATAAAAGAAAAAGTTAACTAATAACAATTACTATATGATTTGTTGCTGGAAATTAGCAACGAGTATGATATTCACTCTGAATTTATATAATCAAATACAAATTTACAACAGAAATGATCATTCTTTATGTATTAACTACGGGAAGATATGGCAATGAATAATAAATTCATAGTTGTAGGCTGATTTTTTTTAAATTTTTTTGACTTAAGATTGGTAAAAATTTTGAGGGATGAGGTATTTTAGTTGGATGATTTATTGTTGAGTCGTAAGATCACAATCCCTCCATGGAGAGAATTTGGTCTCCTTCAAGTGATTTTTATGTTAGATGCAATTGTTCTAAAAAACATTAAAGACTTTGGGCTTAAGATTTTGCCCTACTTAGAAGGTGCAGTTGGCTGTAGACAGTCAAGTCCATATTGGATTTAAGAAATACTATTTATGTTGTGAAAATATACCATGCACTTTGCCCTAAGATCGTATGCCTCATATTTGCTACCAAAAATTCTTGATGGTTTTTGACTTGAGATAACAACTTGTAAGTGAAATCAAACCTAACTGTGCAATTTGATCATGTCACTTGGAAGTTACAAGGAGATATAACAAAGAATGTATTTAAAATAATAGGTGCATCTTTCCATGTTAAAGATATAACAAGAAAGAATATTCAGTATGGGTAAGTATCCTATTTCTTATTGTTTATAGTTGTACAAAATAGAAATTCACATTAAATAATATGTTCGTTGTCATATTGTTTCTAATTAAACACACAGAAGTATACCACAAATTATCTATTACTTTTCTCAGTATTTTTTTCCTAAAAATTTAGTGATGATAAGCACAAATATTAAAGATGATTGTGAGAGATTACAAATTGTTGTATAACTATTGCTAGTATATAACAATGAATATTGATGTTCATTGTAAATTTCATGAATCAAAGACAATGTGCAATAAACAATGTTCATTGTCCAATCATGAATTTTAGCAAAATGATCAATCACATGACCATTGTAAATTACATGAATCATAGACAATGTGCAATAAAAAAATGTTCAAATTATTTCACACATGATCCAATTGTGTCTTCCTATAACTCTATTGAGTTGAGGTGTATTAGGATGAGTGATATAGAAATGATATTCCTTTCTCTATAAGGTATTCCTTGAATTCATCTAATAGGTACTTGCTACCTAGGTTAGATCAGATTCTTTTCATCTTCCTTTTAACTTCAGTTCTCAACCAAAATTATGAAATATTTGAATGTTTCAAAGGTTTCTAATGTGAATGGACGAAATCTCATATCATTAATAACCATAAATAGATATCATATATCATTAATGTTCATTATGGCATAGAAGATCCACATACATAAATATATATGGGGTCTTGAATATACTATTCACAGAGAAAAGTACATTTGGACATTTTAACTTTGAATATACTATTCATAAGTATGTAAGCTTTGAACTTTCAGACAATCTAAAGTTCAATTTCTAACAAGTCTATTGATCTTATCAATAAACATGTCCAATACTTGATGCCAGATCATTTTCAAATGATCTTTATTCTCCTATTGATCATTTTAAGGTCAACTTATAATATTAGAAATGTTAATGAACAATTCATTAATATTCTATTTAGTAGAGTCCTGTAGATATTAGATTACTATTTGAAATATATCCATCATAACTCTTTATGATAGGTCTATTCCAAAATACATATTTTCCCCCCAAAAACTTAGAAATGAACAATGAATGTATTCTAATATCTAGATCACAAAGACATTCTCTAAGACTATGGACTCTCCCACTAAAAATATGTAATCTATCTATTTCAATGGAGATTGTTGCCAATAATTGCATCAATTCTTAAGTGGATGACTATTAAACTTCAAGATCAAAGTTTCTACTCTTCTAAAAAAACATGTGCAACCAATTGCAAGTGTCATTAGAAGAAGGAGATACAATTGTTAGACTTTTAATCTTATCTAATAAGTAAGTCGATTTCAATGAGTATATGTAGATTTGGATTATTCCAATGCACTATCCGAGTCCTTCTCTAAGGATCTTAGATACTCTAGATAATCATACTATCAACACGTCAACTTATTGCAGTATTGGCATTCATCTAACTCTTTGAATGCCATATGTGTGGAAACTACAAAAGTACAATCAACTCTTTGAATTTCCTTCTAACTTGGGTCAGACCCATGTTTCCAATACACTCCCTTTATCTACAAACAAGCACTGCTTAAAATAAAAGATCTCTTATGTTGAACTCAAAAGATTTCAATACAAGAGTATTTCAACATTTATATATGTTTCATCCAATTCATACAATATGAATATTAAGAATCCTCATGAAAGACTTGAGCATAGATAGTAGAATGATGACACTCTACATATCTACGTCCATCTTAACTCTTAAAGACATTAGTTCAGGTAGGTACTCAAGCATTTTGAGTACATCATATCTTGTCGAACCACTATTCTGCATTATGCAATGAACGATGTCATTCATGATTAAATGTCGAGAGCACATATGTTTGTCAGAACATCCTCTTCAATTTTATAAAGATCATTTGACAATTACGATCAGCATCGACATGTTACTTACAAAGCACATTCGATAAGAGATCGAGACCATAGAGACATACAAACCCTAGGATGTTGTCCTATTGTCTTTTTAATCGCCATTCCTCATCATCATGAGGAAATTAGCACATTACAACCACATACACTATGTGTCCAATTATAAGTACAATGTCTTGATCATGGATCCAATCCATGATGTTTACTCGTTATTATTGATTATAGTTTTGAGTGGGTTTAATGTAGGTTATCTGAATTAAGAAATATTTGCATAAATACATATTTTACTTGGTTAAGGATTTTATATCAAAGTTGTATTGCATTTTCAACTCTGAAAGTTCATTCTGTTAATCAATTTCAAATATAGATATATACTTACTGGCTATATCTCTAGAACAATGTTGGATCTCCTTTTTACTGTTGTTA